>JAAGVU020000035.1:7058494-7075488 GCA_011763525.2 Mormyrus iriodes
GTCTGTCTGCGTGATACACGAGGTGCATCACTGTTGGGCGGCGCCACGCGATTCGGGGGAGGGGGGGGGGGGGGGGGGGGGGGGGGGGGGGCACAAAGGAAACAGAATAAAAATCAGCCCTCGCATTCATGACTGAAGGCTGAGTGGCTGAGTGCTGTACAGAGTATTACAGTAATGACCCCCAGGCGGTGTGTGGACTGGCCAGGTGGGTCAGCGCGGAGGCGGGCTGAGGGCGTCTGTCCAGCTCGCGTGCCCGCCTCGGTCCGTGGCAGCGATGGCACTGCCAAACCGGCCGCAGTGTCTCCGGATGCCCGCTGGGGCGGCGCTGTGCCAGGGCACACGTTCCGGTCGACCGGGCACCGCGGCATGGTTCCTGCCCTTCCCCCCCGTGCGCAGACAGGCTGCTCGCTTGTTCAGAAAGGTCGCTCGCCTTCCTCTCACCCCTGTTATCTCACGAGAAGATGAGACCGCCGCTGAAGGGCCCCTATGCTTGCGGCCTAGGCTCCTGGATGCCGTTGTGCCAGACTTGGGGATGACAGTGACACATACCCGCTAGCAGGCTCTGGAAAGATTCGGCACAACGCGTCAGCGAGCCCAGACAACACTCTCGACACGGCCAGGCAGGGATTAAACTGACTTCTCCAATCCGGAAACACCAGAGAGTGAAAGCCCGGATGGCTCTAGGTTGCTCTGGGGGGCAGGTGCTAGGTCCTTGTAGCTGCCAGGAATGTTAAAACGCAAGGCTGAAGTGTGCCGTGAGTGCGACAAAGCGATGAGCTCTCCATGTGACTGCCATGCGGCATCTTGTCTTGGAACAGCCCTCCCCCCCAGCCCCCAGCCCAGCACACTCTCAGTCTCTCCACAACCAATGATTATCCACAAAGCCTCTGAAAAACTGCCCATGCCCATCCCAGGAAAAAAAAGCCTTTGTTGCATATTAGGAAAAAAATAAATAGAAATAAATAAATGAATTGAAATTTCTCTAAGACAAAAGCTTAAGGCTGACAGTCAAACTCCTCATACGTCCAGAGGTTGCGGATATATATAGTGGAGGCTCTTGCGGTCAGGAAGATAATTCTCCCCGGAGTGGGGTACCTCAGGTCGGCTGGCACTGCGCCCCAGGCCGGCGAATTTAATCTGGCTCCGTTCACCTTCATCTGGCACCCTGAGAGGCGTGCTCCCGGGCTGAACAGGCGCGTTTTAAAACCCCGCACTGCAGCTGTCAGAATACGAACGTTTTGATTAATAAACAATATTTTACTTTTCATGTGGTCGCCATCCGAAAACCTTTCATGGAACTGGCAGTGAGCCATGCTGAAAAATAACGGTAAACAAATGCTCAAAAATAGATGCTTGACTTTTGAAAACTTTCATGTTTGCACAGTATTGCCTTATTGGGGGTTGGGAAATGCTTTTAAAACTTAGAGTGAATTTCCCTTCAGACAAGCCCACAAAAGCGGGCACCGTTTTCAGCCAAAGTGCCACTCTAAACTGATGTCGAGTGTCTATGTCATTTATGGCTATGGCGGGTCGTGTGGAGAGCCACTTCTCCATACTTGGGGCGTCATGCAAACCAAATGGTAACACAGCCTACTGGTAAGATCCCAAGACACTCATGTGCTTTTGGAGAACTGACCAGCGCAGACTGCACCTCTGCAAGGCCCTCTGTTTGGAGAAGGGAGGGGGTGGATATATTTATCTTCCTTTCCCGGATTTCAGCATGTCAGAACGAGCAGAAAAGGCAGGGAGGCGAATGTGCACATGAGCTATTAATATTTAAGGCCCCTGCCTCAGGTCAGCGTCACGGCGAGCTCGAGTGTGCGAGAGAGAGCGAGTTTTATCAGCGAGAGGCTGATAAAAGAAGGAATATGAGATGAGTGACTTGCACTGCAAGGTCACTGATTCATTCATAAAAAAAGAGGGGGGGTTGCCATGGGGCAGAGCACACGCTGAATTCCAGCCTTATCTGTCCAGCGTGTTTGTGTTTGAGCCCATTAAAATATTCCAGAGTGGGGAAGAGGAAAAAAGAAACTCTGCCCTATGCATACGAGACTGACTTCAAAGAATGGAGCACCATCAATCACAGAGAGCTGAGGGAAATGAAAAGAAATGGACAACCTTCGATTATCAGCGTTATCAGGCTTAAACCACCAGAATTTAATGCCAGAGATACCGCCTAAATCCTTGACACATCACAAACTTTAACATCTACAAATCAACATAATCATGAGCCTACTTAGTCTGTCACATGGTGTAGCCTGATGACTTCTGACCTTTGGGTTCCATGCTAATGGAGCAGGCTTGTTGGCACTTACCCGTACCAGAAGCGTGGGTCTCCAGGCAGACAGTGGTTTAGGTTCCTCTGAGCCAACGCCTTCTTCTTGTTCAGAACGAACTCCTGGAGCCTCATCTTCACCTCCGTGCTGGCTACTGCGCCTGAGGGGAGCCAAGACGTGGTCAGAATGCCCCATTCCTACCTCCTCCTCCCAGCTGTCACTAACAGTCTGTTTCTAGAAGGCATGGGTAAAGGAGTCACGTTCAGTGTGGTTGTATAACTTCCATCTAACTATACAGGCTGTGATTACAGGAAATCACAGGACTGCTTCTGGCAACTGGTGGCTCAGAGGTCAGAAAAGTGGATTTTCGACTGCTGCAGGAACTCTGCTCCACACTATTTGCAATTAAGGTCACATTAAATCAGGAGCTCTTGCTCCGCAACAGAAAAAGGCATGACTGTACTTCCCTTAGAACAGGCATAAATACCAAAAAGCACAGATAAACGAAATCAGACATCTCCAACTTGACGACCGCTTCCAGGGTGCTCAGAGCAGGGGTGATTCAAGAATTTTAAGGTGAGGGGACAAGGAGGGGCAACATTCATACAAAGGGGCTAACCTTATCATTAGCCAATGATATGCTCTGAATCAGTGAGTGGCAGGAGAGGGGGTACTTCGGGGGCCGATCAGCTTTCAGTTGAGACCAGTGTCAGTATGGCCCCGCCCCTGGCTCCACCCCTTTCAGGAGAAGCCCCCTGGGAAGGCGGCAGCAAGGCTTAGCTTTAAACAAAAGCATCTCCCCTTGTTCATCTCTCTGTTCAATTACAACCCTCCATTCACCGTAAACAAGTCCCCTAGGAAAAGTGGTGCTCCTACTAGCGGCGAGAAGGCAAACAAGCCAGGCCCAGGCGACAGGTTTCTCCCATGTCGCGAGCTAGAGAAAAACAGTGGCCTTCAAGACAGGCGCCTCACTTCTCAGCAAGTGCACGGCTTCCTCCATCTCCGTGGGGACCAATTTCGAGACGCCATCACAAAAGCATTAATACTAAACCTCTGTCAATAATTCCCGTCTCTTTCTGAAGATCAGTCGGAGGGAGACCCCTGCAGAGACCACTGTTGTGCCGCCCCGTGCCGAGCCCCACTCACTCTCCTGGCCGCGCTCCTTGTTCTTCAGAAGTTGGAGCTTCTTCTCTCGGTGTTGCTTCTCTAGCTCTTGCTCATGCCGATGCTTCTCCATCTTACGCTGGTGCTCCAAGAGCTCCTGCTGGTGCTTCAGGGCCAACAGGTCCTGCTGATGCTGGGGGTAGAAGGGAAGGAAGTAGATCGGGGTCAGGACGGGATTGTAGAAGTCACACGGCTACAAGGTGCACTCCGAGGTGATCCGTCCATCAACGTTAAACAGCCAGTAACTGATTCAATGGCTATTTACTTTCAGATGTGGCATAGGAAACAATTTAAATATACATTATGAGTGTCATTCCTGTCGATGCCACAACGTTTACAAACGAGAGATCATCTCAGTCGCAGCGGGAGCAGCCCGACATGGCCACTGACTATTAAGTTCCACTGAGATTTCAAAAGGCATTGCCCATCTCTGCTATGGGTAGATAATGTTTATTATTAAACAAATCCGCTCCATGCTTTCGTTACTAAACCCCCTTTCCAGGCAGGCTGTCCTTTTTCCCGGCACATGCGAGTGCATCGATCCCTCTCTCCATGTGGAAGAGACGCCAGTCACTCGGTCTAAAAACAGCCACGACTCACGGCTGCAGTCCGGGTGTCATCCGCTACATTAGGCCCCCCAGCTCCAAAGTCTCCCTGCCTGCCATAACTGCATAGAAGTTGCAGGCAGCCTCTTCTCTGCCTGCTTCCAGCCATTTGTTCTCGCGCCTGGAAATTCGCACACAGAGGCACAGGCATCTGTGAGGCCTACTGTGTTCTGAGTGGGGTCCAATAAGGCCCACACCCGCAGATCAGCCCGCACAGCTTTCTTTCCTACGCTCACAACAGGACTGGAACAGCAAACACTTCACTTTCACCGGAAGTTCATAGCTAACACTTACCTACTATTGAACAACAGGCAGGAGAGTCTTAGCATCTGCTCTTATATAATAAACTAGAGAAACATTTGGGACAGCACTGGGTGCGTCGCCAACTCCAGCACACGGAAATGGAGACCCGCACATGCTGACCGTTAAGACAAGACTGCGTGTCCAAACAGGCTGATGCCCCAGCATGTCAGCTGAACAGCCAGCAATGAAGATGCTCCCTCTGGGAAAACCCCGGGAAAAAAACACTATTTTAAGTTTCTCTCATCCACGGGAAAATGCAGCAAGATCCACAGCTCCCTGAAACGTGACGTCTCGCCTCATCTCGACTCCACACTCGTCCTCCTCCTCCACTTCCTCTAGCACCCCCGCACGTCTGTCTCGCTCTCAAACGTGCCCACCAGAGCTGTCCCTTCGGCCGCCTCCCACTGATGTCCTCGTTAGCGAGCTGCCAATAGGGAGCGCTCACGTCATCACAGACGATGGGGGCGTTGCTACACACTGAAGGCTCCCTTGCGCTGCATCTCACACCCACCGCTGTCCCGCTGGACTCGCGCATGCTGGCTCCCTCTCATTCCTCCTCAGTCATGCTCATGCACTTGCTCTCCCACGCAGTGCTGCTCTTGATTTTTAGGCCTCACTCCACCCTGCTTTCTTGCCGCATTAAGAACATTCACGGACAGAGAAGCCGACTCCGTTCCTACTTTCCTAGAAACCACGGAATAAAGGACAGCGAGAATTCGACCGAGGTGTGGCGGAAGCGTGCCCACGGCTTATCCTGCACATGAGTTGGAACCCGGAAGAGAAATTTGTTTAGCGATAAATATTTTATAGCATAATAATCATGGCGAGGATACGTGTAAGCAGTGTGTGGACATGGGGAGAGAAAGGGTGTGCAGTGAGATCACCAATGGCCTTTAATGCGTCCTTCCCCGATGTCAGGGGGTATGTTGGGTACAGGGCCTACCTTGATGTGCTCCTGCAGCTGGGCCTCATGCTGCCGTGAGAGCTGCTCGTGCTGCCGCTGGAACTCAGCAATGAGCAGCTGCCTCTGGATCTCCTGCTTCTGCTTGAGCGCCAGCAGTTCCTGCTGTAGTTGCTGCTCACGCCGAGCTGGGTCGGCCGCGCTCACGCCAGGACTCATGCCGGGTGCCAGGCTGGGCGCCAGGCCGAACTGTTGGTCCACACGCAGATCCATGGGAATGGCGGCAGGGGGCACTCGCAAGGGCAGCGCTGAGCTCACATCCACTGTCGGGAAGGAAGAGGGGCGTTCAGCAGAGAGCATGCGCTGACCGCAGGACAGCCCGTAACATGTCCCACTGCTCAAACCCAAAATGGGACCAGTTTAAGGCCAAAATGAGCAGCTTTAGCAGATCTCTAAATCACTTAATAGCTACCTAACCCCTACTTGTCTCACTGGGAATGTATACTTTAATATTAAACAACCGCCTACTAAAAAACACGACTCCGATCATGGGAAAGACATCGGAAAGTGTATGGATTTTGCTGGAGTAACTATTATGTAAGCATATTAAAAGAAGGTCTGCCATGGCGGCTGACTACGCCTCAGCGCTATCGGAGTATGTTCGGCCTTTGCCGCAGGCACCGTCGCATCCCGCCATACAAATGGAGGGTCCGTAAAGCCAGCTGAGTAATCCTTCAAGCGTGAAAGGAGTGTTCTGATTAAATGATGGAAGTGGGAGAAAAGCTTAAAATCCATTCTCACCATATAAAAAGAGCAGTCGAGGCCCATAATAGCCCCATTACCCAGCATCCCCCATGAGGCATTTAGAGGAAATGGAACACCATGAAATGACATCCACCAAGACCTCCAACGGAGATGCACAGTGGCAACATCGGGGCTCCCCCTCCTGGGGCGCTGCCACAGAGCCGGGGCCTGCGGCTTCAGGAAACACCCAGGCTGAGGCCTACCACAGGCCAGCAGACTAACCAACTCCCATCCCACCAAAAACAGCTCCACTCAGAAGGATCCCACAGTGCGGCCGGCCGGATCCCACTGTAGCAAATAAACAAACGTGTGGAGGAGGAAGATCACTTCAATCTGTCCACATTGCAGCGCTAATGAATGGAGAAAGATTATTTTTCAATGTTGCAGTGCCCTGCGCTACTGCTCTAGAAACTTCTAAACCTGGAAAGCAATCTATCAGTGCTACGGACTCTGCCTGAGGATAATCGAAAAGGAGAGCTTTGTTTCACAACGTCAGCGATGCAAAATACCTTCAGGCTGTCAAGTTGAAAAAATTTACAGGACACAGTTCAAGACATCACCACTGACTTATGATGGTAGCTGAAGTCGATGTTAACGAGAAGTGAATAAATGAAATGCAGAAGATAAGCCACCTGTAGCTACAGCATCGTCTGCCACTGTTTACCATGTGATGTCACACCCAATACCTTAGATAGACTTGGCTTGTGAGTGTAGGTTTTAATTGCCGGGTGCTGGGGTTGAGAAACACTGAACACATTCATGATCGCCCCCACGGTCGTTCCGCCCACCCGCAACATCCAGCGAGGGGTCTGCGCTGCACCCCTGATGGGCTCGAGGTCAGGCAGGGCACGGAAAAGCGGGGCTGAACAAAAGCCCCCTATCAAGAAGCCCCACGCCACAAGGGGGTCTGATGCCCCTGCTCCCAAGCACACTACACGTCAGAGACAGAACTCCCCTTTTCATCCTGCCCCGATAACTCTGTAAAATCTAATTTGTGACGCAAACGGGGCCTACAAAGAGGGCATTGAGGCAGCCTGTGGGGATTTTGTGTGTGGGGGGGGGGATGATGGAAACGGCTCATCTGGGACTTGGTGTGAGAAGCGGTGCACAGGAAGTCCTCCCAAATTAACATCTTCCTCTAGATCTGCTCTGAATAAATACCGGTGATAGAAGGGTAGGTTATTTATGTGTTTATGAACAAGGGGGGACAGCCGGCCATGTTTTCTTTCCAATATTGCTTAAATTGGGTGACAAACAAGCTCATGGTACCACACACGTGGCACCTACTCTGAACCAGGCTAACTCCATCAAACTTCTTTATCTAAAATCAACTCCAAAAACAAAAAGCGGTCTTTCCCTCCCCATTAGGGCCAAAGACAAAACAGGTACCCTAAAGCCTCAAGAATGACTTTTTCGTGTGAGATTTATTCCTGTCCCGTTTCGGCTCGAATGTGGGCCACCAACATGGATCACAAAATCTTCCACCAGGATGGGCCCTCGTTCCAGAATTTCTACTGAGCACTGAAATGCAGAGCCTGAACTGACCCTCATGCAGATGGGGTGGAGCGTCGACGCAGGGGCCGCAGTGCAGGCAGAACAACGGCACTTTTCCAGCTCGCCATGTTCCCAGCGTCAGCCAAGTTGTTATTTTTTAGCCAAAAGGTATCCGGCCGAAGCAAGAGATGATCACTGAGATATAAATAGAGGGTGTCTCTGATTTTCGGGGGTTGTGGGGTCCGTTAGGTTTGACGGCATGGTGGAAAAATCAATCCCATGTGCACAGTGCAGTCTGACTGCCAATGGGAAGTGAGTGGCAACCACGCCTTATCCGCTAGTGACACAACGGGTGAATGGCGAGAATGAGACCGGGCACTACTGCTGGGAGAGTATTCATGGCAGAAGCCTGTGGATGTCAACAGGTCAGTCAACTGCCACATGAGCCACTAGTTTTCATGTCTGCCATCAACCCCTGGTGACAGATTTTCATTTCCCATAAAACCCTCATGCAGCTCTGCCTCCTCCTCCACCCACGTGACCCCTCCACCCGGTTACACGGTGACGCACTCCTGTGCCGTCGTGTTGAACTAGGGAGCAGAAGCACTCGAGAAGCTTGATATTCCGCCAGCGAGGGTATGGTGTGAAATGGGGGTGCAACAACAAGATGCTCCCATTGGGACAGAGCGAGCAGGTCTGGGAGACGGAGCCGGCAGGAGCAGAGGTGACAGCAGTCCGTAGCCAAGCTCCTGTACCATGCCTGGCGGCTGAGCTCTGCCTCCTCACGTCCGTAATAATGAGGCCGAGAGCCACGCCGCTTCCTGTTTTGTTTTTATTAGCTTCCCCCGCTAAGTCTGCCTCTGCCGCCCAGCTTCGCTGATTCTCGGTGACCCAGCGGATTTAATTAAAGTTGGAAATGAAGTGCAAACAACAAGCAGAAGCAGAATTGAAACAGACCGGCCTGCAGAATCCAGCATGTCTGAAACCAGCAGGCGGTGCCTTGCCCAAGCTCTTCCTTCGAGAGGACTCCCCCATCATTCACCCATTAAAAACAGCTTATTAGCAGGACTCCCTACCTGAATCCCAGCATTCCTTGCACTACCGCATATGAGCAGAGTCATTCTCCCCCACCCCGATGAAACCTGCTATCTGCCTCCATCTACATCCCCTCCCACTGCCCCCCTTGTGTAATGGTGCATCAAGCTATGGCTATGGCAGCTTGGTTATGACGCATAGGGGAAACAGAGAGGACACTTGTTCTTTTACCCAAACGAGGGGGGATTGGTAGACTCTTAGAGTCGTGGTTATACCAGGAGATGGTTTAGCACAACTCCCATCACTCTACTGGGCAGAGAGGGGAAGTTTACAGAAGATGACGCAGGTGAAAGTGTCACCGGTTCACATATCAGCCAAGCGACGTCCCCAGGCCCAGTACTGGAGGTGAGAAGGTTCCGAGGACCTTGGTCCAGGTGCCAGGGAACCAGGGAAGGTGTCACTGAGCAACTCTCAGCCCTGGGGTTAAGAGGTGGCAGGTTTTTGGTGGTGAAGTTTCAATTCCATCTCACCAAATTTTATTGTCCGGCCTCAGCCGGCAGATTGCGGAGCGCTCATGGGAGTTTTACTTACACAAAAATGTTCGGAGAGTAGAAGGAAAAATGATTAGTTCAGAGAGATGATAAATCAACTTGTTGAGAAGGTGGGTTAAAGCAGCTAGAGGAACCAATCAACCAATCTGAGCACAGCCTTGAGGGGCATAAGATGAGGATGCTGGAATTTGGAAAGCAGGCCTGGCATAAATGGGCACAGCTCACAAGTCGGATCCACAAGGCAGGAACCACAATAAAGGGAAGATAAGGAAGGGAACCATAAGGATGGGACCACAGAGCAGAGCTCAGGAGGCAAGGGTGGGCAGGATCATTCTCTGAAGGAACATGGACACACAGCAGATGCTTATATAACCGGGTCTTTGCTGGGGAAATGGGGACATAGCAAGCTGTCTGCAGTAACACAGATTACCCAGCAGGTCTTGGTTAAACGGGCTGGCCCTGCCAAGAGCCACATCAAGCCACAGAGGTCGATCACGGCGTGGAGGCTCAGAGTATAGTGTGGCCCATAAGCACAGATCAACACACCTGAGGTCCAGGCTGCCAGCAAGCTGATGTTTACAGTGATGGCAGACGGGCAGACAGAACTGCAAGGCAGCACATGGCATGAAAGACCTCAGCAATCCCCCCCAGCTTCACCTTCAGAATTTAAGCAAAAACATCAAATCTTCGATAATATCATCTGCTTAAATCTAGGACGTCCCCGTTGGTTCAGGAGGCCTAGATTTAATATCACGCCTGAATGTCCCCCCCCCCATCTCCACCCACCTCGCCCCTGGCGACTGGCGTGTAGAAACGAGCTCCACCCCAGACAGATCAGGAGATGCAGGAACAGCAGAGGATCCCGACAGACATGCTCTTCAGACTCGCTCTGTGTTAGTCCACAAAGCCATCTCACTCAGATCAGACAGGGGGATGACGGACACGCAACAGCAGGTCCGATTTGCCCTGAGAGGGAACATCTGCGGCGAATCAACCAGAGGCCGCAGATAGGGGGGGGGGGACATTACCCGTCAGGTCATTCCATCAATGGGGGGGTAAAGGCACCCACCCCACCCGAACAGTGGCAGGGCTTATTTGCCTGGCCGTCCTACAGCCGGCCAGGGGTGATGTCGATCCTGGTGTAGCACGATAGTGAAGAATCACCAAAACCCTCTACGGCCCTCTGCCGCTGCACCCAGGACCCTGGGGAGGAAGCCGCGGCCAGGAGATGCCTGAAAATGGCCTTCTTAAAACAGCGAAAACATTACGCCCAACTTTAACCCTTTAGACACACAGTTTACTGCTTTAGTCGCAGATAAACCATCACCCTGCTCTTGTAGCTGCCACATAAGTACGGGGATCCCTGCTCGGCTGGACTGACAGGCGCTCCCTGCCATTTCCAGATTTCTGTATGCTGATTACCACCAGGAATGGGTGAGGAACGTCAGCAGACACTATTAAGCGTGACGTGTTCGGCAAACAGCAGCAAACATATGGTTACCGTACAGCATCACCCCCCTGCCCCCCTCCCCATCACTGACGCGAGCCAGCGATCACAGGGAACGCGTCGCCGAGTCGCTGAAATCGCGCGGAACTGAAGCGGCAGCGTTGGCACGCTTGCTTGCCGACACGACCGTGCCGGAACACAGTGTCGGCTTGTTGCCGCAGGCAGGGGACGATGGGGGAGGCGAGGTAGGCCGTTTGAGCACTGTAAGACCAGAGGAGGTCCGCTCTGATCCTAACTCAACGGCCTGCCACTCAGGGAGACCCAAACGAGCACAGAGCAAAATCGATAGGCGTTATCCAGGTCACCGGCAGGGTATTTATAACGCGGGCCTCTGCTCTCCATGCCTTAGTTGGCGGGGAGGGTGAGGATTACTGGCCTGCAAATCCCCATCAGCGATACCGCGACGTGGACGGCTCAGGGGGAGCGGACACGGCCCGGGGAGAATGGCGGCAGATGGTGCTGAGTGCGCTTTAAGAGGGCGGGGTGTGCCGGCGCGTGGTGCACAATGTTCTGTACGACCGCTCCACAGGAGCCCTGCCCCTGCCCCCCCCCCGCCACCCCACCCTCTCACTCACTCCCTGGACATCTAACCCGGCCGCTCCTCCATCTGCAGGGCCGGTGACATTGCGCGCCAATTGTGCCAACAGCAAACCGGCACAAATGCAGTGTGAACGCTGTCGGCCCTTCGACGTGCATGCTAGTGTATTGTTGTTGAGCAGACGGACACTCCTCTGCAGAAGAACAGACAAACCCCCCCACTGCAGGAGGCCCTGTGCCACCCCTCGCCATGAATGTGCTGAACCGAAAAAGAGGACGGCCCCAGCATTCTCGGCATATCATTTGTTGGATTGTCAGAGGAGGGGGGTGCTGGCCAGGACACCATGTCCCACACCGGTACAGCGCATCAGAGTGGACCAGCACAGACAGAGCTGACCCCACCAAAGCAACAGACACACCCTCGTGTTCACACCCACACTGGATTCGAACAGGCGTATTTAAATGAGGCACCCCGACCACACACACACACAGAAAATAGCGACATCTGCACACAACAGCCAGTAAAACTTCCCATCAAACATTAATGTATTTACTTTTAGTAAACTTTATTCCTAAATGTTTCATAATTAAATGCACTCTGCAGGAGTTTCTTACTGAACATTTCAGTACCAAATCTGCATACTGCTCCCTGCTTCAGACAGACAGACACACACACACATATACACACATATACACACACACACACACACACACACACACACACACGCAGGTCGGACAGGTCCCTTGGCAGCTTCGTACCTCCCTGGGCAGGGGTCTGTAGTAACCCAATCCATTCCCACCCCCCTCCCCTGCCCTCTCCTCCCACCCTCGCAGCCCCCAGTCCCAGCAAGCGGACGCGACCAGGAGGAACATTCTGGCCCTGCAGACCTGCCTCAGCCCCGGCTTGTGAAATAGGTAATAAGGTGCCCACAGCCAGCTCTGAAACAGTGATGCGGGCGGGCGCCCCACACACACACACGTGCATGCACGTACAGACACAGGCACACACACACACAGACACAGGCACACACACACACACACATATATATATACACATACACACATATACACACACACACATGCATGCGCGCACACACACACATATACACACACACATACATGCATGCACGCACAGACACAGGCACACACAGGCGCACCACACACACACACGTGCATGCACGCACAGACAGACAGACATGCTGACGGATATACTCAGCACATTTCTGAGCCGGTCACATTCACTGCCCCCCTAGCACCACACACACACACACACGCCCCCCAGTCGGCCTCCTCACCCCCCCAAGGAGCAGCCCGAGCTGCCGGAGGCAGCCCGCAGAGGGAAAGGGGAGGCAGCCAAAGGAGCCTTACCCATCGGTGCAGCCGTCCCAGCGGGGCGAGGCGGTGGGGCAGCGTCCGTGCCGAGTTCACTCTTGGGGGGTGGGGGGATTGTGAAGGAAACACAGATCCAGTGAGTGGCTTGCGCTTGCAGCCAGCCTGCCTCCACCTCTCTCACTCGCTCGTGCTCTCTATCTCCTGGTCTTTCTCGCACTCTCTCCGTCTCGCTCTGCTCTGCTTTCTTCCCTTCGGCTCAGTGTCTAACTCTGCCCCCCCCCGCCGCCAGCCCGCCCTCCCTCCCTCCCTCCCAGCTGGTGACATCAGAGAGCAGTCTCCGGCTTGCCGAATGTTTATACGCACCACTGCCCCGCTTCCTGAAACGGGGGGCCAGCCCAGTTTGCTCGCTCACTCGCTTGCCCGGCGTCCTCGCCCAGCACCCGTTAACTGTGATGACGCGGTCCAGCTTGCAGCCCCGGACGCTCCGGTAACCCTTCAAATGTGACACGTTTCTTAAAAGATTTAAAGACAGCGGTGACATCTGCAGGCTTCAGCCAACAGCGCACGTCTCTCAGATTAACATCGTGTCGATCCCTCTGTGGAATCGCCCCGCACGGAATGCCTAGTGATTGCCGCCAAAGGTTTGAAACACACCGGCAAAGGTGCAGAGAACTCAAGCCAAAGATCAAAGCCATCTTCCGTTTAGAAGCTCAGAAGTTATATTTAATGATATGAAATTAAATGAACTGCTCCAAAACTAAATAAGGGAGAGAGTCCATATAACATTGCAGACTGACTACATAGGCGCGGACTCAGGCAGAGCAGACGTGAGACAGCAGTGACTGGCACCTCTGCAGGGTGACCCCTGCCTCTCACCCACAGATTCCCGGGAAAGGCTCCAGGCTTGCCGAAGCGAAAGTTAAAACTACGCAACCACTCTGATATCACAACACTCGCGCCATAATAAAAACGACTGACTTACAGGTCCACCTCCATTAAACCAAATTGCAGCACGCAGGGGTGCCCCACACAGGAGAGAGATCACATTACATGTACAGATTCGCATAAGTATGGAGGTGAATAAAAACACAGACGTTTGGTGTCTGCCGGGGGAAACTCAAGCTATAGATCCCATAGCAGAGGTGGCCAATCTTATCCGCAAAGGGCCAGTATGTATGCAGGTTTATGGGATAACCTTTAGGTCGGCTGTTCAAACCCAGGTGTGGAAACTCTTCAGCCAATCAGTCCTCCAATTAGAAATCTAATTAGGGAGCTGCAGCAAAAACCCGCACACACACCAGCCCTTTCTGGGTAAGATTGGCCACCCCTGTTATATAGCCTGACATGCAAAATGCCAGCTGAGACCTTAGAACATGACGCCCAGTATAATCTCTCCCCACCGATCAGATGCTTAACTGTATTTCCTTTGTCTGTCTTAATGTTAAGAAACGTCACGCTTATATGCCTCAGTGCTTATGTTCCATCACTTATTATACTATTTTTTTTTATTGCGGCTCTAATGTCTGACTATTGACACTGCCATCTCTATCCGTGCATCATATATCTGAAGGTGACAACAAAAGATACTTAGACTTTATATTTTCCCATGAAATGGAAGTTTTACCTTAAGTGGGTGGTTTAATCTGGGGTGCGGGGGGGTCTGTAATGCGTTTCATCCAAGTAAAACTGCACAGCTAATAGTAATAGTGACCTCCTAACCTAACATTTTAACCATTTCCATCCATCCATCCTCCACAGGGCTCATGCAGCCTGGTGTAGTGCTGTTCTGTTCTCTTTTTTCAGTAAAACCAGCTCAAAGTGATTGAATTATATTCTTTCCACCTTACCCCTGGATGTGATCTGCCTTCCCCAGACCTGGTTAGCGGGGCACAGATCGAGGGCTCTGCCCGTGCTGCCTGGCCCGGTTACAGTCTGTGAGTCATGGGGTCTCACGCGGCCCGCCGCCAGCCCCAGTGCCTCCTGAACCGGATTCCCGCTGCTTTCATGGGAGCGTTAATCAGCTGATAAACAAGGTGCGGCCGTAGCCGCCACCCGCCCCCCCCCAAAGGCGCTGGAGCCACTTCCACGGGAACTCTGTGTCCGTACAGGACGTGCAAATGCTGCTCTGTGATGCATGATTAGTGCAAAACAAAAATACACCACAAACAAATGGCCATACCTGCTGATAAAGCTGAGTGCCATGGAGAGCCTGAAGTCTATCACAATAGATCAGGACACAAGAGAAGGGACACGCAAGTCAGGATCCCAGTCCATAACAGGGGACACACACACATAAACTCACTTAAACAATAATTTAGAGACACTGATTCACTGTATAAACATGCAAGCTCCTGACAAACAGAACCCAGGATGGGAAATTGAATCCACAACCTTTGTGGTCTGAGGCTGTGGTGCTACCCAAGTGAGTCACCGTGCCGTTCAGCTGATTATTCAGGACCTGCCTAACTAACCAGGTTAACAAAGGAGTTGAATTCACAGACAAATGCCAACGCGCAGCACGGGGGGCCCTTAGAGATGGCTGGTCACATAAAGGAGCCAGGTCATCCTTCCTGTCTGGTGATGCCTCTGCTTGACATTTAATTCATTTAACAAGCGCTTTTGAGAAAGCAGGATCAAAACCCAGAGTGAATTCACTGCACCGGTCCTGAGATTTGAACCTGTGACCTTCCAACCATAGGCAAAGCGTCCTAACTCGCAAAGCCACGCAGCGCCCAGACAACTTTTAGGGACTTATAACATATAGGGTGAGACATAGTGAGACAGCTCTGGGGACAAGAGACAGAGTCCTGTCACGTGTGTGAGATGGCTGGGATGCACACCCAGGCCAGACTGAGCATGGAGAGGTGCTGGGGTGGGTTGGTTGTTTCTGAGGTCCCAATCAAAAAGTCACTTTGCCCCCTCTACCCAACGACAGTGTAGACCGTTTGTGACCGAAAGGGGGCTCCAAACCTTGGGACCCCACACGCATAATGTGTGGTTTGAGTAATGTTAAACACAGCCAGTGGAGAGATGAGGAGGAAAAAAGGAAAAATTTAAGTAAAAAAAAAAAAAAAAATTAAAAAAAATGGAACAAACTGCTTTCCGACTGGACAATAATTCACCAACCTGGCAATGCACCCAGATAACTTGGTTAGCTATAGGGAACAGCTCGCTCCCATCCTAAAAATAAAAACGGGAATAGTGTTTACAAAGTTCCAGGCATGCTGCGGCACGTCCGGCAAACTCCGCGTCTTACAATTTCCGTGTTCAGCGATTATTATTGCACGCATAAGCAAATCCAGGGCGCGGGACCTGGCGCGCGGGAAGAGTTTACGGCGTCACAAAAACGTTGAGTTTGACAGGGCTCACTTGGGAAATGATCGATGGCCACCAGGGGGGCCCTACTGGAAGAAACTCTGCCTGCCAGCAGGGGGCAGCACTGCACACTCCTCGTACCCGTGAGCGATCAGCGAGTTCAAAGGGCACTACCCCCCTCCCCCCTCTGCCAGTTTCCGCCAGCACCTCGTCAGAGAAGGCTGGTAATTATGACGCGTCCCTTGAATAATGACATTAATTAAATGTGTTTGAGGAGGAAACCCTCTGCTAACGCTTCCATAAGCGCAACAATTAACGGCGTGATGAATCAGGTCTGTCAAGCGCTAGGAGGAGCTCTCAAAACGAGCACCCCCACCCCCAGCGAGCACCTAGGGGGAACACACTGACAGGTCTGGGGAAGGGAGGAGGTGTCGCCACCTGGGGTTTCCCTTGGTGACCTCGGCGGTTATGGGGGGAGGAGTTTCGGCACACAGCTGTGATGTTTGTTTACAAGCTTGAGCCGTGGTGGGAAGGGCTGGGGGGCATGGAAGCAGGTGGGCGGGGTCATTGGCTACGGGGGCCCATGTCGGGGCTGCTGATCGATGGTGCGTTAGGCTGTGTTAATCAATGAGTGCCATGCATCAATAAAAAAACAAAAAAAACAAAGTGATGGCTAAGGAACAGCCCGGGCCCGTCTGGGCTCTGGGGTTGTGGCTAAAATAAATACATTGTGAAACGTGCTGTGGTGCACAAGTGTGAATCTTGACTCGCCCGCACCAATCGCACTCTTCTGGACCAGGACAAAGACCTCAAACGACGAACCGCATCCTTAGAGCATCGAGGGAGAAAAATCCAGTTGTTCCTCGCACCAGAAACTCCCTGCCCTTTCTGAGGTAAAAGTGACAAGTTTCCCAAAACCATCTATAGAGTCCCCCCCCCCGAACCAGCCTGCTCCCTTGTTTCCAGTGTGAGTGATACTCAATCACCTGCCAAAGGGCCCTGACAGAACGCAACGCACCCCTTAAACATCAACGCCAGAAGGGTGAGAAAGCGGCCATGGTGAGATCAATAAGTAATGAGGTCTACGGGGAGGGAAGAAAAAAAAAACATGGATTTGGGCAACCCTCATAAAAGGAAAAAAATGTTATTTTTATATAAATATACACATAT
>JAAGVU020000035.1:7075588-7087816 GCA_011763525.2 Mormyrus iriodes
ATTATATATATATACACACACACACACACACACACACACACACACAAACACAATCTTCATAGTGCTCAGCCAGCAAGTTGAAACACTGAGAGCTGATGCCCCCACATCTCCCCCATCCCCCAGGGTCCAGGGGAGAACTCCAAACGTGTAAATGATTTATTATTTATCATTGATTTGTGTTATTTATGGAGCAGGTGGCACGATTCCATTCACAGCGGCTATCGGCAGCCTGCGGCAGCAAGATACACGGCCCTTCCATTATAACACGACACAGCGCATTAAGCGGGGGGGGTGAAATATAGCCTCCTTTGATTAATACCGGCTCAGAAAGTTAATAATACATACAGCTAACTTTAGTCTAATGTATCTAGGTTGGGTTTGTGTCCCTCCCCCTCCAGAATGGATGGGTGCAAAAAAGTAATAAAAATATGCTTTAATGCTAAAATGCTATTAGAAAGCAGGGTGGGGAACTGGGTGATTTACAGCACGAGACACGGAAAGACACGGCCCAGAACCCGCCGTACATGGCAGGCAGGGAATACCAGTGTTTTTTTTAGGAATAATGACCACATTCCGACGGGCATTCCCAGCACCCTGATCTCGGCTATGAGGAATGATAGTGCACAGGACGGGACAGAAGACCAGGGCTTGGAAAGCCATGGGCTCAAGGTCACCAAAGGCAACCGCAGGGGCTGGGCTGTAACCCCAGCACCCCGAGGGACAGGTCAGGGACTGCTAGATAATAGGGCGGGCTCCCTGAGCCTTAGCAAGCCTCCCCCTCATCACCCGAGGTTACAAGTGCCCACAGTCCCAAGGGGGTCCACGAGGTCAGCCAGTGAGGGTACCGAGGCAGCCACAACACTCTGGAGAAGAGCTTGTGCGCAAACGGGGGCAAAAGCAGGTGCCCAGGTAGCAGCGAGATGGGGGGGAAGGGAGCAGGTGTCAGTCGGTGTGGAGGCAAAGGAAAAAGTGAGAGGTCACCCCCCCCGTGACCTGACTAACACACGGTGTGGGTGGAGCCTGTTAGCACACAGAGCTAGAGGCAGATCTCTGCAGAGCCCTAGCTAAACACCAGCTTCCCGGCCTCTGAACCTCCAGGCAAGCAGGCGGATAGGGATATTAAAAATAATGAAAAATAACACAGTGTGTCTCATGCTATGGTGAACAAATAGGGTTACAGCGTCACACCGTTAAGTAGCCTTCTGACCTCCAACACGTCGCCAGGAACCAGATGTGTGCCGCTGATGGGGTCACGGCAGGGTCAGCGCTATCCGCAAACATATGAGACAAGCAAGGTATAAGCCAAGATCAGTGCCCTCGCCAGGGCTGCCTGATGTAACACCCCTGATTGGCACTCATGCCTCTCTGTCTGATCCTGGTCTCATTAGCAGTAATGTAAGCAGGCACACCGAAATTGCCATGGGTATTTACTCCACAAACCGGACCTGGTGGTGGCACCTGACATCCGAGGGAAGGGTTCAGCTGTTTCAGAAACTCACTCACTCTCTTTCAGTGCTGAAAACCCAATTTTTGATACCTGACGAGGAGTATTTTCTGCCCCGAACAGCGCCCTGACGTGAGGTTGGGGGGCAGGGCATTCACGTGACCAGTCCCACAAAGAGCTTGCGTTAGACTCAGTCTGTCGGTCAGCCGGTGAGAGGGCAGACATGCCAGATGGGTGAAGGGAAGGAGAGATGTGGTCAAAGCAGCCATTGATGTGAGGAAGGGTACAAACATGCATAACATGAATAACAATGCCAGGGGGGTGCCCAAATGTCCTCCATCAACCTTGCTGACATCACCTGAACAGCACAAGTGAATGTACTGGTACTGCTGGGAAATGCAGTTCATTGGAGTGGGGGGAGAGGTCACACTAGCCACAAACACAGAACCCATATAGTAGCTCTATGGTACGATAGCCACTCTGCCACTAGAAGGCACAGTCATTTAGGACTAGTATCTAAAAGCAAAAGATCAGCAAGTCTATACCTTGTATTAATTTAGTAAATTGAATTCCAGGCTAAAAGTCAAAATGGATGTAAATACAAATATACGAACAGTGGGACGGATTAAAAAATGTAAAACACTGCTGACATTTTTTGCATTACTGCGACCAATTCTGGACCCAATGGCCAGCGAGGACTCACAGCATGGCACAGGTGCTGCCAGGAAGTGGGATTACCGAGGTCCCAGCAATGGAAGGCTGCTCGCTCCGAAGTGGCAAGAGCCAACAAACGAGAGGATCAGAGGAAGAGTAAGTGGAGAGCCCCAGAAAAGCGGGCCTGCAGTCTAGCCAGGGTGTGACACCCCCACCCCCCCACAGAGACGTGCCCCAGCATGCGTAGAACATGCCGCAGAACCGCCAAGCCTTACTCACCCTGCCCACTTGACGTCAGACCCCCTTACCTCCTGGAGCCAGTTACAAGGGAATACCCCTCCCCGAGCTCTGCATGTGCCTGGATCCGCCCGGACCGCCGACCTCCCAGAACCCGCCTGCATCCAGTGATGGGTAGGACCTGCCTAGATGAACCGTTCTGAACCAAGAGCTGGTAAAGAATGTGTACGATGCTGGGGTCCAGTGGATCTCCGTCAATTGGGGGGTGGGGGGCAGGACAGTGCCTACAGTTCACCTGGAGGTTGAGGGGATGCCGCAGGACACGGAGTCCAGGTCCGTTCCTCGACGGCTGCCACTCGGTCCATATACCCCCCCTCCCCTGCCGCGCCGGACAGAACGAAGCATCTGCCTCACGGCGGCCGGGCCAGCTTGGGGCGCCAAACGCGCGGGGGCGCCTACTGCAGGCCATCTGCGGGCCTGGCTCCCACTCAGCAGTCCTGTCCAGTAGGAGAAGGAGGCCGCGGCGGTTCAGCTCAGAAATGCTTTCGGCACACAGCAGAAAAACCCAGCGGTATGAGACGCGCTTCCAGGCCTGCATGATGCGACTCGCCGCTGCCACACAGAGAACGGCGGCACAGCGGAGCATTCTCCACACGTTACGGTGTACTGAAACATCGGGGATCCCAAACCTGGTGTTGACTGGCTCTCTGAAAGGTAACCCCCTCCCCCAGCCCCCGCCCACGCCGTTAGCCGTCTGACTGAGAGGCTTAGCCAAAATCACAGTGGAACACCGACCATCCTGCCAATTTGTCGTGCCACCCCTCACCCCCCCCCGCTCCGAGGATAGAGCCGGTGAGCCTTAAGATCCATGTCTCACAAGTGTCTTGTCCCTTTCAAGAGAAGAATTAAGGGTTATCACAGCCTGGGGGTGGTGGGGGGGGGTTGTCATCGGCCATTTAAAAAACCCAGCTGCCTGAAGTGTGTGCCGACAATTCAGTGTCTGTGCTGGATGAATTCAAGACTCATAATATCACCCCCACCCCACACACACACAGTCCATGTATTCATATCTTTGAGGACCATCCATTCATTTCTACAGGCATAACCCTAATCCCAACAATGACAAACCTAACCCTTACCCAGCCCTAACTTTAAGCTTAAGTAACTAAACAAAATACAAGTCTTTTGGCATTTTTAGTGTTTTTATTGCAGTTTGACTGCATAATTTTTATGAGTTCCCGTGGGGACTGAAAAAATGGTCAAAGGTCAAAATAACAGGTTTTTATAATTGTGGGAAATTTGGTCCCCTCAATGTAATATATACAGAAACACCCCACACACACACCCCACACACACACACACACACCCCACACACACACACACACACACACACACACACACACACACACACACACAGACAGACAGACAGACAGACAGACAGACAGACAGACAGACAGACAGACAGACAGACAGACAGACAGACAGACAGACACACAGACAGACAGACAGACAGACAGACAGACAGACACACACACACACACAGACAAACAAACAAACAAACAGACAGGTTTCATTCTCATAGGGATGCTGGAAACTATAAACACACTCTGACCTCACCCGGGGACAGAGATGCTGTCTGCTGGCTAGTGTTCGCCAATTAATAGCCAAAAGCACTGAGCCCCACCCCAGAGAGAGCCAGGCCACATCCCCCCTCCCCCCCCACCCCCTGAACATAGTTAGCCCAGAGAAGTGGTCCTACATCTTATAGGGATGCTGACATTGGAAACTGAAGCACAGGCGGAGCCCCTTGTCGACAGCCCTCGTCAAAGACAGTCTTCGAGGGAAGCTTCCACACGTCTCCAGGCAGCTGGAATCCGACCGCAGCAGCCATTCGACTGAAGCGAGACTCACACCTGGTAAAAGGTTAAATCGGAGGGTCCCACAGGAACAGAAAACACCGCAGTTAATTGGATACCAAATCTCCTGCCGTTTCCGGGTTAACAGCCGTTCCGCCTCGCTTCCCTTATGCGCCCAGCATGCCGAGCTCCGGTTTTGCGAGAACGCTGTTATGTCGCATCCCGGTTTCCCAGCGTTGGTGACGTACCAAACCCACCTCTTAAAAGCTTTATGGTTTTTAAAAGTGCATTTGGAAGTAGCAGGAACTATGGATTAGCTAAATGTTTATTCTGAGCAAACCTGTTTGCAGGCAGCGTGGTGAGGGTGTCAAAAGGCAGCAACAAGCTCATTTCCATATTCAATTCATTTTCCTCCCAACGATAACAGAACATGAAGAAAGCTGAAGAAAGTGAATAATCATAGATGAAATGAACAGCAGCATATAGATACCACAGAAGATGATGGAGCTGGGACACTGACACCGCGGGAGGTGAAGTGACGTAGACGGTACACCGAGACCACGGGAGGTGACGTAGATGGTACACCGAGACCACGGGAGGTGACATAGACGGGACACCGAGACCACGGGAGGTGATGTAGACGGGACACCGAGACTGCAGAAGATGAGGTGACGTAGACGGGACACTGAGACCGCGGGAGATGATGGAGGCAGTACACTGACACTGCGGAATGTGATGGAGACAGGACAGAGACTAAAGCTTTATAAGGATACCAGATCACGCAGAACTGCGAGGATACAAGAACAAGAGTGAGACTCATCAAAAAGATAGGAGACAGAGACCATGCCATGGTGGTGAAGGAGGTAGAGGAAAGTAAACAGGCAGCCCCGGGATCGTGGAGGCGCTGTGGGAGCGCAGGCCAATGGTAGGAGTGACTCATGTAGAACTTTCCGCAGGACAGCTCACATTCTCCAAAAGACCGTTATTTTCACAGAAGGAAACCGCAAGTGGCTGGGTCAAGGCTTTTCCAGTGTGGCTATAAAAAGTCAATGCCTGTTTTTCTTCCCCCCCTCTCGTGCACACACTCTCTCTCTTTCTCTCTCTCTGTACCCGAGTGTCTGCCCACTTCCCGCACTGTGCGAACATGTGTTTTCACGCCCTCGGGAGGAACGGCTGGGCCTCGTTTCCGATGTTCCCGTGAAATCTGATGGACGACATCCCACGGCTGCCACCGCAGCGCCGCCTCCCAGCGGATGGCCTTCGCCAGATTGCGGGTCCGGACCTCGGACAGCAGTCCAGGCCTGATCGGCGGCTGACCTCGATCCATCCCAGGATGGATCACTTTTAGGCTATAAATCAAAGACTTCTCGTCGACCTTTGAGAACCCCTCAGCCAGACATGATCCTTTTAATAGAAGTGGTACCACACAGGGAATACATCCCCCACGCCCACACCAGCTCCGAGCCTAAACAGACACACACGGTGCTGAGTGAATTGGGATCATCACAGCATCTGTGTGTGTATGTGTGTGTGTGAGGGTACATAGGGGCTGACAAACCCGTAATAGGGCTGACGACTGTCCCTGAAGCAGGAGACATTTCCGAATTTGGTTCTGAAAGCGAGACGCTAACAGGAAGTACTGTGAAGCCCGACTTAAGGCAGCAGTAAAAATGGTCTCAGGCAGCCACCCTGCGGTAGTGACCCACACAGGTTAAGGTCCCACTCTGAGCCGGACTGAAAATGGATAACAGCCTGCTTCAAGGCACATACTCAACCGGGTCTAATTCAGCAAAAAGAAGGGGGGGGGAAGGGGAGAAAGTCTGCAAGCCAGCCAGGTCGCAAACAGCTTGCAGGTCCCATCTGTTTCCTGCCCGGGGAGGTTTTGAACGTAAAGGACAGCAGTCACCAGTAAATGGCTTTGGAACATGTCAGGCATAAGCCGAAGGTTCCATCTATTTTATTTGTTTGTGTACATGGAAAAAAAAACAACAAAAAAAAAAAGAAAAAAAACTGAACGTTCTGGGATCCTCAGCCCTCATCTGATCAGAGAATCACCTCATGGAGAATCCCGAGCTGCACCCCACGGCTTTCGGCAGCCCCCTCCGCCCCCCCCAGAGCCAATGCACCATCGGTACCATCACACGGCCGAGAGTACTTCATTTCTGGGTCTGGACAGAAACCGGACAGCGGTCCTGGAGATGCCACATCGACATGGCGACAAGATGCAGGAAGCAGGAGCAGCGCTCCGCCGGGCACACGTGCTAACGAGCTTAACGAGCCTGGTGAGCTTAACGAGCACGATGGCGATTCATTCATAAAAGCTCCTCGGATCTCGCCGTGGCTGCCGGACGGGTGTGACCTGGCAAGAAACATGGTGCACGTCGACAAGCAGAGTGGGGGGGGGGGGATTTACTAAGGGAGGGGAGGAAAGGGTAACGTGGGTAATGTAGGCTCTTACCAGAAGGAATGTGGTTCAGTCCAGATGGCTTCAGAAGCTGCAGGGACTGGTCTTTGCCGGGAGGTCCATCTGCAGGAGAGAGAGAACACTCCGCTTCAAATATAGTCCGCAGCATTGGGGAGCTAGGCTTCACCGGCGTGAAGACGCTAAGCGCCCACGCCAGATCCGTGCGAGAAGCCCATCCCGGCCCGCTGGCAGGGGCCGGCCCTCCGGCACTGAAGACAAAGGGCTCACGATTAACGGACGCGGCTCAACGCGGGTGAAGCTTAAATTGTCCTAGGAGCCGGAGAGGGAGGCGGGACAAAGAGCCGCGCCTCCGCTACGCGTCCGTTAGCGTCGGGGGCCGCTCATTAGACTAGCCCGTTATTGGCTCCGTGCGGTAAGTGTGAGAGACGCAGAGAGGGAGGCGGGGGGCGGGGCAGGGGGAGTGATAGTGACACGCACATGGAAATAAAAGCCAATGCGCTAAACGGCTCACACTAACACAACACGGAGCGAGATACCCCTGCTACCGCCTCCATGGGCACCAGAGTGGAGGGCAAGAGAGAGCAGCGCTGGTAATTATGGAGGGAACATGAAAAGGTTGCTGGAGCAGCAGGGCCTGAGAAGATGCTGCTATAAATAGCTGGCAGGGAGAGTGAGGGAGGGCGGCAGGGAGAGAGAGAGGGAGGGAGAGAGAGAGGGAGGGAGGGAGGGAGGGAGAGGCTGTAGGAGAGATGGAGGAGAACATCAGCATGCAAAAAGCAGACACGAACACATGTGTGCATGCACACGGCAGAGCGAAGCGTTTATGCTGCAAACAGGGAGATGTGTTGTGGTCCCACAACTGTGAACAGAGACCGGAGCTGGACGGGGAAGCTGGGGCAGAACCAGCAGGTCAGGGAAAACACACATCTCACACAGGCACAGATACTCACATATCCTCCACCCCCAGGAAACAAGAAAAATAACATTTCAAACCAGCGGACACCCCAGGTGAAGGGAAAAGGGGTTCACAGGAGCATGAGACTGATAGAGGGGGAAACTATCACAATGGTGCCTAAGGACAGCTGTAAGGCTCCCTGAAAACACCCAGATCTCACTCACCTATTTACATTTTACTTATTTATCCAAAGTTACATGCAGAGGAGAAAGCAGCGTTAGTCAGTGCCTGGGGCAGCTGGGGGTTATGGACTTTGCTGAAAATCCCGATCACAGGCACAGAGCCAGGCTGTCTTTCCAAAAGTGCAGGACACAGAGACCCAGAAAGACCATCACACAGACAACAGGGAGCAGGGGTGCGTATGACAGGTGGAACGAGAGGCCACTCTTCCGCCTACTAAACGTGTGTGGAACCCCACTCATGGCATCCCGAAGACTACCCACTAAAATCTGGGTTTCCTGCTTCCCCCAGTGCTGATTTCAGCGGACTGCAACTCTGACCATTACACAAATTCAACAGAAATATGCACCCTTCGCATGGCAGTTATGTAGCCTGAGTGCAAACGAGGGGGGAGTTAGAAAAAAAAAAAAAAAATTTGGATCATGTCTGCGAGACAGGCGCTTTTATTTTGGGGCAGCGAGCACATCTCTCCATAAGGGCGGATGGTAAGAAATGAATAAGTCTGAGCCAGACCACTAGCAAATGAGAGCATAGCTGTGATCGCTGTGTCTGATGACCGTAACCAACCGTTAAGTACTCACCCTGCGGACAGTGGGGCTGAAACCGTGGTTGGCGGAAACATTAGTGAGGTTCTGTCTTGCCCTGCAAGGGGCGCAGTGGGCAAAAAACGAAACCAAACGGTACGAGATCTACAGTCATCCCTTTCAGGACCTGCCAGCACCTCCTTCTGAGAGCCATTTTAAAACGACAAGAGGCGTATACTGAGTCGGGGGCCACGGCCTCTCCGATTGTGGGACCATTCCGTCCAAGCCAACGCAGGACGACGATCCACCACATGGGGGCGCAGACAACATGCTGTACAATGTCCACTACGAGCCCCAACACCAGTGTCCCATGATGCTAACCCAAAAGTGGGAAGGCGAGACCACCACGACCGACTGAGGAAAAAAGGGGACAGAGGAGCAGGAAGTTGTCGGAAACACTCATAGACACACAGACTATTCTATTACCACAGAAGACTGTGGACGGGAGGCAGGTGAGGGGGAGTAAGACCCCCACATGTAGCAGACAGATGGGGAAATGGGACGGGCGGCCTTTGCTACACTATGTTGAGGGGTGATCCAGACTGGGGTCATGATTAATACATGGCCAAGCCTGGAAAATGGAACATTCATCAGTACCCCCCCCCACCACTCACACAGCCCTGAGTCAAATAGGAAAACGATAAGGGGGGGAGCAGCAAAGGCCGGAGGGAGTCGGCGAGCAGGGGAGCACGGCCACGAGGCACGGTGTGGTGTGCGGAGTGGAGCGGTTTGTGCAGGCCGGGCACGTCCGCGGCGCGCTTCCCGATCCGCTCTATTTTTGGAACTCTCCGCGGATTTGGCGGCCCCGATGCCGGCACCGTAATGGCATTTTAATTAGCCGGGAGAGCGCCGTGCGTCTCCGGGCCGGGGAGATGGAGTGGACTAGGAGGAGGGTGGTGAAGGCGGGCCGGCGGAGGCGGGGTCGCGCTCGGTGACCTGCCGCTCTGGGCTTTCAGCTAATCGCACTGAAGACTTCATACAGACCGAGATCAAGCAGGCTGAGCCACTCTGCCACATCTGGGGGTGGGGGGGTGGTGGCTACGAGTATCATTGCCGCCTCCCACCAGAACTCTATTTATTAATTAAAATCATAGTTTGAATCAAGCCACAACACAAGCTGCCCCCTGCAGGTGAGCGTCATTCACAGCATGGGCCGCCTTCCAGCAGATTCCGCACAGCAGAAGGCAGCTGATTAGTCCTGTAATGCATGCAATGACTAATTAATTAATTTAAAGCCAGGACACACCCACCAAGCCCATATCCCTGCTAACGGCACGGCCCGCAACGGTGTCTTCAGCTAAAGCAAGCCCCGCCTACTACAGGCCACCGGCTGCTGGTTAACTACATTTAAATGCTTTTTCAATTATACGCTGATGTCAATCATTTCTTGCTAAAATATACGTTTCTCAAAATGGTAGTTTTACAAGATTATTCAATATTATGATTATGTCGCATTTCTACTGCATTCGTATGCTGCACCTGATCACACAGGCATTTAAATGTGAGGTGACGGCCGGCGCCCCCGAGTTCCCCGTTCTGATCTGCTTCTATTTTTAAGAAGCACATTTGGGATCTGGGCAATCTAAGTTGGAGTGATTCCATGTGATAATTGGCAGATAAGCACCTGTTTAAGGAAGATGCCAGAGAGCATAACGACTGAGGTATTGTTGTCAAGATCGGCAGATATTCGGCAGTGATGGGGCCTGTCAGAGGTCTGGGCTACAAGGGTGTAGGACCCAAAAAACCCAAACAAAATTAACCTTTAAGGACTCATTCATTACCTGCCAGCAGCAAAGTATTCAAATAATGACAGGTTCCACATTAATCTACCGTGAGCATGTGCGAGGCACCAGCATTTGGCCGCAGACATGCAGCACAGTACCGGCGCCCGGCTCCAAACCTTGCACCCCCCCAGCAAAAAACAAACGGGGCTGGAATCACAGTGATCATCAGGCAGCTGGATTCTACGAGCTCCTGAGATCTCAAAAACACCCAAACTAACCCCTGGGCAGCCTTACTGGCTGAAGGAAGACAAACCCTGCCCATTTGTGTGGGTACAGAATACGCTGGCGGCCTCCCCCCTCCAAAAGGATGCCACTAATTACTTCAGTAGCCCCCAGTTGACCTCCGCACAAGGCCCTCACAGGAACTGAGAATCAGACCCTCCAGTGCTGCATCCCTCTGGTGTGACTCTAACCCCCCCCCCCCATGAGCATTCCATATAAGGTCACCCTGGTCACCCTTCTTGGATGATGTGTGGGGGGTGGGGGGAGTGGAGAAGGGTGACCATTTCCGCTGGATTGACCACTGCACAGAGGGGCTGCGTGATTTCAAAAAACAAGTGAAGCCATGCCGCATCTGACACGCTGTGTGGATATCGTGAGGTAACTCCCCGCCCATCCCAATTTTCCACCCTATAACGGAACATCATCTTGAGCCTCGGACTATGATTTGCGCTGCCGCCCATCCAGTCATCCGCACCACGTACATGCCACATGGCACACCGGGGCCCTCGGCCGAGTGGCAGCTACTAGCAGGAGAGGGAGGGAGGGCGGGAGGGCCGCCGATTGGCAGGAAGAGGCTGACGGCCCACCGCCAGCAGCCTGCTGGGCTCCCCCCCGCCCGCTCGCACCAGCGGCCCCCGCTCACACCTGCCGATGTGAGAGAGCAGCCCAGCTGCTTCCTACGGCCTGGGCCCAACGTCCTCGGGATCGCCTTCCGGAAGGTTCTCCGGGCAAATGGGGAGGGAGGGATGCGCTTTGGAGCAGAGACCACCCACCCGATTTTAATCTAAAACAGAACAGAGACTTCACAGGCTCTCTGCCATAAACTTCTCTTCAGAGAAGATCAAGCAGAGTTTCTATGAAGCTGTCGGTCTACACAGGAGGAGATGATCTACAGGCAGCTTAAGGTGTACTTCAGAATAGGGTCCATCCAGCCATGACCATAAGAAAATGTTTGCTGTTGGGGGGAGGAATCACAACTTAATGTAAAGGTCTATTTTTTGGGGGTGATGAACGAAGCCAAATAAAATATGGGCGACAGGGCCATCACCCCTGAGTCTAACTGATCTGTACCTTCTAACCACCGATGGGAGACAGATCATCTGTACCCGCCCCGCCCCAAGAGACCACGTCAACTCCAGACAGCGGTGGTCACGGATATTCATTCCGGCTCGACTCTGATCCCGCGGGGAGGGAGCGGGATACTGCCAGCCCCCCCAAAACCCCCCTCCTGCCCCCGGCACACACTTGTGTGGAGAGGACCTTGGGCCAGATAACGCCGGGATTCTCCAGCGCTGATGTGACCGGCTCGGCAGCGCACTTGAGCTATGCGAGGACACTCAGCGGCCAGTGGCCGACATGCACCTCCGCGGCCACAGGGGGCGGCGCTTTGTTCTCCCGGAGCCCTTTTAGCACTCTCCGGCTACGGCTACTTACACATGTTCCAGCCATATTAAAAAACTACTTAACAAGCACTTAGAAGACAGCAAGGCCGTATGCGGGTGGGGTGGGGGGGGGGGTTGGCCCCGCAGTGACTGGGGAGTCAGTTCTCCAGAGGGGGGGCACGTTTCCAGGCCGTTTCCTTGGGGACGGTAAGCAGATAGGAGACATTTGGCCAGCTAGCAGGCAGCCCCACCCTAGCAGAGGAATTAATAACCTGGAAATTCGAGTGCCCTCACTGGGGGGGAGATAAAAAACAGTCATCAGCACACCGGGGAGAGAGAGACAGCTGCGGGAACCCTGAATGGCAGAATTGGCGGGGGGGGGGGGGGGGCATTTCTGCACCCTGCCTATTTTCCCCTAAAAGGCCCATCCCACAGATTTGGGTATTAATTCCCAGGAAAACCGCACAGCCCCGCCCCCCCCCCCCCAAAAACACCCCCACGCCTT
>JAAGVU020000035.1:7091715-7103709 GCA_011763525.2 Mormyrus iriodes
AGGTGCGGCGGGGGGGGGGTCGCGAGAGCGGCGAGGGCCCAGCACTCCAAGGGCGCGGGATTCGTCGGGTCGGGGGGGGGGGGGGGGGGGGGGGTGGGTGATCATGAGGACGTTACGGCACAAGTACTACACCGGGGCATCGGAGATGCGGCTGTGGTTTGGGGGAGGGGGGGGATCAGCAGTCATTCCCGTGTACCTGCTGTGCGCTCATCTGTTGCGTGTGAGCTGAGGAGCCTCGGCGTGATCCAGGCGTGATCCAGGCGTGCCCCTCGATGGAACTAGAGGACAAATCAGACTGCCCCGCCCGCCCCCACCCACCCACACACGGCAGCTTAACACAGAACAAAAGGCTGGAGGGGCTGGGAGGTGTGACAGGGAGGGGCGCCAAACCGCCACACCGCCTCTGCTCAGATTACTGCCGACAGCCACGGCTTTTGTCTCCTATACAGAATAAACCGCTAATCCGGCAGGCTAATCTTTCGCACCCTTTGCTTTTTAAATTAGCCGTCTGCTCGGCGTGTAATGAAAGTTTGTGGTGGCCAATCTCCCAGGTAGTCATAGAGTATATCGGTCTTAAAGGCCCCACCATCCCGAAGGTACCCAGACTTGCCCCCCCCCCAACCCCCACCTCTAATGACACACATCCGGGGATGACTTCAAACGCATTCCCAGTGGCCGCAAAGGCGCTCCCTCAAAGCCCGCGGGGGGTCGACATGTTTCCAGATTTAGGTGGGGGTGGGGGGGGGGTCACTCGTGCCTGCCCAGCCCACTTCCTCTCAGAAGAGTGCAACTCTTGAAGGGGATGTAGTTTCGGATGACTTACCTTGTTTTTACACAGAGAACCCACCACCCCCCCTTCAGTGCCCATTTTTCCAAAAGGGTTTCCCGGAACACAACAAAGGTGGTTTTAAACTAAATGAGAGGCGGGACCCTCTCAGGGAGTCTCCAGACCCACGTGTCCTGTGGGTACTGCACCTTAAACACTCCAATCTCCTGATTAACACGAGTAGATCAGGGAGGGAGGCGGGAGGTAACACTCTTGCTGTCATTTCCCGACATCTAATGTGGTTTAAACACAAATACTTCAGGATCTGCCTTTCATGCTGCTTCCAAGGGGAAAGAAATGTTTGCATAAAAGCAAAAAAATAACTTGCAATGTGTCTGCTGGGACAGGAAACGTTCCCCTGTTCCAGCTGGGACGGCCGCTACCTGGAATCTGGGAGGCGAGCCAGGGGCCCGGGAAGCGCGTATGGACCGGGAGGTACCGGACCAGGCCCCGCAAAACCAGCCCTGATCAAATACAGTGTCGGGGGGGCCTACCTATCACCGGGGTGACTCTGACCTCCCCCAGTAAAACGTGATGGAATCACGACCACATGACTCCCCAAGTGGGACGGCAGGGGAAAATACTCTGCTCTTAAAAACATCCACGATGCTGCCTGCTGACGTCTCTGCAGCCAGGAGCCCTGGGGGGGCAGAGACCCCTGAAAACTTAGTTGCCCTTTTAAACCGTTTGAACTGGAGGTACGATCCAGAACATTCCGGACAACTAGCCAAAAAAAATTCCTCACACGTGGGTCTTCCTGACGTCAAGGAGGAAAGCAGGGAAGGTACACCTCCCACCCCCCCACCCCCTTCCCGGCTCGCAAACTGATGAGAGATTGCAAAATGACAGAGAGGAGCAGGACAAGCTTTTCAAAGCTAACTAACAATGATGGCCTAGTCCAAAAGGCAGAGGGCTGCGCAGAACAGCCAGCCAACACGGGACTAGAACAAAATAATTACTGTCCGACCATGACAGGCCTGCTGACGAGAGGATTAGAGGAGTGTCCATTCCTCGGTGGAGAGGAGGTTTTAATTACGAGTCAGACCCCTGCCTCGCTGGTATTGTGGGCTAAGCAACACTTAGGCTACCCGCACAACGCACTCCAGCTCTCAGAAAACACAGGATTACTACTGGGATACTAGTGGAAAATTATACTGGAAAACAATTTGTGGGCCAGACATTAAACCGAAAGAAAAAATAACTCAATTATTCATGAAGGTGCAGGTGAGGAACATCTTTCTGGGACAGAGATGTTGGCAAGAAAAATTCTAAGAAGTTAAAAATATCCCATTTTACCAGGACAGTTCGAGGCCACAGTGAAACCAGTCCTATATGGCCATGGTAGCGGAGACTGTGGGCATGACCCGTAATTATCTGGTTCTCCTCAGTGAAGCAGGATTAAGGACTGTGTGCCTATGCTTGGAAGGTGACCGGTTCAAAATCCCAGGGTTGGCAAAGTCATTTCACCATCGGGCCCCTGAGCAAGGCCCTTAACTCCAAGTTGCTCCAGTCTGTCGAGCATTCTCAAAAAATGTCCGTCGTTTTAGATAAAAGACTAAATATAAAATAAACTGAGGTTTTAAGATTCAAATGCATCTCTTATAATTTGGATTCCTTCTTCCTGTACAGGAGCTGACCGAAAGGCTTTTTAAATGTTACACCCACCATGCGCAGAAGGAGAAGCCCCCCCAAACTAAGAGGCAATCAGCCTCTCTTCACCAGCGCCATACCTTATTAACTGACAGCAAACGCGTCGCAAGAGACACCGTCCTCGGTCAGGTTTGTCACCGTAGTTACTTTAACCGAAATCCTCCCCATGAGTCTTGGGGGGTGAGAGAGAAAATGAGTCAGTCATTTATCCCCAAGCTGGTCCTGGACCTGGGCAGCCGGTGCTGAACTTGGCTTCTGCGAAAACAGGTGATACGCAAGGCTTCTGGTGACAGCACCAAATAACTAAGGGGGAGGTTCCCGATTGGGCTGAAATGACAGAACAGCTCACGTTCGCCTCCCTCCTAGAGGAAAAGGGGGGGAAACAGCCTCTGGGCTCGCTGAACAGCTGCTGGCAAACGAGGGATGTTTATCATAAAGCTTTGGGTGATGCGGCACATGGAGGAACCAGAGACAACTGCTCCGTCAGCGCGGGCGGACAAACAATCGGCGTCTGTCCGGGGCTCACGCGTGTAGGAGGCCGGCGTCACCCGGAATAGCCACGCACGGAAGCAAGCTCCAGGGCAGGAGCGGAGCAACTTGCTCATCCAGACACAGAGCCAGGGAGCACCGTTGAGCCGAGTGGGGACTCACCGCTATGTTCCCTTTAATGACGACACGTGGGGCTTAATCATGCTACAAGTGGGGGCTGCGGAAGGGTGACAAACCAGACTTAAGGTCCATTTTCACCTGGGTGAAAACCGTCCTTTGACCCCGAAATCTCTCGCATGAAGAGAATTTCTGTTCCTGTCAAAAATAAAGGTTGTGACTTACTTCAAGCGTGAAAGATAAACTCCTCCCCCTGTGCATGTCAGGTCCCAAAAAAGCCCCCCCGTCAGAACTCGTTCAGCCCTGACGCACCAGTACACTGTTCACATTCGCTGCTGTACGTCACGTTCCCGGACACACCGCCCCCCCCTCTCTCGTCACCGCTCACGGGCAGCTGCCGGTGAAGGCAGAACCGCCAAATCGAAGTAGTGGGAGGGTGATGGACCCGTGCAGATGGCCGCTGGCCGGGTGCCGTCAAAGCCGCCGGCTGAAGCTGAGCGCGGATACAGCATTTACACGCACATGCATGTGCGACGTGATGCAAAATTAGCCGCTCTAACACGCTTTGGAGTCCAGGATCTTAACGACATGAGGTGTAAAAACAAACGCGTATACATCCACGTGCACGCACACGCAGGCACGCACGCACGCACGCACACACACACACACACAATGCAGGGAGAGACCAACAGAGCCCTGGTAACAGCTAAATGTAGTCCCTGATCTCAAGAGTCTGGAAAACAGCACAGGCACAGGAGCCTTCAAAAGAAGCCTTTGTACCGCAGTATTTTTAGCACTGCGGACTCAGGACAGCAGGCGAGAAGCGTGTGTCAGGTGTGAGCGTGCATGTGCGCACATGTGTCTAGTGTGAGTGTGTGTGCAGAGAGAGAGGAACAGGGCCACAGACATACGGGACAAACGCAGGGGCCCGTACAGATTTAAAGTGACAGACAGTGGAACTGGGGTGAGGAGAGGGGTGAGGCGGGTGTTAGACAAACAGTCCGGCAGGAAACACGGGCGTGTATTCCTGGAATGCAGTCTCTATTGATGGCTGCGAGAACACAACGTAACCCACATTCTGCATGTCGCACCTACCACTTCATACTAACGGTATACCAGCGTGTCCCAGAGCGTAATGGAACCAGCATTAACGGGGACGGCTGCTAGGACAAGCTAACAAACCGTGCCGTTATTATTAGGCTTGAAGCTCTATTTTGAGATAAAATTCCACTTCCCAAAGGTTCATAAGCAATGTCCCACCCGAAGTCCAACATTATTGGGTATCCAACAGTCATTCTGGTCTCCCTGAATTTTCCCACAGTAACCACAGAGAAAATCGTCAACAACCTTCCTACTGAAACGTCACTCGAGACCAACAGCAGCAAACTGCGACAGCAGACACGGTGAGTAACCCTGCAAGAGTGTCACCAAGGAATGTCAAGGAACCCGTCAGACATTGAGGCCCCTCAAGATTTCTGAGAAGATGGGCCAATGTGCTTAAACAAAACCATGAGACGCATCCCCCTCTCAACCTGCCATGCATGACTGAGGATCAGTGGCATGCCCGCCAGAGTGGTGACAAGACACGTAAAGTGTTATATGATAAGTCTAATCTACAGCAACCCTACAGGATAGCGAGTTTAACCGAGGAGAGACAGCCCTGACCTGAGTGTGCCCTTGTCAAAGCATTTTCAGAAGGGATAAGCGTCAGAATAACTCAAAGTCCAGCAGACTCGTTAACTTAAATCAGAGATCCTCCCAAAGCACCAAAAAAAACCCCACACACTTTAATGTGACAAGAAAGCCTAATTTCCCATAACAGGTATGTCCATGTGTCCCAGTTATCCGGAACACAAAGGTTTTGAGACGTTTTGCTGTGCTCTACAGGACCACAAGAGCTTAGCCTCTACATTCTGCGTCTCTCTCTCTCTCACACACACACCCCTCTAATTAACGCCCTGGCCAGGCCTATTGGCAGTGAGGGTACCCTTTCACAGGGAACTTCCAGAAGGGGCGGGGCTTGGGCAGAGCCTCCTCCAGGGGAGTTCAGGTGAGGGCTCCCCTGAGCACGCAAGAGCTAATTTTACTCCTCCGTGTTGAGACGTGCAGCTCCAATCTTGCAGAGTGTTTACTACGACTTTGGCGAGGTTGCCTGCAGTCATGTTCCGTCCCGATCTTACTGACGTTTTCATACCTGACACAGAACGGTGCCCCCATATGACACTGTGATGTTCACTGTTACCCACGTGCCCTATTCCCCATCCCCGAGTGGCTTTTAAAAGCCACAGTTTCCATTAAGTTGTGGTCTCCTCTTCTCCTCAAATAGGAAAACGAAAACAAACATTACACTATACAATTATACCCTAAAACATGGCCCCGCCTCTCACAGCACAAGCCGTGCCAGACGTCAGGGACTGTGCCCATGTCGACAACTTGCTGAATTCACAAGCACAGGATCGTCGCTGGTATTTACTTTCACTCAGATTTTCACGTAAGCTTCCACGGCACACCATAGTTTCAGTCACAGCCCGTTCACACAGCTAAGCAGCTGCTTGAATGAATTCATAAACAAAGAAGCGAGTTCATCACCCTCCTGATGAGGACTGCAAAGAGACGTCAGTATAAATGCCTGATACAGTAACGCCACGTTTCCGAAACGCTTTCCCAGAAAGGAAAAGGTCATTCGGACATCAGGGGGCACAGAGCGGCGATGAAAGCTGCACAGAGCTGAAACTGCAAACCATACACACATCTTGGAATGTGACATAAGGCGACAACCAAATTCAGCAAGTCACTAACCAAACGCCACCATAATTAAAAGGCAGCCCTCTTTGGAAGGATGGAAAAAAACACTCATAACCAAGAAGGAGACAAAACAAACATGTGAACAAAGCAGTAAATGCAGAAACCTCCAGCAACTTCACCTCAACCTTGTTCTACACCCAAACTTCACAGGGAACATCTCCACTGCCATAAAGAAGGTAAAGTAGACACCCCGCCCCCAAAATTATGTAAATATATGATTCAACATATGAAGAGCAGAACGATACGGGGAGGAGTACGCAGAAAGATAACGATTTCAAAGGTTAAATGAGCGTAATCATCACCTGTCGGGTCTAATTGGATTTGTTTTCACATTTGGCGTGAACTACATTAACTTCACTCCGGGTACCGGGACCCACTGTTCCATTAGTCAGATTGAGCACCACTAATGACTACTCTGTGCTCAGCTGTCCGAGCGCATGGCAGCCTCCCTGCGTGGGGGCGGGCGCACGCTGACTCAAAGCGAAGCACGCCGCAAGTCAGGGATGCGAAGAGAAAGCAGGATGTTGTACCGCATCCCACCATTCGGCTGGGGGGGGGGGGCGGTGGCGATCTGATCTTTGACAGAAACTCGGATCCATAGCACTGCTGGCCAATGTGTGGTTCGGGGACTCTGGGAAAAGACAGAACCACTAATGGAGCTGTCCGGGACGGGCGTGCATTGCAGGAAAGGAGTCCAGAGAGGGCCTCTTCAGAAAAGGAGCCTTGGAAACTTTGGAATTTGAAAGGCAATACAGACGCCATACGGTCCACAGCTGTCCTGAGCTGGTGGGGAGGGTTGGTGGCCAGGAAGGGGGGGTCAGAGATCCCCCACCACCCCCCACACAGGTGGATGCATTGGAGGTTCAGTTTACAGATGCACGGCACCACGGTATCTGAAAGCGATACGATATACAAATGTAGGTCACCATCTCCAGTCACAGGGCTGGTTTTTATCTTGAAAGCACTACTGCCAGGGTGGTAAAGACAGTTTCAAAACAAAGGAAGCGGTGAGCAGCGTGAGTCAGACAGAAAGCGAGGCGAGATCGTGAGGGGAAATCTAAAAAGATAACGCAAACACAACACACCCCCATTACACAAATGACAGCGTAACATCACAGGCCACGTGCAGCACGCTCTCTGGCGATCAGGTGCATATGCAAAGCAGCTGGACGCATGGTGACACATGTACATGGACGGGGGTGCATCCCACGTGCATGGAGGACAAGATGTTGCAACACTGGAGCCCATCAGAGCAGGGGGTGGGTGGACCGGCCACTGAGCCCCGCCCACACTGTCCGCCGCTCCCCTGAATGCTCGATCCACAGCAGGAAACAAAACTCTGCAGAAAGACCATTTCCTGTCCTCTTTTTAAATCTCCCTGTCAATCAGTGACCCAGTGACACAGGTCAAATTAAAGCTAAAAGACTCTCGCGTGACAAGTGTGCCTTGTTGAAGGAGGTGCGTGGCCTGAAAAACCTGTTCAGGCCACAAAAACATCTGCAGAGTTAGAAGCAAATTAAAAAACAAAAGGAATGTCACTGGAACATCTGGAAAGGTGGCTGGGCACCTGCACAGAGGAGGACAATTACATCACCAAGGAGGGACAACTTATAGAAATGGGGACAGACAGGTATGAGGCCAAGTCGGTGCCTTAGACGGGCCAGGTGACGTGACGCCAGGTGAGTGGAGGGCAGATAACCATCATCTTACCTTTTGCCACAGTCCTGCCGTCCTGGGGAGGAGTGTTTGGGTAGTCATTGTCAAGGGGGACAAATTCCATGCAAATGTTTGGCAAATATAAGACCTCAGCCAGAAGAAGGGCATGGGCTGTCAGGGAAAAGGCTGGATAGGACTGGCATAGGAAAGGCCAGGAATCCATAAGATGGAAGGGGCAAACACAGGGGTAATACTCATTGCCGTATATATAAGGGGTTAAATAAGGTGTGACAGCTGTATCGGCAACCCCCCCGCGAGAAGTATGTGATTGAGCAAGAGCCAATCTTGACGTTAAAGCGAGATCCAGAGGTCTGCCACGAGACAGACTGCAGCAGCTGAATAATATGTGCACGAGCACCTCGAGACCCGTGGCCCAACCTCCAACAGGCCCACGTTCCTCTTTCCAGAGGGACAGGCACCTCTGTCCACACTCTGCCAGGCCTGCCACTACAGGCAGAATCCTATTGCCTGGACAGGCCTCATACCGAAATGGTATAGAAATAATGAGACCCAAAAAAAGGCTTTTTCATCTGCACCTGGACAGGTTGAGCTTGGGGGATAACTTCCACATTGACCTCAGTCCGAGAGCTGCCACTGTACAGGCACAACATCCACAGCTAGAACTAGTGTGTATCTCTGGTCTAAGTACCACTTGACCACATTCTTCTTCCCCGGTAGAAACTAGTGATCTTGACTTGACCCCTTTTAGATCTCTTATTCGGGCTGGTATCCCCCAGCAAAACCAAGGCTGACTAACGGTTCTTAGGTTTCTGATCATCCTCCAATTAGGACCTGGAAAAGGTAATGGCAGCCCCAGCATAGAGCCAGACCTCCGAGCAGAGTTGTAAAAGTGTTTTTCTTGGGTGGGGAACTCAATTCGTTCCTCTTCTGGCATCGCCCCGGGGTGTCATCTTTTGACCTCGCTTGAACTCCATTCCTGGACTAATCCTGGATGATCCAGGCACTGATATAACTGATCAGTTTGTGCGGCGGTTTGTTCCCCTTGTCTTCCTCCAGCATGGAAGAAAAACTTTGGAACCTCTTCACATATACAGCCCCCTCTTCATCTTTGCTTAACGGCATCGACATCTCCAAGGTCCACATCTACAGACGAGAGCCGTAGATGCTGTATAGATCTGCCCAAGTTTCTGTAAGTGAAGGGCGAAACATTCAGACAAACTCAGCACTAAAGCAGTTGTTTGCCAGAAGATGGGTCCCCGAGAGCAGAGGTTCGCCTCAGGCTTAACCCAGGCCAACTGCCCAGTGACAAGACTCCTCAGAGAACAGAAGGCCTCTCACTTCCTAGAATCCAGAGGACCTCAGGGTTTCCACGAGGATGCACAAGCCAGCAGCATGTTTGGACCGTCCTCCGATGACCCCCGACTATCCCCCCATCGATGAGTCAACACGTTGCTCCCTCCTTTTTCGTTATGGCAATGGAGGGCAGGGCACCTTCCCCACTGTGACCAGAATGACTCGGAAGCATAGCACTAAGCGCTATCCACCTGCTTTCTGGATTCCAGGGCCACATCCTCCTTTGAGGATCCCCTGCCCAACAAAGCCAGCATGGAATGGGGGCATCAAGATGCTTTCAAAATCATACTTGGCTTTGTCTCTCCCAACCCTCTCCACCCACATATGTGGCTGGATCGCTGGGTCCAGTGGTTTCAGCCCACTAGCCACCGTCAGCCGCACGCTACCATAGCGGTCCGCCTCTCCACCAGGCCCCCAGCCGATATATGTGGGGGGTGAGAAGGGCGCAGTCGCCCTTATTAGCAACTGTAGAGCAAGTCTAAAAGCATGAAGGTTTGATACCTGGATTTCAAACGTAGCGTGTCACAACATGAACACAGCACTGCGTTTTTCAGCGTTTTCAGACGGACAGTCCGGCGCAGTGTGCAGCCAGTCAAGGTTCCCACGCGAAACTGCAGCCCGCATCTGACAGATGAGAGCAAGACACAAGTCCAAAAAGTGACATCGATCTTGAGTGGGGCAGCGGGGGGGTATGCGTATGACCTGTGACTCGGACGAATAGAACAAACCAGCACCCAAAGTCCTGGCCACCACTCAGCCGAAAGTCAGGCAGCCCTGTCTGAACCAGGGAAAAAAATACAGTGAGGAAAGATATTAATTTATTATTATTATTATTTATTTTTGTCTTAGTTGAGACAGTACAGAAAACAGACGTACAAAGAGGCTTTCCAATCATCTAGTTCGGACCGGTTCTACTCCTGCTGAAACACCTCTTTCTGTTTACTGGAATTTTCCAGACTGACAGATGGTTCATTATAGCAAAACATTGGGGGGAAAGGGCTCATTTTACGGTCTTAAAAGTATAACTGTTGTTTGTTTGGGGCTGTTTAAAGCCTGTCAGGAATTCAGAAAAATATGATATAAATTGATTTTTAATGGTCCTGCACCGTTTGTTTTTAACGTGTTTGAAAGGAAACACTCCGTTTGTTGCATTCTCTTTCTTCTGTGAACAAAATGTGGGTGTGCACCACTCTTACTGAACTGTATCTGTATACCCTCACAAAGCTGCACTGGTGCTATACTTCCATAGGATTCATTACATAATCAGAACATCTAACATGAATGCATACATCCATTCCCCTCTTCTTACACTGAGGGTCACACTTAACAAGAAAATCTTCAACAGAAGCCTTTTGATAGAGGGGTTCAAAGCTTCTAGAGACCCATGGGTGGTTCCTACAGCAAGCACTGGGTTTTCTGAGAGTCACAAGAAACTCCTACAGCCAACCCGAAGCCTCTGAGCAACGAGGGGCGGCTCCTCGCTCTGACTCCATGAACTAACCCTGAGCTTTGTGAGATGTACGGCTGACTCCCGCAGCCAACCCTGAGCCTGTTGACTATTAGGGGCGGCTCCCACAGCCAGTCCAGTGCCTCTGGGCTCCTGTAGATGGTCAAACCCGAGCTTCCTGAGACCTACAGGCGGTTCCTACAACCAGCCGATTCAGCTCTCCTGATTAATGAGTATGCCCAATCCATACGCCGCTCTGAATAATAACCTCGCCATAGACACAAACACGCTCTCTGCACTATTTAAATTCCCTCCTCTAACGCATCCTTTAAATTCTGCTCATTGTAGTGGAGTAAAAATAGCGATGTTGGCCGCCCAGCGCCCAGTCCTGCTTCCCCTGAAGGCGATTAGTCACTCGGGGAGACTCAGGGCCCCGCCTTTCAGCGAGACGCTCGGCTCACAATACAGGAAAGTTGACATGAATTATTCAGGACCATCTGCCATCAAATTAGCGTCGGAACCCGGCAACTGTGATAACCTCGATAACAAGCCCCCGGCTGCACCCGTCGATCTGCTTGCACCGCCCTCCCCGGCCGCTTACGTCCTTCGTTTCTGACACCGCATACAAGCTTTGCCACTTCCCTGAAGCGTCCTAACCCTGCCTTTCTTGGAGATCTGTCTCCGCTGATCTTATACACAGGTAGACCAATAACTAAAATGGGTGCAGCAAATATTGAAATGCACGCCTCTTGCGCATCAGTACGCCCCTTCCTGCATCTAAGAGTGCTGTATTAAGACCGTCTGGACAGCTTCAAACATAACCCCTCCATCCAGAGAGTGGATCAAGCCCATCAGCTGTGTGCGGAGCCCCGCCCCACCCCACAGACACCCAGCGGGCTCCTCCTCAGCGCTCGCCTGAACTCCCTGCAAGTGGGTGGGCTACCATTTGTGACTGTGTTGACTCAGGGGCCCCTCTCAGCCCCCAGGCCGCCACGACAGCAATTAGCAAATGCACAATAGTGAGGGGCCCCATCCCAAAGGGCCATTCTGCCGCCGTGTTCTACCATCAGGAGGCGCTGTAGGTCCCAGAAAGAGACAGTTTCTGGGTTTCCTCCTTCACAGAGGACGGGGGGGATTACTCAGCCACTGCAGCGTACTCAAAAAAATATGCAGTGCTACACAAACAGCCCCCCCAACATGAATCCCTTTCATGTTACCGCAGCCGATACTGTGTATGACATGCATGTACCACACCAGATCTCCCTACAGACGGCCGGGTTGCTTGCTGTAGCCAAGGTTACTTGCTCATTGGCTGCCAGCCTTTGTGGGGCCGTACTTATTGACTGCCAGCCTTTATGGGGCCGTGCTCATTGGCTGCCAACCTTTGTGGGGCCGTGCTCATTGGCTGCCAACCTTTGTGGGGCTGTTCCCCCCAGTCTGCGCCCCACCCCCTTCCTCATTGGTTGTTTGTTTGTTAGATTGTGAAATTCTGACTTAACGTTCCCACAGACACCCACAGCTTAAAGACGGAGTATTTATATATATATATATATATATATATATATATATATATATATATATATATATAAAAAAATATTTTATGAAAATATATTTTTTCATTTTTAATGAC
>JAAGVU020000035.1:7103809-7113889 GCA_011763525.2 Mormyrus iriodes
AAAAAAGACAATGTATATATATATATATATATATATATATATATATATATATATATATATATATAAAAAAGTATTTCATGAAAAGGTATTCCTTCAATTTTAATGACAAACCTTAAAATACGAAAAACAAACATTGCAGAAAAGGAATACATTATTCCATAAAACCCCAAAAAAAAATAAAAGGTGAAATGCATTTTTAGTAAACGTGTACTTATTTAACAACTGGGGAGAATGCTCAGTTTAGTCCAGTCCCTTCTGGTTTATCCCACTTTTCCTTAAAAGTAGATCGAGAAACTGGGGGTGGACGATCCAGCAGGTGCCAACAGACCCAGAATCCTAGTGGGCCCACGGCAGCTGTGGCTACCAACGGGATGCTCTCGTGCCAGGCTGGCCACCGCGCGGCCCACTAACGCATTCAGGCCGGGCGCCCAGGCTGCTGGCACCCCCCTGCCAAAAAAGCTCCCCCCCCCACATAGTGAAAATCTGCACCGCACACTCCAAAACATGCAGGACCATACTGTCAAGGGACCGCCTGCTTCCAAAATAATTTCATGGGGGAGTCAGCATCATCGAATCTGTATTTTGAAAGATTATCCTTTTTACAAGCACTACTAAGATAGCACAATAGCGAATGAGGACCAGGAGACGCAGGGGGAGCAAACGGAATGACACTCAGTGTTGGAAGTGCATCCTTACAGAGACTCTCTACACAGACGAAAGAGACTCCCTGGTCTGCACTGTCAGCAGCTTCCAGAGCCTTCTGCCGCCGACAGCTCCCCCATTGTGTCCGTAAGCTCAGGTCACACCTTACGGCAACCTGCTGTAACTTTTAGCAAGTACATTTTTAAATTTAGTTCCCTGTTTTACTGGTAATGATGGCTTTGTGGTCATGTGAGAGCGTCTCCCACTCTGGCCCAGTGAAGCTGCAGCGGTAACACAATCTGTCACATTCTGGAATTTCGGAATTCCCTCCCTCGCTCTCTCTCTTTTTTTTGAAGCCAGGAACAGAAAAAGTCAGTCGTGGTGGCATCGCAATTCTGAACATCCCTCTTAGAGGTCGTCTGCAATGCGCAAAGGACCCCGTTCCCCACGCCACGGGAACCGTAACGTGATGGCGCGTCGAGTGTGGCGAGGCTGCCCGCCGACCGAGAGAGAGAGAGAGATTGAGAGAGACAGAGAGAGGACAGGGTTGTCCCCTTCTGGCTGACACCCTCTGGCAGGCAGACGGGTAGCTGACCATACAATTACAAAGTGCCGGATGTGATGGCGAGGGCTGTCTTTCGTCGCCGTAGACTACAAAGTAATAATTGCATAGTTCACGAAACAAACTAATGTGGCAAAATCCTCCTCACCCCCCGCTGGCTGGCCTACACTGTCATTGACTCAAAGAGGTCAGGAATGGGGTTCCATTCAGACAGCTGTGTGCCAACAAGACGTGTAGTGACCGCCCATTGGGACTGTGACCTACCACCAGCCAAACAGGATCACAAATCAGCATGTACTGTCAAGCTGGGTCAGTGGAGCTAAAATCTGTGGGGGGGTGGGGGTTAGGCAGCTGGGTCGTACTACAGCCCCCCCCCCCCCCAAAAAACATCAGTGGGCCTGCCAGCCCAGGCTCGTACCATAGGCAAAAGGGGAGGTCAGGGTGCCAAGAGGGGGCGCGAACACAAAAGGTTCTGGAGCCAAGCGGAAGGCCACACGCGGGGATCCGGATGCTGTGGCCTGCAGTGCAGACCACAGGGAGAAACCGCAAGGACGAAAACACCCACAGCGCCATCCGGAACTTTCTGTACAGCCTGAATGGCTCCAAAAAGCCCATCACGCCTCATCTCCAGCCCGGCAGATCAGATAAAATTCATGTGCAAATGTAGTTTCTCTTCATTCAGAAAGAAGACGACGGCCCGTGAAGAAGGTGCGGGCGCAGAAACGACAGAGGCGATGCAGCTGCACTGCCGGCAGCGGCCTAATCCATGGCGGAAAAGGGGGAACCCGGATCTGGCACTGCAAAGCGAAAGATTAATACATGTTTATTATTTATACGTCCCTGCTGCACTGTAACCCTGGGAGGATGCAGATTCACAGCTTCAGAGAAACACGCCGGGTCTCACAGCACGTTTGCACCATAGCATGAGTGGCTAAAAGCAGGAGGCGGCCCTTAATGGAGCATCCAGAGGCAAACGTCAGCTCTCGGCACACTGATTGGGCGTGGGTTGCACTAGGCTCTCTAAAAAACGTGGAAATGTTGAAGTTTTCCGAAAAAGATAATCATCTGCCCCAAGCGAGCGCGCTCTTCAGCCTTATCGGTGGCGGGGGGGGGGGGGGTGCAATCGCATAATAGCGACAAGGAGGTGGCCAAGAAGGGCTCGCTGTTCTAGGAAAGGCTGAGAGACATTTTCTTTTTCGTCTCTCTCTCCCCCTCCCCCTGAAGAGAACAACATGCTCGTCACGGAGCCAAGGCAGGCCTCCGATCGACAGAAAGAACGGACGAAACAAAAACGGCACGTCTCACGTGAGGAATTGTGGGTAAAAAGCTTTTGATCGGCCATGATTGGGTAAGAATGTGATCCTGCTCCAGGATTGGCCGATTTGCCCACCAATGGTCCAGGGAGTGGGGGGGGGGCGGGGCTAGCCCACATCAAAAAACAGCCAATTGCCGCTTGGAATAGTGTGGCCAAGAGAAGTAGGTATCATAGGTTAGTGCTTAAGGGCTCCTGTATAGCTGGGGATCACATCTTTATCGGGGCGGGTTCTGTGGCAGAATCAGAAACCGCCAGACAGTAAAAAAAAAGCGCTCAGAAGCGTGACAATTACTACCTATAGAACTGCTACACGGAAAAACAGCCAGAACTGTTGAGCAGTAATCTACTATAATACATCAGGGAAGGGGGACTTGAAGGCCAGCGTGAGCCCCCCCCAGCAGGGGAACGAGCCACAGGTTAGCTGCAGAGATAGGGCGGTACGCAATGGGCAGTTTACTCCTTGAGGGGACAGAGAGGCAGGAGGCAAAAAGTCGGCTAAGATTTGCAGAAAATCGTGCTGAGTCCGCTTTCCATCTAGGAATACATTCGTGCCAGTGGACCGACGGGTCTTTTTTGGCAGGACGTGGCCGGCTGAGGAAGCAGATACCAAACACGGTGCTGGGATCCAATACAAGGGAAGGGGTGCGTGGCAAAACGTTCTAGCATCTTCCAGGAGATGCTGCAGATTAAGGCTAATGTGACGGGGCACTGTCTGGAACACAGAAGCCTCCCGTTCGGAGCGGCGTGTGCGCATCCCAAGGCTCCCACAGCCAATGCCATCCGCAAGCGAGGAGTGGGCCCTCGTTTACACTACTGCCATAGCATTCCCCTCCCACTTGCTTCCTGGACACACAAACAAATGAGCCTAAAGCGCCGGTGACAAGGCGGCAGGCAGCCCCATTAATACCATCCTATGACAGGCAGGTGGACCACGCAGCCCCGCACTGACCCCCTGCTCCACAAGGGGGAGGGCCGACTAATGGGCCTTTCACTTCACTCAAAGGCCAAGATGGGTTCCCGCAGCCATTTGGACAAATTAACTCCTAGAAACATTGTTAGACAGGTCGACGGTTGAGCCTGAGGTACTCATAACAAGAACGCCATTTCTGAGATTACAGAATTCACACGGATCCGAGCCAGGTGATTTTCCTCTCTGTGCTACGATCCGATTCACAATGACAAGAAAGACAATAAGAATGAAAATAAGCAATATTTAAAAAAATAACGTTTTGGAACACGGGGCCAGTTGAGCCCCGGATTAACGTCGAGCCCCATGTCTGGATGCAAATCCTGATGATCTGAGGATCTGGAAACCTGGATCAGCAGGGCGAGCCCCTAAAGAACAGCACCCCCCTCCCAACCCCCAAAAGGCCCAAAAGCAGCTAGGGCGTACCTCACACCCCTGCCAGGGAGCTCAGCTTTGGAGGGGCAGACAGAACAAATGGACCGTGAACACAGTCACCCGAGGCATGCGGTCAAAAAAGATTATGAATGAACAGGCAGGGGTTTGTACGATGCCGACCATGCTTCAGAGGAACACTGGGATGGGGGGTGGGGGTCACCCAGGTGGGAGACGCACTCTAAAGAACAGCGGCGGACAACACCAAGATTATTCTCTCCACTGTGAGTACGGGCAGTAGAGACTGTAAACAGAGAGGTGCCCCCCCCCCGAGTGTCGAGGGGCTGGAACGGCAGCTTTTCATCGCGTATTCGCCAGATCATCCATAATGCATGCCTACTTCTCCACTGGGCCGGGTGAGTGGCCGCAGTAAAAACCCATCAGGAAAAAGGCAGGAACGCCAGCGATCCCACAAAACAGGGACTCACGGAGGGTTCTGCAGACATGGCCAGCATTCCGGGCCTGAGAGCATCGCAGGTACCAGCAGTATGCAATGAGACTCAGTTTGGCGGAATGAGCTTCTCCAAAACTGCTCCCAACGGCCAGGAACCAAACGCAGAGCTTTATCCCAGGATGAGCGTGAGAAGACAAACCGGCTTGGAAGGGATCCCCACTGGAGGAATTCTGAACATATGTCTCCAAAATCAATTCCGGTTAACATGGGAGGGGGAGGGGGATCTCACCTGGGTGACTGCGGGAACTCATTGTCGGCGGGGCGCCCCCGTGTGGGCGGTGACTCCCCTGCAAATGGAGATGGACGAGGGGTGGGGGGGGTGGATCTTGTGTTTTTGACAGACCAGGTGAGCTGAGCACCTCAGCGCTCCTCCAAGGCCAGCGAGGGAAGCACCATCCAGCAAGTTAAGCTTCGAGGCACTCTTCTCACGGGATTAGCGCCGCCTCCTCAGGCTCCGCCCACCAACTTGTCCTGTTGGAAGATTAGTTCGATTATTGACATAGGCTGGACTGATACAAAAATGTACACAAACCCACCAGCATGCGCACCAAGCCAGTGGGCCAGCTTATCGATTGCTCTTTGTTTATGAACCACCAATGAATATAGCTTAATATATAGCAAGATGTGTATAAAACCCCTAAAATTCCTGGTTGTGTGGCTGGTCACATGGCTGCGCCCCAGTCCCATCCCCCATCCCTGCGTCCACTCACACATCTGGAGGCCAAGTACTGGCAGTACACCTGGCCTGAGGGTGACACTCACACCATACCGCAATCTGTTGAGGTGCAGAACGCCAGCGGGTCGCCCTTAAAATGGAGGACAGGAGGACAGCCAGAACTATGAGGCCGGAAGAGCACCAGCCACCCATGGTGTCGCCCACTACCCCCCGCCCCCCACCTGGACAGCCTGAACATCATCAGGCAGCGCGCACGGCCCAGTGCAGCGCATGAAGGTAGCACACGCAGGCTACGGTTCCCCAGTCATTTCACATAACGGGCAAACAGCTGTGGGTTTCAGGCTAATCAGAGCAATGCACGACGACACAGGTGACGATGCATTAACACGCACCAGCCTGGCAGATTTACGCCGTTTAGATTTTTAATTATTTAACAGATGCTGTTATCCAAAAGGAACAGAGCAGGGTCAGGAGTAATTGGGGGGTTAAGGGCTTTGACCAAAGGCCCAACGGTAAAATCATTTGGCCGACCCAGGGATTTGAACCAGTGACCTTCTGATCACAGGTACAGCGTCGTAACCTACTCAGCCCACGGCAAAACAGCAAACAGGGAGCAATGGGGGGGGGGGCAGTCCTCCTGAGTTTGTTAGATGAGACATTAAACCACAGCGACGTTAAATCATTTTGCCACAATGCTTTCAGGGCTACATGCCGGTAAACACATTATACACACAGGTACACCATTAGCTGCTAATCAAGCCAATTACAACAGGGCGTGGGTGGGAATAAAGCAGAGCACAGAGCTTTCAGGAATATAGGTGGGGAAGAAGAGGGCAAGAATCATATCACAGAGCTCAGTTTCATAGGCATCAATATTTATTATTAATGAAGAGATACAATATATCAGCAATAATATACAGAGTACAAGGGAAAATAGGCACAAAAAAATAGGACAACATGTAAACTGCACATACTATGAGCTACTGGCGGGAACTGAACCCACAACCCAGTGATATCCATCTAGCAGCCCTCCATCATGACCATAGGTGGAAATTTCAGGTTCAGAAAGTAAAAATTCATACCTTCATTTAGTTTCAAATCAACCAGTTGAGCATAAAGAGTCACAGTCACTGAGTACTCAACTGGTTGGTTGAAACATAATCATGGTCTGGATTTTTACTTTCTGGAGATTTCTCTCTCTGACCATGACAGAAACGACTGGGTTGACGACATGCATTTCATCAGAACATTCCGTGACTGATACCAGAGTCTTCGTGTGAGACGGGGATACGCGATGTGCTGCAGATCCTGACTCCTCCCCAGCTCCAACTCTCTTCTCCAGAGCCCAGTGTTATTACGAAAGGCACCCCCTACAGGGCGTGCAACTCATTGTCACGGCTCACCAGAGTGACTGCTCCCCCCCTCCCAAAGTGCAGCACAAATCCATAGTCAATGAGAGATGGGGGGCCCATAGTCTAATACTACAGCTAGAAAAGTATTAGAGAAGACACTTAAGATTGCAAAAGGAGCATGTGCAGATCAGCACTGAGGCCTGACCCGGGTTCGAATGCGGTCCACAGATGGAGCATCAAGTGTCGCCCCGCTCCAAGTTCATGCCCCCAGCGGCCTCTTCTGTCAGGGGCATAAACAAAAGCTGCAGGTGAGACTGCTTTTGTCACAGTTCGTCTGAATGTGAACTCCGCTCCCCCCCACGCCACCCCCGTCGGAAGGCTGGCTCAAAGGTCCTGAGCTTCACAAACATGGGGCAGAGGACCCGGGGCCCTATCCCCAACGCCTGTCATCGCTGCTGGCAGATAATGCCGGCAGCACCTCAGGGCTACGCTAAGGTACAGAAGACTGCCTCACAGGCAGAAAGTTAAGATGACTCACACAGTCTTTGGTTTAAACGACTCCCCCTTGCCTCTGTGACGTACGCTATTCTCCAGGTTTTCTGTAACCTTCAGTATGGCATTTCCATTCAGATTTACGTTTGCATTTATCTAGGACACACTTTTATCCGAAACGATGTACATTTCTGAGATAACAGAGTCAGCCAGTCCCTGGAGCAGTTGGGGGTTAAGGGCCTTGCTCAAGGGCCCAATAGTGACATCACTCTGCTGACCCTGTGATTTTAACCACTGACTTTCTGACGCAGCGTCCACACTTGCTACAGTGTGCAGACCCCCAGGGGCACCAAAGTGACCTGGTCTAGGGACACAAGACATTCCGTTTCACAGGACAGGGGAAGGAAAGGCTCACGGCGTGGGTTTGACTACCCTTAAGCACGGGATATACTCCCTAACCTTTCCCCTGATGTCTCATTCCATCAGGACGAAATGAGGAATTAACAAAACTCCAGGGCGTTTACTGCAGACTCCGCCCTTCACAAATCACCGTTCCTCCGCGTGAGCTGAAAGCGCTCTTAGTTGCTCATACACACACCCATCCCTCCTAGCAACTATTGTCCAGCTGCACAACAGTGGAACGAAAACACACGAATTCACACCCTACACATGAGCAGGCAGCACGGAATGGAAGTACTAAAGCGTTCCGCCTCAGACAGCGATATCTGAAACAGGCCCGTGATCGTGCGATTTTAAAAGGTCCCCGAGCCGTGACAGCATAATCAACGACACAGAAGTGGCACGCGGTCAGGAAGCAGTCAGTAACTACAGTCACTCGATATACTAAATTAATCTTGCAAATACCCTTCTCTCTCATACAGCATCCATCCGTCAAATCTAATTGGCTGTAAATAATTTATATCGAAGCTCGATTTGCAGCCGAGCACACACGTGCATGCATCTGCACAGGGACGGAGACTGGTGTGTCAAACCGCTAACCTCGACAGGTGCTGTAGGTCCAGAGATACGGAAACTTTCTGCGAACCATGAAGCCAGAGACAGAAAATTCAAGAAATATTAGTGTGGGGCATATATATATATATATATATATATATCTGTATATATCACAGACTAAGTTCCTCAGCTGAAGATGCAAAGAATATTTGTTTACCAATTTAAAATATGAAATTTGCAGAATCTTCCAGCCTATTTTCCACACAAATACACACAAGTGTTATGAGAGTCGGACCGTCATGTATGCCATCAGACAGAGAAGCCCCAGGGCAGATTTCCCAAAAGTCAGTCACGGCGGATATGTGCCCTGGGTGGGGGACATCGCCGGGGCCTCTCATTGGATGGCATGAGGCACGCAGCTGCCGTGAAGCCCGCTTTACGTCACAGTCTATCAGACGAGCAGAGACAAGCACACCCAAGCGTGATAGGCCGGAGCGCTCTGGGGGTGCTGACGCACCAGTGGGCAGGCCTCACTTCCTTAAAAGACACAAGCTGAAAAGGCAATAGTCAAAAAGATCCAGGCAAGTGGAGGCAGCCCCACGCCCGCGCCGAGACACCCACGGGCATCCCTGTTCTCAGCTACGCCCCTCGACAGACGCACCACTCCGTGAGAGGCATTGTCCCAGGGTGTTCCCTGCCGGGAAGCAGACGGAGCGGGCCCTCCGAGCGCATTTCCGAAACCCCACCCCAGTGCTCCCCCGTCTCGGCATTTCCGCATTGATTCACCAAAATCCACGGTCCCTGGACGACACACCCAAGACTTTAGGGACGGTCCCCCCGCAGTCCAAAAATTACTCGCAAACACACGTATTTGGGTGCCAAATATTCCCCAAAGCTCCGGGTTTTGCCAAACGTTTTCGAGGAGGAACGCGGCAGCGTCAGTTTTGGATGCGCCACCAGATTTTCGCGGCTTCAGTATCTGCACGTAGAGGCCGACCAAAGTCAAACCGCTTCATTATTAATTTCATAAACAAATTTCCCTGTTTCACGCAGCACATCGTGAAGATTACACGCGCGAGCGAATAATCAAGGGCGTTTCTAATAAGCTGTTTTGGAGCAGGGAAAAAAAACACGAGGCTGGTAAGAGGAGGCGATCTATTCCTGCTCCGTATCGCATGTGCTTTCCGAAGCAGCCCAATCTGAAACTTCAAAAGGTCGTTTTCGTCACCGGGGCGAACGTGTAACATGCAAAAGACGCTTCCCACACACTGTTTTTTTTTCCCTCGTCTTGCAACAAAAGCCTTTTATTTTCAGGCAAACAGAAAGCAGGAAATGAGCACTTTGCGCGTGTAGAAACGCTTTGAAAGTGAGAAGAAGGAAAGTTTTTCTCCCCCTCCTCTGCCCCCACCCCCCGCGAAGGGCAGCAGACTGCTTACTTTCACCGCTTAGCACGGCGGCACAGGGTATGCAGGGCCTCGTCCCAGAACACCGCCAGCCTGTTAACAGGCACACGCCGGTGCAAGCAGGCTCAAGTATCGTAACAGCAGGATGGGGGGGGGGGGGCTGTGTGGGTGGGGTCACAAGGGAACCAGAATGCACACCGAGCCAAGCCATGCCAGAACAACAGGAGACGCCAAATGTGACTTCACGCCAGAAACTGTGCCAAAGCGGCCCCAAACTCCGGTGAGGAACATTCCCGGATACCCCTGGGAAAGACCTATAATGACAATGGCAGTAAGATGGCAGCCGGATGTCCTCAGAATGATGCCACCCCTGTCCGGGTGCCTTGTGCTTCCCTCTGTGGTGATACTGGTTCTGACTCACCCAGCACTCACGGCTCTCAAGCAATGCAGGCAACTACTTAGACCATGGAGGGCGCAAGCATACATCCTGCCCCCGCCCCCCCACCAGCCACTCCCCAAAATCCAGGAGGCCAACATACTGGTACAGCCCAGTAACTGCCATAACTCAGCACAGGTTTCCGATTTAACGCGCACAAAATCGATTAGCGGCTTCCCGCCCATACCCTTCAGAACTGTAACTTGACAGCGCATAGAAGCACAGGAGCCGTTTAGCACCATGCTGGAGTATAGCTCGTAATTTTGCATCACTAATAGAGCACCAGGCTCCGCAAGGCAGCTGTGACCTTCTCCTGCAGAGAGGGGAGCAGAGGAGAGGGGAGCAGAGGAGAGGGGAGCAGAGGAGAGCAGCCTCATTCAGGTGTGACAGCAACG
>JAAGVU020000035.1:7134783-7155777 GCA_011763525.2 Mormyrus iriodes
ATGGGAAGCCACTTCAACCACCACCGCTGTGTAGCACCCACCTGGATGATGCGACGGCAGCCATTTTGCACCAGAACACTCACCACACAGTAGCTAAGGGGTAGGAGAGAATCCACCAATTTATGATATAGGGGATGATTAGGAGGCCAGATTTTAAAGGGCCACAGTGGGCAATGTTAGTCTGGACATCGGGGTAGCACCCCTACTCTTTCAAAAGATGCCCAGGGATCTTTTATGACCTTAGACAGTCAAGACCTCAGTTTTACGTCTCATCTGAAGGACGGCACCATTTTTACAGCACAGTGTCCCCATCACTGCACTGGGGCGTTGGGATACACACAGACCATAGGATGGGCTAACCTGCTGGCCACACCAACACCTCCTCCAGCAGCAACCCAGCTTTCCTAGATGGTCTCCCATCCAAGTATTGATCAGGCCCAAACCTGCTTAGTTTCAGGTGGATTACCCAGTCTGAACTGCAGGTGGTATGGCTGCTGGTATGACTGCTGAACAAGTCCCTTAATCCTCAGTTGCTCCCTATCCCTATTTTTTCGATTCTACATCGCTTTGGAGGACCGGGTTTGCTAAATAGGTTAAATGTAATTATGTCTTTTAAAGTGTAATGTTAGAGTGGTAGTGGTGACTCTTGGGAGCTCAAATCCCACCTCTGCTCTGTGTGTGGAGTTTGCATGTTCTACCCCTACCTCCTGTCCAAAGACCTGCAGTTTATCTGTGGTCTCTTTCAGTTGCCCATAGAGTATGATGCTTTGGGGGTACATGCAGCCCAATAGATTGCTGCAGCCAGCCTCCTGCCCTGGCCTGGGCCTCAGGCAGCTGTCACCAGGATAAGCAGTTTGAAAAGTTTAAAGGTTTAAAGGTTAAAACTATCTGCTAAACCCATCTCATTTGAGACCTTCAGATCATACAGACAAAGCCGATCTGTGGTGTCTCTTTGAGCCACCGGCAGTTCTAGACCATTTCAACAGAGGGGGCTAAACTGGGGCCTGTTGTTCTGTTAGGGGGGGCAGATGCATTTGACCTTAATGTCCTCCAAGTATTACTTACGCTAGATTGTCATCATTAAGCAGCAAAAGACAATTTTGAAAAACGATAAGCTACGCTGTTCCCGGCGCACGCCGGCACTGCCGCTGGGCCCCGGACGGACACTCGGCTACGGAAGCCAAAGCCGCCTCACTCACCAGGGATTACTGAGAGTTTCCCATGATTCAGTGCAGCATCAAGTCATGAAAAGTGAATGAAGTTCAGGCAGGGAGTTAATCCTGAAACTGTCTTCCTTTTTATTTTTAGGTTCTGCAAGTGATCTTAGATTTCAAAGCTGGTATGATTTCAGCAAAACGCAGTTAATGCACAAGGTAATTTTAATAATTAGATACAGATGCCTTTAATCTTCTATAATCTCTTATAACGTAGAATTATCTACTACACTCAGAACTACCCAATCTTTGATAAAGGACAGTTAAACATCTGATGTTTTAATCAGAAAACACCTAAATCATTTTCCAGCTAAATGATCTTTAATACACATTACAGCATGAAATCTCAGGCTTCCATCTTTCCGTTCTCTGTGCTTTAGACAAACTTCAATGTTTGTGTCTCCTAAGAGAGTAATGTCATCAGTAATGGGACAAACTCAAAAATGAGACACCTGACATAGTTCACAGGAAACTCAGAGACGACCATACAATTAACAAAGCCCCCTGACAACACCACTCTGAATCTCTAAACTCATAGAAGACTGTATGCTAGATAAAGCCCCCTGACTACACCACTCAAAATTTCCAAGTGAAGATTGACAGTAGAGAAAAAGGTCCAAGCACAAGGAGTGTTTTAAAAAAAATGCATGACTCTTCTGTGCCTTTCTCTTGCAATGCTGAGGCTGATGATTCCCCACAGGGTGATCTGGGTCAGCGCACGTCACACGGCCGCACCTGCACCAAGCGGGAAATCCTCTGTCAATACACAGGGCCGCCAGCAAAAGAGAGAAGCTGACATTTGCAGTACAGAAAACATAAATGTGATAGCTGCAGGTGGAAGGTGATAAGAAGCACTCCACTCCAGGGTCTTTCCCGCTTGTGGGAATGTATGTTTTATGGCTCCAGGCCTGGCACAGCCACCATAAGAGCGGCAACGTGCTCTCTGGTCCGGCACAGCTGGCTGAAGTGTGGCGGTGTGGTGGGGGAGGGGGGGCGACCTGCGCGCACTGTTTACCCTGCCAGGAATGCTCACACTCCGCTTCCTTTGTTTGGCTTCTCTCAAATACAAAAACAGTTTTTTTGGACCTTAAAGTCCAAAGTTGCGTCACCGAATTCCTCCTCTCTGCCGGCTGGCGTTTATCGCGGCCCGCTTCTGACCACACCACGCAGTGGTGGAGGGATCCAGTGAATAGTGGATTTGCAGGGTTTTCTGGACGGGCCTTTGTGTGGGGTACAGAGTCACTTCATTTTCTGTTAAGGTGCGAGGCGGGGTTGGACATCCAGGACAGGGGTGGAGTCAATTCGGTCAATTCACCCATGCATTATTCCTTAAATTAATCCTTAAATAAATCCTGTTTCCTTTCCTTCCTGTCAGACAAAAACACCTGTATTCCCAGACCCAAATCTCTACTATTTTCTTTTTCCCCCCTGCTGATGCCAAAATGTCCTTGTTTTGTGTTCATTTCCGCACTGCTGCTTCTACTCCCTTTCCCAAATAAATCGCCATTCCTTCCTCCCGTCTCCGCATCAGGGAGTTCTGTCCACCCCACCCCGGAGCCTGTCTCACACTGTAACTCCGCAGCAATAAGGAGACCTCGACTGCGTGGTCGCATCACGGTCTTCCCCTGAGGGGACAGCAGCGCGTGAAGGCAGGTCGAGTGAATGGAGCACCAGCTCAGGTGGAATCATCTGAAACATTAATGTGTTCTCCAACTCTTTGCAAGATCGATGTGCTTTCAAATTAAATCACCTCGATCTGCAAGGAATGGCTCCCAGTTTGACCTCTGCAGCTTCAGCAAAACAGATAAATAAATAAACGTCTCACTTTCACGCAGCACAAAGTGCGCTATTGATCTGCGAGCGGCGGCGGCAGTGTGATGTCACACGTTGTACCACCCGATACTTCTGTTAGCCACGGCGGTCGGCAATTTCTTGCGCGGCTTAGACATCCAGGAATAGCGTGTTTGTTTTCACCTCCCTGAAAGCTGAAGCTATCGTCTGGTAAACCAGCGCCTGGCAGTAATCATATCATATGTGTCCCAAAAACAGGTTAGCCTAGCGATCGCTACACCCCAGAGGATTGCATATGATATAAGATATTAATATGACATATAAAAGAGATCTGTCCAGCACTGCTCAGTAGGGAAATGTAACCGCGTACCTGTGACTGTATAACGACCCCATAAACAAGAGCGGATGGCTGTATAACCATGTTTTACAATTCCATGGCATACCTTATACCGCATAACACTGTCAAAGTGTAAATATAAAACATAGTGGTGGCCAGAAAACGACATGCGACACGGACGCGGGTTTTAATGGGAATTCCCTTTGCAATGGGGGTAGGGGGGAATGGAAGGAATGCAGGATGACAAAACACCACCTTATAAACAAGCATGTGAAGGAAAAATGAAAAGGAACAATGCACTTGTGACACCGGGGATGTTAGGGCCCAGGGTGGCTGCGGCGTGGGGTGCTGTCAAGTCAGATATCCTGCAATAAATAGCAGTGAGATGCGTTAGCACCAGGGGTGTCGGAGGGGCATGGATACCATGAGAGATTCAGGAGGACCAGCACTTTTTATGGGCCCCAAATTTCCCCCCAGTTCGGCAAAATCAACTGAGCGATTGAACGTGATTGCCAACACAGCAAGGGGACCCAAGTTGACATATACTCAGGGGGCCCAGGATGTCTAGCTACTCCCCTGGTTAGCACAAACGATCCTTGGACTTAAATGACCCCCCCTCCCACAAATATAGCATAAACAAGAGTGCCATAAAGGGGGGAGTGACAGGGGCCTTAAAAAATCTGGATTGACCTGTGTTGGGAGTCCAATATAATGTGCTTTCATAGGGCCCAAAATCTCTTGCGATGCCCCTGAGCATAACTGTTATATAAATCAGGAAGATGACACCGGGCGTGTACTACATGATCATGCAACGGGGTGTCCGTTTCCCCCCGGGGCTGGTCCCAGGGCACGCCGCAGACCGGTGACACCGAGGACGAGGCTGGCAGGCCCACAGCCGACAGAAGGAGTCTCTGTGGCAACAAGCTGTCTCTCAGCAGCGCCAGGGGAAGTTGCCGCCCGTCCTCTGGCCTCACTCCGTGGCCCGATGGAGATGGAGCAGCTTGACGCGCCTCGCCCGAGCGGGAGGGGTAATTAAACGTTTCCAGGAAGAGCGAGGCGCACTGTAACTGTAGGGCCCCCGATCGCTGGCCCAAAATAGTGTCTCTGTCACAAAACAAAATACATGAACTAACAGGATCTGATTTAGAAAAAGAAAATGGCCTCTTCTCATGTTTATGTTTCTGACAAGCTTAAAGTGGTTAATGGACACGGGGGCCGGGGTGGGAGGGCGGCATTTGAGAAAGTTAATATTTCATCCTCAGCCAAGAGAACCAGTCGGCATGTCAGGCAGAGCGGACTGGTACGGCCGATGCCAGAATGTTCTCTGGGAGGCGAATCAGAACGGGGTGAGAGGCCAACATGTACAGCGAGCTGTTCGGGGGGGACGTCTGGCTGCTCTCGACCGCAAATGTGCAAAACAACGCAGAAGCTGGGCTATTTCAGATGGATTCACTGCCGGTAAACAAAAACCCACGTCAACTCTGTTTTTCTCGCTCACGGCAAAATCCGCCGAGGATTAAATTATTATCCAGTTTTGAGAAATCAACCTGGGTGAGCCATTTGAGGGACGTTTACTCTTCAAAACAGCCCCGCTGTTTTCCCCCAGAAAGCGATAGGTCAAAGCCCTCCCTAGAGCTATTAATCAAATGGGTGCATTAACCTTTAAAATCAGCGTCATGTCCCACAGGTACGCAGGATGTGGAGGCTGCAGTTCTGTTCCGTACCTGTGCAGTCTGTCCACTGATCTGTCCCAAACTCTAACTACTGGAATTTTGCGTGCCAGGAAAAAGCGCATTCTATAAATCAAAAAATGCATCTGTTTATAGAAAAAAAATTCCAACTGGATTTACCAGCATTCAAACCACGCACTTGCATGGGGCCCTGGGGTTTAGGGCTCCTCTGTTGGCCACAACACAGTCACTATGCTGGGGGGCAAGGGGCCCTAAACAGTGTCTTCTCCATGGGGAGCACCGGCGGGGTGGGGTAGGTTAGCCCCCCCCATATGACTGTCTGTGACCCCCCCGAAAACAATCACCCAAGGATGCTAAGAAAGATTAGCCTCATAAAGTATCGCTTCAAAATAAAATATTTCGTGCACATTTAAATGAATAAACTGAAGAAATATGATTTTTATATGTAAGAGTTGGTTGAAGGGGAGGGTGGTCATTTGAGCAGAACCATGGTGTGTGATTTTATACATTCCGGTGGTTAGTGATGTGACTTAGGAACCAGTAGCCAATGCACAGCGCCGAAATTGATTAAGAAGCTAACATTAGCTAGCCTTTGAGAGAGACCTTACCTGAAAGTGCAGTAATGACTGGAAGGATATTATTCTGAGTTGCTGGATTCAGCCATTTAAAATGTGAGTAATATTTATTTTATTGGTATTTCTTTTGTGCTGCAATAGACAAAGGAGATAGAGGGAGGAATTTGTATATCAGACTCCCCTGTACCAAACTGCTTTCGTGCGTTTGGTAAACATTGTTACTGTCTGTGTGGAGCTGCACAATTAAGACATATTGTGCAAACACAGGTGCTGTGTCTTCCTCTTTGGTGTGCTTCTGGCCTGCAATAATCTGTACTGTATTGAGTTGTTTCAGGTCTGGTCTTGAGATCTTTAATTGTCTGTTTGCAACAATGGTACAGATACACCTTCCCCCACCCGCGCACCCATCCTCCCCAAGGCTGTAATTATAATATATATTGGGGGAAACACATCCCCTCAATATTTAGATGTGCTGACAATGACCCCCCGATATATATTATAATTACTGCCTTGGTCCCCCCTAATGTTCACTCCATGGCTATAGCCTTGGTTGCACCCCCCCATGAAAATCTTAGGGCCTGACCGTCAGATTTGGTCTGGAGCTGACACTGACACCAAAGTTACTTCATCAGTTGCCCCACCGACAACTGACACACTGCCTGCATATCCAGCTTTTAAAACCCAGGTAGATTTATAATTCACTGTATGCGATATAGGTCCGGGGCTGATGGCTGTCTTTGAGGAGTCTCTCACGTAATCGATAACTACTCCATCCATAGGCTCGTTCAGACGTGCTCACTTCACTCATCTGCGTGCCGCGTGAGCGCCTCGCCCCAACGTGTCTCACGGCCGCACGGCCCCCGGGGCCATGACGCAACAGATGAAAACACATGGCAGAGATGCAGCATTTCCCGCCTTTCCCCGTCCCTGCAGGACTGTTCCAAGGCTGCCTGGAAAATCCCACTTTTCCCCCTCAGGTTTGCAGAGTTCCGTGTCATTTCTAATCTGAGATAATCAAGCACCTAAAGGAAAGAGAGAGCAAAACAATACTAGGTTGGCGCTTTCTGACAATGCTTAAAATTTTTTATAAATTATAAAATAATACACTGCAATATACAGTAACTGCTAAAGTTTGGACTGTACTAATGTCTTAAAAGGGTAGAAATTGTAGTGAATATATATATGCATATATTTTAAAGACATGCATCTTATCCAGTACACTAGAAATGGGTAGATACATGCAGGACAGTGTTATAACTTAATAACACTCTGTCAGTAAGAGTGGTTAGTATGAGTGGTTAGTGTGAGTACTGAGTATCACCCTGTAAGTGTGAGTATTCTGTATCACCCAATCAGTATGAGCAAAGAGTTTCACCCTGTCAATGTGAGTGCCCAGTATTTCCTTGTAAGTATGAATACTGAGTATCACCCTGTAAGTGTGAGTATTTGGTATTATCTCGTCAGTGTCATTACTGAATGTCAACTGGTTAGGGTGAGTACTCAGTATCTCTCTGTCAGTATGAGTACTGAGTATCACCCTGTAAGTGTGAGTATTTTGTATCCCCAGGTCAATGTGAATACTGAGTATCACCCTGTCAATGTCAGTGCTCACTAGCAAAGTGTACCATGGCTGAAATAAAAGCTGGGAAACAATGGATGCAGCTGTTATCATTTTTAATTATGGGTATTTGGATCCTGTCCCTCAGAAAAGCGACAAGCCTGTAGGATACTGGTGGGGGTGGAAGTGAGAGAATTTTAATTTAAAGTGTTGAGACGAGGGAGGGGGCGTCACTTTAGAAAACAGGCGGCTGTAAAGCGCACGCCTCAGCAGTTACCAGGGCCGTGCGCTGGCAAAACACGGATCGCTCTTCATGGTTTCCTGCTGGGGCTGCATTTTTCAGGTGGCACCAACCGGAACCTGCCACCGGTGGACCGGGCCGGTTTGCGGGATGGACGTGATCACGACGGGCAGGCTGACGCAGCCGATCGATGTCTCAAGACAAAACTGTGCAGCTCAGGATTTTTAACAGACTGATGTGTCGCGAAGAAAAATGAACTATTCTGGGAAAAATTCTGAGCGTTACTCAGGTTTTGCAAGAGCAATAAAATACTAATGCTTCAAGGCGTTCAGTACAGAAGGAGGAAAGTTTTTAAATTCTACCCAAACCTATACCGCTAAAAAAAACCCTTGTGCCTCATGGTTGCCATGGCAACTGCACATAGCGTGCCTTCTATCTCCAATTTGAGACTGTGATATCTGTCGACGGTATCATTTCCTCTAGGGGGCTCCACACATTCTGCTAGCCATCGTGCCGCCATCGCCACTTCCCTCCCCACTAGCGCCCACTGCTGGATGGTGGGCCTTAGTTCTGTATATGGAAATGCTGAGGAGCAGGTCACTGTTGCTGTTTGCTGACCCACCCGGTTTGGACACCTTTGCCTTTACTAGTCTGCAGACATAGTAACGGTGAGTTAAACAAGCAACGGGACACAGAGCATAGTGAGTGGTGACAGACGGGCCTATACCCACACAAATCAGCATCTCTATGCCAGTGATATTCAAACTTATTTTTACCAGGCCCCCCTAGGGCTAATATAATTGTCTTGATTCCTCCCTTCCCCCTCCAAACACACTAACCTCATTATAACTAACTTTCATTATTAAATGAAAAATAATTTTACTGATATTTTAACTTGGTATTGTTAATGTGTACAGACATATAACGTGTTCCCAATATTTTACATTTTTCTAAAGACTGCAGTTATGAATTAGGGCTGCCCTCACCTCAAACCCCCCAGCCAGTTCTTCTGATTCTATAGCTATTTTGCCACTCATAACTGGAACCAACTCCCTGAGGAGGTCAGAAAGGTACCAAGTGCCGCCACCTTTAAAAGCAGGTCCAAAACATTTTTTCCACAGTGCCTTCAATGTTGTTTTTCTTTTATTCTTATTTTTATTGTCTTTAACTTTTAGTTTTTAATTTTCCATTTCATGACTTCTATTACTTGATCTTATTTTACTTAAAGCACTTTTAATGCTCTCTGCATTTGAAAATGTGCTATATAAATAAACTTGCCTTGTCCTCCTCCCCCCGCCCCAGCCAGCATCCCTCTGCAATTCCTTTTCACCCCACCAGGGGGGTGCACTCCACAGTTGGAATCCTGCTCCATGCAACCTGTCTACATACCTGTGCAGGTAGCTGTGACGATGAAATAACTAAGGAAGGGTCTTATTAACAAACCAGAAATTGAAAATAAATATGTTTCTCGTGTTTGTGTGTAATGGGGAGGGTGTCCCTGGCACAGCTCCAATCCATCCCCCCTGGAAGTTTTGAATCCTCTCTTGTAACGGGGATAGCTCTGTTCCAACTCCTGCGGCTGTTGGAGGGCACAAGTACTGCCCCCCCCCCTTCCCCAAACTGGCGCAACTGAGACATTGTAAAACTTTATACAGCTCTGCCCTAACCAACCTGGATCATGACATCCAAGGTTTCCCTGGTTACCAGACAAAACAGCGGCTTAATGAACATATTAACGAGTTTAATTCTTGCCAGGCATCTTTCTTAGAAAAGTGCATTTCTGGGAAATCACCAACAGCCAACTTCTTCTGAGATAGTGTGTTAAAAAGTGAGTTTACCAAACACTAAATAGCAAATTATATCACCTGCACTTCCATGGAGAAAGAAGCTTTCATGGTGTCATATAAGCGAGGAAAGCTTGGGGTCAGTCAGCAGTGCTGGAGCAGTTGGGCTTAAGGGCCAGGCTGAAGTGTCCAGTCCTGATATGATTACTCTGCTGGCCACAGGATTTGAACTCAGCAGTATTAACCTGCTGCGTGACACCAAGCCATTGCCTTGTCAACAAGAACTATCCCTCCTCTCGAAAGACTTTGATGTCTTTGCAGTGGCAAATGGAGAACAGCAGTCCTGTCAGGGACCTGGAACTGGTGTCATAATGGTAGCCAGTACGAATCTGAGAAGGAACCCCGCTGTTGTAACCCCAAACGATGCACTTAGCCCAAGCAGCTTTGACGGAAAAAAAAACACGGATATGAGACTCGCTGTGTCTCAGAGCGACTTTCATTGGTTAAATGTGTCAAGGGGAAGTAAAATTAATAATGAGGAATATGCACCAGCAGGGCTGAGAGGTGCATTTCCACCCCGATGGGGCCCTGCTTTTTCTGATATGGCTTCCCTGTCATTAGATTATAGTTTTTCCTGGCAAAAATGCTTGTCGCTATTGAGCGAGTCAAAAGTTCCACTCATTTTCAAAATGATAGCGGAACATTACCAATGGGTGAGGCTTGAGACAAGGCGTTCAGGCTGACACTATCGCTAACCCCCTCCGCTCAAGAGGGCTGTCTGCCACCCACGTCGAATTTGGCATGCGTTACCCCGAGTGCTTGTGTACGATGTGTCTCTGCGCTTTTCAGAACCTGAGGAAACGGTCATTATAGGACCCGTTCAGTCTGAGACGTTTTCTTGTGTCGTCGTGCTGCTCTCAGATCCAGGAATGTAAACGCAGTAAGCCAAACCCTCGTTAATGCGTGTGCTGGTCTGTGAGCCCACCGGGACCTCTCTCTGGGGAAGGGGACAATGCATTTTGGGTGATGGATGTCACTATCTCCACGCGGTGTTGTGTTTCACGGGCGTGAGGGATTCAGGCATACATCAGCGACCGGGGTAGTGGAGCGTCTCCCTTGTTGTCCAACAAAACCGAAGAGTCAGCAGTCGTCAGGGTGAATGCCTCTATGAAAAGCCTCCTTCTTGGTTATACTGCTTTATGTTGCTGCAGAAGACCTCTTCAGGGCCTTCTTGTACATTTGCAGAGCATTCTGCAGACACGTTTCCTCTCCATGAGAGTGATCCGGACTCTCAGTGGGTGGGCCAGCAGTAGTCTAGGGTGAGGCTTAACCGTTTGTGCTGCCGGACCGCAGGTGGACACAATCGAACAGTATTGCGATCCACATGCTAATATGTTAATCTGTGCTAGGATTGTTTCTGACTGTTCTCAAATGGTTAGTGCCTCCCAGAGAAGGTTCTGGAACATTCAGCACAGATGACAATTGTTACCTTTTCCAGGGAAGAGTAGTGGTTTGGAAGCTGAATGCCTCGTCTGTCTAAGTCATTGTATGTTCTTCCCCGGGCCACTGGCCTCAACACGCTTTTGTGAAGAACACAAATGGGAAAATGTGCACAAACATACGCACACACACGCATATGCATGCACACGCATACACAGCTTTTCACTGACGCTCATTTTGATGGGTCTGATGCCTCTTCACCCCCAGCAAAAGTGAAAAGAAATGACAACTTTTCCTAACTTTTGGTGTCTTAAAGAAACAAATTAAGCCTAAAAAAGGCATTTCTTCTGTGAGGCTGTCAAGAGAGAGACCTGAACACACACATACACACACACACACACTCAAAGACATCGACTCTGAAACATGGGTCATTTATTTGTGGGGCAGCCTGGAGCCTCAAGTCCCTCCTCATAAATATACAGTACAGTAAATATCAGGCAGGAGCACACAGTGACACACTGGAGGCTCTTCATCTTTGGAAAAACGTGAGTTTGACGATGGCAGAAATGGCAGGCTCTCCTTCCCTGTCCCACAAGCCTGCTGCCATGAGGTCCGACCGCGGGGCGACTCTGTACCGCCGGGGCTCGGGTGCAGCGGGCAGGGGTCGTCCCTGGGGTGAACCGGGGCAGGCCGGAGGGGGTGAGGTTACATGACGTCAAGGCTGCCGGGCAACGCGATCCGTGCAGAGGGGCACCGTGGAGCACAGGAGCGACCCAGACGGATTGACTGACTCCGGGTGGGAGCGTCACCTGGGGCGGCCGTCTGTGGTGGCGCATGGACACACCACACGTCTCTGCCAGGAAGGCAGAGGGTGGATGAGGGAACATCCACCCATACATCAGCCAACTGCTTATTCAGGTCAGGGTTACAAGGTCACTAGGAGCCAATCCCAGGCAGCACAGGGCACAAGGCTGGGGGACACCCCAGACTGGATGCCAGCCAGTCACAGGGCACACACTATATAAATCACTTAAACAAGTAGTGATATTTATAATTATATCTGATATATTGAAAGATGGGTGACAATGTTCCAGCACCCTCAATAATCAAACCCAAAAAATACAACCTACTGCACCCCTCTTAAATGGGTGGAGATGTCAACTCTCCCAATGCTCAACCCAAAGTTATGCCCTTGAATATATGTGTATGTGTGTGATGTTCCTCATAGATTTACAACATCCATCTTTTCATACATTTTCTGGGCCTGCTTGTCACAGGGGTCCGGAGTCTATTTCACTAAACATTGTACATGCTGTATGATGTATGACTGTGAATGTGACAAATAAAACTTTTGACTTTGACTTATCCTGGAAAATATGGGTGCAGGGCAGGGAATAACCCAGGATGGAGCGCCCACCCATCACAGGACACTCACACCATTCACACACATTCACATGTACAGACAATTTGATAACTGGGTTTATAACATGTGACATATCATAATTTTAGAAATGATACTAGGGAACTGTTGGTTCTGCGACCCGGTTCTGGATAATTGGGTGGAAGGTGAAGGGATGGATTAGGCAGCCAACCAGTGTTTTTGATTTCATAGATAACTTGCCCCTGTAAGGGAGAGAATCGCCTTGACGACTGAGTCATTAATGTACCAGGCAGCCGACCCCAAAAGCCAAGCAGGGTCCCTTCGGCATGTTTGACACTGACTGGACTCCCAGCCCAACCATCTCCATGAGACCTGGTGCCTCTGGGCTTCGAATGACCTGATGATCTTTTATTAGTAAAGCAACTTGTTGTTATTTAACATATGTTATATTTGGTTGGTTCTCAGGTGGCATTTTGGGGTAAATTATCTGCTAATGGAAACAAAGCTAAAAACAGCAGGATACCCAGAGGCCGTCACACCTCACTGCTGGGTAACAGGAAGGAACCTGGACCCGTTAGCTGTGTGACAGGACACAGGAAATGCATGGAGGGGCCTTGGGAGCACCTGCGAGTGCAAAGCGCTCGGATCGTTTGCCGCAGTGCCCGTTGTTATTGGGTCGGTGCGTTCTGCAGGGGCTGGGGCGGGGGGGGGGGAGGACTGTCACCTATTGCAACATTTCTGTGCCCTCCAAAAGCGGCATGAAGGCGCCTGCATTTGGATTTATTTTGAGAAAGGGAAAACGATGTCAAGGACAACATTTCCAGCTCAAGGAAACGACTTTAAAAGAGATAGCAAAGAAAAGGACAATTTTGTAACGTGATTTTTGTCCAAGGCCGAGCCAAGGGGAGGTGGAGCGAGTGGCATGTCTTCGGGAACAGTGCCGATCCACGGATCCGCGGGCCGGCGGATTTCATTACGCTGAAATGTCATCCTCGGCGTGGGAGTGAGCGGCGAGGCTGGGAACGACCACAGAGGCCAGCCTACACCGCCACCCCCCCCCATCCTACCCCTCCGCCCCACATACCGGGCCTGGCTTGTCTCACACTGGATTAACTGTAGCAGGTCTGAGCAGCCTGGGCAGAATTGGGCCCGGGTCCAGATGCCTGGCTCAGAAAGGGGGCCTTCTGGGACTCAGGCTGAAGAAAGAGCTCTGGAAGTGTTGAGAGAAGCCTCTTTCATCTGCCGCACAAGGAGGCCCGAAAACATGCGTTCTCATTCTTCCCTCTGCTTTCATGCTCCTCTCTGTTCCTATGGCTGCCATTCAGAGAGGCTGTTTTTATTTGCTCTATCCTACAGCTCCGAGTCACATGACTGCCATTCATCCGTGAAGTCATCAGGTTTCAACATCACCCGATGCCTTTATCTTTTATCACTTGACACAAACAAAAAACATCATATGAAACAAAAACTCTCATAATCATATGATATTGCACCAAATCTATCAATTACATCTACCACAGTGACGCCGCACTGCGAGTTATAACATTAAAACCACCTTAAATTTGCAATCGAAGGGATAAATGTAAACTGTTTGCCTTTTGTCTGCGCTGACTCACTTTGTGGAAAATGACATCAGATACTGAAAAACTGCCGTCGTCCAAAAAGGCAGCAATGATCAGCAATAATCTGTTTTTTATCTGTTTATTATGTCATTTGTTGATGGGGGAGCAGAGGTCACAGAGCTCATGATTTTCTCTGCTTGCCAGGCATTTAATTGCCCCTAAGAGTTGGTCAGTCATGGGATACTACCCAGAAAATGTTAACATAATGAACCACAGTTGTTTGTTTACAACATGCAGGTGGCATTATATTTTGCCTCTCAAAATCAGCAATGAAAACATTATGAAAAACAGAAACCAGTTTCCTTTTTAGTTGCATGCTGATGTCAGGCTCATATATCGTTTTGAGCGTTTGTGTTCCTGATGGGTTGGACATGGATGGGTATTTCACTGCAAATATTCTTTTGCTGCCCCCTAGTGGAAAAAGTATGAAGTGAGCCGTAAGGAGACTTGGGTGCCTGGGAGGGTAGCCCCGTTATCATACAGCTCCAGGGTTGAGGTTTGGAATGTAGCTTCTGCTCTGTGTGTTTCCCTCCACTGCCCAAAGGCATGCAGTTATGCTCATGGGTATGTCTAAATGGATCATACTATGTGACAGTGAGTGTGCATATGTGCCCTACAAGGGATTGGTATTCCATTCAGGCTGTACTCCTGCGTTGTGGTCTGTGCCATCTGGGATAGGCTCCAGGACCCCCAACCTTGACCCAGATAAGCAGTTGGAAGATGGTTGTAAGAAGACAAAAAAAAACTTTAAAAAATTATATATAGAATAGTAGTACTTTTAGTCATACCTTTGGAGAAATTGTCTTTCCACCTGTCCTATCTTGATCTTCATGAGACACAGACAGGTAAGTGCAACCTTAGGGTGGGGGGAAGGGGGGGGTGTCATATACAACGCCCCTGGATCATTTGGGGGTTGAAGTCATTGGCCAACAGCCCAACAGCATCAAGTCCTCAGATTCAAATCAGCCTTTATATCAGAAAAACCGAATCATTACCCACTGAGCCACACAACCCATCATACTTAAAACAACCGAAGAGCCAAGCCTCTCTCTAAACGGTTAATGTGCACATACTATAAGATTAAAAGTCAATCAAATTACATAAAAGCAAACCCAGAAGAACATGTCTTGTGCTTTCAATAAGTACAAAAACCTATTAGTAACCAGTATTTTGTATGGAGCCCCTAAAGGGACAAGGTTGGAAAATATTATTATTAACAGTTTTGTTGCAAAATATTATTTTCTAACCCTGTCCTTTTAGGGATCGCCATACAAATTTTTAGTTACTAATATGTAAGTTACTAAATATTTGTTAAAACAAAATGTTTTAATTTGTAATTTGTTTCTAAATTGTGAGTCCTGCGTATCTTATTGAAACACCCTTTATGTATGAATGGAGATTAAGTCGTGGACGTCATTTCAAACAACCAAGCGCTGCACTACATTTCCCAAAGTACAACATGTTCCGGTTCATCTCAACCAAACTAAAGCGGCAACAGGAAGTCCCACCCATTTTAAGCTAAAATGATACTACAATTGGTGCAGCCCGATGCTTATCTCAGGCGTCAACGTAACAACAAATGTTTCCAACACGTGAAATGGAGATATTTGCTATATTGCCGTGTTTTCAGTGTTTATTTTGTGTGAAGTTAATTTAAAAACGATTAGAAATATAATTTGCGGATTTTATATCCATCAAGTGCATTTTTAAATATTTTAAACATACATGTTCTTATTACAACCGAACGCGAGAACAAAGTTTACAAACTAAAGCTAAATATAGTCACGCTACGCTAGCGAAGAAGGTTACGCAAGAATCGATTTTTAGGAAATATTCACCTTGAAGTTTGGATTTTCAATGTCTGACATGGAGGAAAATACTCTCGATCTACACGGGGATGAAGAAATAGTTGAAGTTATCGACTTAAACGAGACGGAGCAAACTCCAGGTACTTCATTTTGCTAATTCACACGTTATGTGTGCTCGCCATAGGTCTACATGTTGACAATCTGTGATCCATAATATATTTATCATTCATGCATAGTGATTTAGTTATTTAATTTCATGCAATTTTCATGAAACTAAGTACCGTGATCGCTTCTCAGCTTAGTTCATTCATTGTAGTGATTTCTAATATATTTTTGGTCAGATGATTTGGCAGGTGAATTTGAAGATGTAGATTTCGGCGAAGCCGCGGGTGGAGAAGAGGATAACGATGGATGGGAGACCGAGGATGAGGCTATGGAGGCAGACCAAGATGACAGCGAGCTCACCTTCTCCAAACACACCGGTAACCAGACAGACGGCTGTTTGCAGGCTGCCTTTGGGAAGAGTTTCTTGTAAATTAGTAAGATTAAATTGCTAACACCTGTTAAGTTTTAGGCTCCGTTTTCTGCGTGAGCTTGGATCCAGCAACAAACAGTTTAGCAGTGACTGGTGGTGAGGATGACAAGGCATACGTTTGGAGAATCAATGACGGAGAGGTGGTCTTTGAGTGCACAGGTGGGTCAGCTTTGGCCTCAAAACTTGTTTCTGTAGGGTAATGTAATCTTAGGATAACTCAGTGGGTATCCCTGTGTAATGTTGCTTTTATTTTTAACACTAGGTCACAAGGACTCTGTCACATGTGCTCTGTTCAGTCATGACTCAAAGCTGGTGGCTACTGGAGACATGAGCGGTCTGATCAAGGTGTGGAAGTTGGAAACGAAAGAAGAAATCTGGTCTTTTGAAGTGGGAGACCTGGAGGTGAGTTAGACGGGCTGATGACCGGCTGATTCTGGCTGTCGCATCACATGATGGAGTCGCACTGGGTGTAGAGTGAATGTATAATGAAGGGACCTGTGTGTCATTTCAGTGGATGGAGTGGCACCCCTGTGCCCCCGTGTTGCTTGCAGGCACTGCGGACGGCAGCGTGTGGATGTGGAAGATGCCTGCTGGGGACTGCAAGACATTCCAGGGACCTGGATGCCAGGCAACTTGTGGGAAGATCTTATCCGATGGTATGGCTTCAGACTCTCACAAATGGGGAATAAATGATGCTCTGTAGCATCACCTTGATTTCAGTTGAACCTGGATTGCTGCACAAAGGCTCTGTCTAATCTAACTGCCTTAGTTGTGTAGTACTGACAAAGCAAATCAAAGTTTTTCTCAAATGCACAACAGTACAGCATACAGCGGTAGATGCAGGCAATGAAATGCATTTTCCTGTGAGCTCCCTGTAGTAAAGTAATAAGTAAAATTAATAAAACAGTAAAATTAAAATAAGAAAAAAAATAGAAATGTTCAAAGTTAATGCTAATAACCTGATTAGCTGTTAAGTGGCCGTACTGGCTGAGGGTGGAAGCTGCTACGAAGCCCGTCCCAAACATCCCATCCGTCCTGCAAGTTCCGGGAATCTCCCGCAAATTAACAGCAGCTCCCTGACACAAATAATGCACATTGTCCTGGAAATTGTCATTCTGCTATTCAGATTCAGTAAAATTAGCCAGCAAGAAGTTTTACCGGCACGACATTATACCGCAGCATACGGTATTTTGACAGTATTTGAAAAAGCTATTCTGGAATTTGCCTAAGGTGGAATGCGTGCTGTTTGTAAGACGGTGCTACGATTCTGTGTCCCTAACAGCTGACGATTCTCTCTGTTGGCAGGAAAGAGAGCTGTGGTCGGTTATGAAGATGGAATAGTCCGAATTTGGGACCTCAAACAGGGCAGTGCCACCCATGTCATTAAAGGTCCGCTTCTTCTTATGGATAGTTTATAAGGACCAGTGCCTTGGGTTTGTGGTTGACTGAGATGCTTTTTTTTTGGCGTAGGTCAGGATGGCCACCAGGGGGCGCTCACCTGCATAGCATGCAGCAAAGATGGAAGCCTTGTTCTGACGGGTTCTGTTGACAGCTACACCAAGCTCATTAACACTGTAAATGGAAAGGTGCGTCCCGCCCTTCAGAATTTACAAAACAATCAGGGGAATCATGCAGGGCCCTACCCCTGTAATTGTCTTTTAGTATGTTCAGTCACAATACAATGGAAAGTAATTGAGAATTTCTTGCAGTAGAAATGTATTGAACATATCATGTAATTTCCAAACTCTGATTCAGTTTTGCACAATTGTGGAGTATGTGTTTTGATAGATGCCTTCTAAAATGCAATACATTATTAAGAAAACCCTCGTAATTGAGTTTTTGTTTTAGTCAGTTTGAGAAAATGAATTTCCATCTTTAATTATTAGGTTAAGTGGCCTTAATGTTGCTACTGTTTATCCGTACTTTTCTCTAGGAGACTGTTAGATATGCCTTTTTTGATGTTTAAGATTAGAAAAGATGAAATGACTTGCATAAGGCGTGTAGGTGGAATTGCAAATATTACCATTGTTGTTGCTTAATGTTGGTAATCTAGACAAATCTCTAATCTTGTAACGATTTGAATTTCTGCCCAACAGATTAAACTTGATAACGTCTTTATTCATATAACAATTCGCAACATTGATTTCAACTGTGTAAAAAAAGTTGTGAGAACATATAGTGCGTAATGAAATAACCATGATGATGAAAGAGAGCAGCACAGTGTAGGCCCAGCAGAAGCAGCACTCGTGGTTTGAAATGGAACACTGTATTATCATGTTGATAGTTAGACAGGATATAGTCTGAGTGCCATTGGCAATCCAGCAGAGGCCTGTTCCTGACCAGTAGATGGCAGAGTATGACTCTAAGGAGTCTCACACAGAGTGGAAAATGCCACCTAGTGGATTAATTTTTGAAAAGAAATTAGTAGATGTAGAGGAAGGGTTCCAGCCCAGAACCCCAGTATTTCAGAAAGTGTGCTTCTCCCTCTTGCTGTGTCCCTGGATGCTCTCACATCCACATCATCTCATTCTCCGCCCCCCCCTCTTATTAAGGCACCTGAGATATGTCCTGTTTACAATCCCCTGACACCTCGTGCTGACAGGCACCGCTCGGTGTTTATTATGAGCAGATAAGGAGAGCTGAATTGGACGCACTCTGTCTGCAGGTCGTGGGGACCTTCTCCATCGAGGACGTCCGGGTGAAGGGCTCAGCAGATGAGGGGGCGGAATTGAACTCTGTGGAATCAGTGGGCTTCTGTAACGTGTGAGTTGGAAGCCCCTCACCCAGCCGTGCAGCTCGTGTGATTGGCTGTCAAATGGTCTAGTATAACTACTCCGCCCACAGGCTGCCTCTGATTGCGGTTGCCTACCTGGATGGGACCCTGGCCATCTATGACCTGTCCACGCAGAGCCTGAGGCACACGTGCCAGCATGAGGTAACCGGTGCCTCAAACAAGCTTCCTGAGGCTTAGAAGAATGTTTTCATCTATTGAATGTGGTTAGCAATGTTAAGAATAATAATGATAGAATACAAATCTGCTTTATGTCATCTTGTAGCTGTAATATCATTGATGCTTAAGGCATCATTTCCTGGGTACAGTCAGGGCCAAATTTAGGGGGATGGGGACCTCTGGGCTAATGTCATTGTTGTGGCCCTACCTACAGCATACAAACGTTACTGTAAAACCTCTTGCCAACTTAGGATTCATCATGTTGGTTATTTTGGTTAATACTCTTCCCAATGCATACATTCATGAACCGTCACCTTAAAATAGTACTGTGTTGTGTTCTGTCACGTGCCTCCGCCTTGTCCAGCAAACATCAGTCCAAGTACACTCTAAGCAACGTTCACTACATGGGTGTCATGACCGCAAACCCCAAGCCAAATTAACCTCAACCCGAGCAGCTTATATCTAAAAATAATGCCGTGTCCTTCCTTTGGACACATTTTGGCTTCAGTGAAGATGACACCAAGCAAAAAGAAGTTACATGTGAACACTGCAGAAAAACAATTTCAGTAACCAAAAGTAACACCACCAATTTCTTTATTAACTAGGGATCTTGCTTTTTACTTTAAAACTAAAATGACCTCTGTCACATTTTCATTTCAAGTGATGCGTGCTCTGATTTCAGCTGTTTGAAGTGTTACATAACTATAAAGAGTTAATCTGTGTGTTTCTTTAAATTATTTTAAAATCACACAGATATGCACTCCTTTATTAGAGAAAATATCCCAGCTTTAATTCTTTAGCATATTCACAGTACAGAACTTGTCAAAGAACTGAGGGCAGTGTAAAAAAACAATAATCATTCATTAATCGTAATCAAGGTAAAAGTTTTAAATAATGGTGATATTGATTTGAAGTCATATTGCCCAGCCCTGATACAGTTATTTGCTAAGTGGGTGTAGCTGTGCAGGGCCCCTGTCACTCTTCTCACAGGGGGACACATGCGCACTCGTAAGCTTGTGTATGCTGTTTATCCTCATGTACATGTGAGCTTTTGAAGTAATTACTGAGCACATCCGTGATTGGTTAGGGACCAGAGCATGCTGGCTTACCAATGTAGATCAAATGTTTTCTAGCCTACCTCTGATTTTTAACACAGTTGCAAGTGCTTTTTATGTTGTAGGTGCTTGGTGATCTAATGTAAAATGCAGTGAGATGTCAGGTTAATCAGATGTATATCTGACATGGGGCTGCTGGGGGTGGAGGGGTCCTGTGCTCAGCCCTCAGACTTCAGGGGCCAGCGGATGAATGCAGGTTTGAAGTGGTGAGGGTAAAAAGCTGCTGTGCCGCCCCTGTACCCCAAACACCCTTCTCACACGTGTCATTATCAGTTTGGTCTGGAAGGGAAAACACATTCAGATGTTAGTTTTCATTAACATTCTGGCAATCAGCGCTTAAACTGAAATGGAAGCTTGATTATATATATGTGAATATATGTGTGTATGTATACGGAAGATAATGCAGGGATGCAGTTCTGGCAGTGATTACACAAGATGGCCGAGTCGATTTCGCCTTCTATGGAAACATTTTAATATGGTTATTCTCTCTACTGACGGTGTGCTGTGCATCCCCCCCCCCAGGCTGGCATCGTCCACCTGCAGTGGGAGGACGGTTCCTCCATGGTGTCCACCTGCAGTCTGGATGGAGCAGTCAGGGTGTGGGACGCCCGCACTGGGAGCCTGGTGTCTGAGTATCGGGGCCACAGTGCTGAGATACTGGACTTCACGCTGAACAGGTACGTACTTCCACAGCAGTTTCCACACTCGGTGCTCCTTGGCATGGCCGTCTCTTTAAGTGGCCTTCGCAACTGTGACTCGTCAGTAAGGCTGTCCCTTTAAGCTGTCACCATACCTGTAAATCCTGACCGGCCATCACTATAAGGAGTCTCTACGCTCACAGCTCCTGACCAGCCATCCCTTTAAGCAGTCTCTACGCTCACAGCTCCTGACCAGCCATCCCTTTAAGCAGTCTCCACGCTCACAGCTCCTGACCTGCCATCCCTTTAAGCAG
>JAAGVU020000035.1:7163474-7183593 GCA_011763525.2 Mormyrus iriodes
GGCAAAAAACAGCTTAAAACTCTTTTTTGTTATTTTTTTGTGTTTAACCCCAACCACCACGTGTGGGAGCGGAACAGACCCCCCCCCCCCCCCCCCCGCCGTGTGGATGGGCGGCTGTGGCAGCAGGGTGCCTGGGAAAAGCGTGCTCTCGGCGACGACATGGCGTTCAATGACTCCTTGCTGGCAGAGGAGCGACTCATCTTCTACATCACCATCCCCCTGTCGAGCGCCATCGTCCTGGCCAACCTCTTCATCCTGCTGGGCATTGCCTACAACCGCCAGCTTCACAGCACCCCTAATTACTTCTTCCTCAGCCTGCTAGTGGCCGACCTGTGCACAGGCGTGGCCCTGCCCCTCATCCCCTGGATGGGCATCAACCGCGACCTGGATTTCAGCTCCTGCCTGCTGGTGCACATCTTCCCCAACTTCCTCTTCCTGTCCTTCCTGTTCAACCTGGTAATGGTGCACTATGAGCGCTATGTCTGCATCGTCAGCCCGCTGCACTACAGCCGCTTCTGGGTGCATCGCTCCTTCCCAGCGGCGCTGCTGGCGGTCTGGGCCCCCCCGCTGCTCTTCGCCTCGCTGCCCGCTTTTGGCTGGAACAACAGGGAGGCCGGCTGTGGCATCAATGGCACGGCGGTGGGAGTTTGCTCAGCCAAGGGCATGGAGGGCTGTTCATACCGGCATGTGTTCCCCAACTCCTTCATTTACCTGGAAGTGTACGGGTTGCTCCTGCCTGCCATATTGTCCATCATTGCGATGACATGCCGGGTTCTGTGGATCGCGCGGGAGCAGCTGCGTGGGATCTGCAAGTTGCACCGCGCGGTGGAGAGGGCAGGGTCATCGGGCGGGGAGCACCGGCTTAACCTACGGTACGCGCGCTGTGTGGCGGCCATCTCGCTTACCTTCCTGGCTTGCTGGGTGCCCTACATTGCCTATCTGCATGTGTCTGTGGGCATTATACAGCACGGCGGGGCCCAGGGACGCGCCACCATGCACATCGTCTTGTCTTGCACTGGCATCGGCAGCACTGCCATCTTCCCCGTCATCCTCGGACTTGCTAACCGACAGTACACCGACTCTTCCCGCAGGGCCGTCCGCCATCTCTGGGACCGCTGCCGAGTGACAAGCAACGTCGAAGAAATTGAGTTGTGAATGTCAGTCCCGCTAATCCACATGGATTGCTGGTTTCCGTGGCACCATAGTCACTGAGATCCCATTTCAAACCCATCTGGTGTTAAGATAAATTTTTTTGTGGTGATAAATGTGTAAATTGTAAAGTATGCAGGCCCAGTGCTTGAAGGAGCCCAGTACTCACCGGTGCACAATAACGGCATCTCTTTGTTTTTCTCTTCAGAGTACTTGCCCCTTTCAGTAGCTGCTGGTACTGAATAACAAGGGGTGTACCGGCACCTAGTATTGAATAACAAGGGGAATTCTGACACCTGGTACTGAATAACAAGGGGAGTACCGGAACCTAATATTGAGTAACAAAGGGAGTACCAGCACCTAGTATTGAATAACAAGGGGAGTACTGGCACTCGGTGCTGAATAAAAAGGGGACTACTGACACCAGGTACTGAATAACAAGGGGAGTACCGGCACCCGGTACTGAATAACAAGGGGAGTACCAGCACCTGGCACTGAATAACAAGGGGAGTACCGGCACCCGGTACTGAATAACAAGGGGAGTACCAGCACCTGGTACTGAATAACAAGGGGAGTACCGGCACCTAGTATTGAATAACAAGAGAAGTACCGGCACCTGGTACTGAATAACAAGGGGAGTACTTACTGGCACCTAGTACTGAATAACAAGGGGAGTACCGGCACCTGTCTTTCCCCCATTTCAAGCACTGTGTAGGTCTACATTATGCTGTAAAGAAATGCTTTAGACTTTGAACTGGTATAGATACCATTACTACTTACCGTATTATACATGGTTACATACAATATACATTCACTGAATCCTGAACAGTAGTTTTTTACTTTGCTTTGTCTGATATGTGTTTTGTACTTTTCTAAAATTCGCTCAGTAGTGCCAACATTTCTAAATCTATGGCCCAGTATTTTAGTACAAGAAGAAAATAAAACCAGCTGCTATAAAAACTTAGGCATACCATAACACTCAAAACACCAAATTACTTCAACCATTTTTTGTTTTTGTCAAACATATTTCACAAATTTCTCACAAATTCTCTCTTCACAGAAGTATAATATGAAACCAAATTCCAGATTATCAAGAAGTTGTGTAATCCATTTAATCGTGTATACGCTGTCTACACCCCATTATCTGAGTGCAAGTGGTTCCGGGGGGCCTCCTAAAGTCCACTATAACACATCTATTTTCTTTATTTCTATATAGTTCTAGGTTTGTCCAAGAAACTCTAATGTCACCGAAGTAACCCTAACAGTCAAAAACACCTATTTCAGCATGATAAAGAACACAGTTACCTAGAATACTCAACTAATAGGCAATAAACATAGACGTGTATTTATATGCCATCTTTTTCGCAGTACCACACTTTATTCTTTGTAGTAATGTACGGTCATTTACAGTCGGCCCTTCCACATTGCAGGTTTGGGGCGCGGCCCCCCGCGACCTGGAAAACAGACGTAAATATTTTGGCCCGAAATACAAAGATCACTGTCAGATCACTGTGAGATAACACGTGAGATGCTGCCGTAAAGACGCTTGGCATCCTAATAACCAACACAGTACATATATTTTATGCATTTATGAGTTACTAAACTTTTTGTCCTGTCTGCTGCTTTTGCAAAACTCTCAAAAAATCCCCATTTAATTTCCTATGGCAACCCTGTGATATATCGAAACGATGGGGAAAGATGCGATGCAGAAGGGTCGATTGTAAAAGTCATATCTTTGTTAAAAAATAACGACCGAAAACAATGTAAAATGGAAAAATAGCGCTGCTATCTACTTCCTTAGTCGCACTCATAAGTGCTTCAGCTGCACTCGGACAGCACTCGGATACCCGATATGGGTATTAATATATACGACTCGTTATGGTGTACTTATATCTATAATGAGATGCTTAGATAAGTATTAATACAAGTGATATGTATTCTGGAAAAATGAACGGGATTTGCATTTATGTTAAGAAGGTTACAACACTGGCCATGATATCCCAAGACAGGGCTATGTTTGCTGTAAATCTACCTCATTTTGAAAAGTAAATGTTTTTTTTTTTAAATGCAAGGACCCTTTTAGACAGCTCTCTCTGTGCTGTTCAGTAGTCTACTTTTACACGCAGTAGAATAGTAATTTGAAATTGTTTCAAAAGATGGCGCAAGATCGAGCACAGCAGTAAACTCATCACATGTAAAGCCCCATGTATCTGCACTGTGTTTTGTTTGTATACCGTGTTACTTCCCTACTCTGCTCTGGATAACAGACTGCCTCCCTTTTCACACATTTCACTGTATGTTCCAGCACTTTCTGACAATTGCGCATGCGTTAGTGATAACTAATACCGTTATAGATCTACATTTATCTGTTGTGAGCTATAGTTAAATTAGAACTAGCTAACTACTTAACTTGTAAACAGTAGGAAACATGGTTTTAGGGCGGAAAAATATTGTTATTGTATAAGCTATATATTTTTTGAACAGGCGCTCTTGACTGTACGAATGTCTGTATGTGATTCATACTTTCTGAACACAAACCACAGGCAGACGTTACCATAACACTCAGAAGTATATAGTGGCCAGAGACTTGGCAAATTAAATTCAATTAGGAGACAATTGTTTGGGTCGGGAAGCAGTCGTTTCCATAACACGTCACTTTGAAAAAATAGTTAGTGAGGAAAATTACAATTAACGAAATCAGGAAAATCCCTGGCAATAGTCGCGCGCGCAGAATATAAACTCGTGTCACGCTCGAGACCGCACAGTTTTTAAACTTTTAATAAATTTAGTCTTTTTATTTATTGCAAAGCACAATACTATATACCGAGAGCCTAAAGATCCTTATCATGACACTAACCAGCGAAGCCTGGTCACTAGTTCAGCAGTGGCAGGTATAAGTTGTGTGCAGACATAGGGTCTTTGTAATGACAATTTTAACACAACCGTATTGGAGGACATCAGTGTCTACATCAGCAGAATGGCATGGTAGCTATTTTACCTGTACCTTTACACTGTTTTGCACATTTGGTCATTAGAATAGAAAATACAGTGTCAGCGAAAGTCTAAAAGCGTTCTGCGCAACTTCTTACGTTAACACATGCGGAGGAGGTGAGATGGTTTGCTTTTACTTCAAATAAAGACGTCCTTGTGACCCCTGAGAACTTACTCAGGTTTGTCACTGCTGACGGCGTGCAGAAAAGAAATGCCTGAATATTTACGTCACAGGAAAACGGATTACTGGCTAACATGGCCTGATTCACGTACGGGAGAATGTCCGCGAGAGGAACGGCGGAACACTGTCCAAGGCACCCTGCGAAACGTCAGCTCATACAGGTAACTGTCTCGGCTAGCTGACCCACTGTAAAAAAGCCCCCATTTTTCTTGCGGAAAAAGCAACAGGAAAGCAATGCATCATCCGCGGCGGAGCCAAATTTAAATATTACTAGCAGAACATCAGCTAAAAATAAATCCCTACTTTGTAGCCCTTCCAGGAAAAGTGACGAATGTAGCTAGTGTTTGAAATACAGATTCCCATTAGGCGACCGCATATCGCAAATCCATCTCGTTGTGTCCACATTCACCTCTGGAGCATATTTTATTTTTTGGGGGGGGGGGGGATTGTGGTTAAGCCCCTTGTAGGAGGCTAAAAGACATGAGGCACTTCTGTCAAGAATGGGATTCAAACCAGTGACCTTCCAACTACACTTACAGAGGGCTATGCTGCTGAGCCACACACCACCCCAAAAGGTCATGCAAATACATTCCACTTCACATGTGAAATATATTCTTATATACTTAACATTTAGGTAAAAAAAAGATAAGAGCCCTACAAACTAATTCAGGTGGCAAGGTGAATCTCATTAATGTTGAATGTGAACTCAGTGAGGACCATTAACATGAACAATACTCTGATTTGAAATGAGGTAACCTGGCTTCTTTTCAGTCCACATCCATAGCACCACTAAATAATTAATATCAGAGATGAAGAGTTATTACAGTTTTGAGGGTTTACTGTATATTTATTCACTGAAAGGAAAAGGAGAAAGCTCATATGTGTATAAAGCATACATTTTTATCCAAGGTGACATACAATTGACACGGCAGGGTCAGAGTCCTATTTTCCATGTTTATATTTCATTTACTGATCAGATGCTTTTATAGAATGTAACATAAGTTTTTGAAAGAAGGCAGAATCATATGGTTCCTGGATCCAATGGAGCTTAAGGGCCTTGCTTAGGGGCCCACCAGTGAAATCATTCTCCTACCTTGGGGATTTGAACCAGAAACCTTCTAAACACAGTAACAGTGTCCTAACCCACTGAGCCACACACCACCCCCAAACAATATAAAAGTAAAAACACAAAACGCAGTATCGCAGAACGCGATGCTATAACATATTTTTATGAACCAACCAGAACCAGAATGTCTCATGTCACAGTGATTTTTGCCTACGCAGAGAAACTGCAAGACATGATGAAAGCTAAATCTCCAAAGTCTTCTTGACTTCCTGCATAGGACAGTCACATGTCCAAGGACAATCTCCACTGCCAAAAATACTAAGGTGACATAGCTGGACCTCAGTTGTACCCCCTCATCTTTGGGAGTTCTTGGGCAAGTTTCTTCAGATAACTATCACCTGCTCCTATTCATAGCAGACAAAATACACTGACAAGAAAGTTATTCATTTATTCCAAATTGCCACATTCATTACACCCCCATACTAGAAGTTGCAAATATTCCAGGAGCAACTATGCAGAAGAAATTAAAGTCTAAAAAGTTTCTATTAGACACATTTTATTACTATTACTATACATGATGCTTGCACTAAGAGAGTCTACTACCTCATTTCGTTGTGCATGTGCAAACGACAGTAAAGTTTACTCTGATGTGGACTTTAGGTTCAAACATCTGAAAACATTGTGAAGAAAAGCTCTTTGTGTAAAAAAATTCCTGTTTTGTTGACAGCCAAGAGAAAATAACTGTCCAAAATCTTCCTACCTTCTCAGTGAGCACAAAACTAGTTAATCCCTGCTTTCATTTGGATCTTATCTTCATACCGGCCAGAGGTTGACCTGTCGCTGCTTTGGACACACTTATTTTGAGCAGAACCAGACCTGAGCAGCACCGGTGTTTAAAAAAAAAAAAAAAAAAAAAAAACAAGTATAGGATTGATGACAGAAGGGAGCCCGTCCATCGAGGTTAATGGCTAGCTGTCCCTGCACTGCTGAGAACAGAACAGTGGGTCCTTGTTTGGGGAAGGTGGCATCACTATGTCTTGTATACTTTAGATATAATGGACTACATTCCTCTATGGTCTGTATAGGAGACTTTGAAAAAAAATAAAACCGCCTGGAGAGTTGAGGGATAGTGTGGACCACTAGGGGCGCCAGTGTACTAGTCATCGATCTCTCAACAGAGTATTGTAGCACTAGAAATGATTTTACATCTTTAATGTGTACTTGTGGTGAGTCATGAATTTTGTCTTGAAATACAATTAAGGTCAGAATTATTATCCCCCTAATGAAATCACACAAAACCCTTAATATTTCCATGGAAATGACCATAACAAAAACTGTTAATACTTGTATTACTGCCAAAAAAACAAAGACAAAATCTCCACAAAGTTTGATTAAGAAATTCTACTGATGTGCTGAATTTTAACATTAAGAGCAATGATATGTACACTCCACTAGATGGCCCTCTGTTTAAGAAAGGCTGTGGTGCGTAGTCAGGCCTACAGATATTACTTAAATGTAAATACAAAACTGTATTTTAACAATCATTAAATCTGCAAAATAAGCAATAGCACTGCACAAACTGTGCAAACATAATCAGAAATACAGTACCCCGCAAAAGTCTTAGGCCGTCAAATATAATGTTTAATGCTGATTATCTAGGTAGTATGCATTTTTTGAGGGAAAAAACACACAATTTAACATTAGAACATATGCAAATTAAGAAGAACAGAATAAATAATAAACAAATATGTCTTCTGTTCTTCAAAAAGTTACTGATATAGATATCTTGTTGGATGGTTAGATGAACACACCTTCAATTCCCAAACTTCTTCTGAAGGGCACCCCAGCCATTCCATATATTTATTAAATTTCACCACCTACTCAATTAATTAACTGATTTAATTATTTAAACAACTCATTGAGGTATTGATTAGCCAGACAAGATGAGGTAGCGATCAAGTCAAAAAATATATGGGTGTATTGGATGGCTGCTGCAAATACTGGGGTGACTTTATGAGAGGCTTTGAAATGGCTAAGCTGACACACTTCGACAGGCATAATATCGTAGCTTTACACCAGCATGAAGATTGCTTAAACGTAATTTAACTGCCTAAGACTTTTGTACAGCACTGCACGTATACTTCAGTAACCGTTACACTCAGTGATACAGGTGGAGGGTACCTATTGCGATCCATCTCTTAGAATTAATTATCATTTTAAATTATTGGTCAAACTCATTGAAAAATATTGACTGTGTCATTGAATGAGTTATGGTGATTACTGGAGCACCTCAGTCAGGCCATTTGACAATCAGAAGCAGATGTGGGTCAATGACTAAGTCAACACAGAGTAATGGAGTAATCCGAGACTAACTTGGGGGGCCGTGTGTGGCTCAGTTGGTCAGGACTCCACATCTGTTACCAGAAGGTCACCAGACTGAAGCAGAGGACTGGCAGATTGAAGCTGCTGCTGGGCCCATGAGCAAGGCCCTTAACCCCCAATTGTTCCAGCAGCACTGGGTACTGGCTGACACTGGGCTTTGACCCCCAAGCTTGTTGTCAAGTACGTCTAGGTGTCTCATGGAGAGTAAGAAGAGGTACGGGAAAAGATAATAGTGATACTTAATTCAACCCTTTTCTTCTATTTTAAACTAACTGCCACTAACCTGAAACACTTTCCCTCCCCCACTGTTCTGAAGTTCCTTCTACAAGGGCTCAGGCCAGCATCTTCTGGCTATACTCTGAAACACACTTCTCTTCTCCTCAACAAAGTGATTTCCAAATTCTATCCTTGTCGGTAAGATAAATGAAGGTCTTTAGTAATACGGTCGCAGAAATGGTTAAGCAACAAGTGGTGTGTGTCTGGTTGCTTGACGCAAATACACATTGCATCATGTCTGTGGAGGGATAATAGCAACCATACAGTACTACAGTTCCCAAATCAATGCAAAAAAACAATCGTGTACTGTACCATTGTTGGGGGAGGGGCGGCACACATGAGTATCTTATATTCCAAAAGCACATTTACACTGAAGTTTACTAAGAAGTGGTTTCACTTTCATTATTATCTTGGTCGGGACCCTGGAGAATTCACAGTCAAGGACGCTTTTAAGTTTTTTAAAGACTTGTTTATTATTTTTACCATCGTGTGATAGTAAAAATGAGGTTACACTTCAGAACCGAACAGAAAAGGTAAGATGAATGGGGTGTTGCACTCTTTTAGCAAACGCTGGCTTGATATTTGCGGGGTGGGGGGTGGGGTTGGGCTGCAAGGCTTAAGTACCAAACGTCCGAAGGAATAAAAGATTGTATTGTATCAAAAAGGTCATTTATATCTTTATACATATATATCTTACTATGCAAAGCAAGGAATGCTCTTTGATTTTTTTTTTTGTTTGTTTTGTTTTGTTTCTCATGATGCAACTCGCCGATTCTAGAGTAACATCTGTGAAATGAGACACTGGCCAAGCAGAGAGCTCTGGGTCCACCCTGGGATAACGGATCGCTCAGGCCCCTGCTGAGTCCAAGTCTGTAGGCTGATCCTTAACGAGAGAAGGTCTTTCCCCTGGAAACAAGACACAGTTTTTTGAGTCTGCAGCTCAACCAATCAAAAGCATTCTTGTAGAAACTGATCACATACACCACAAACAATGGTAATGCACTGTGGTTCTGTATTTGTCCAGTAGCCTTTGATACAAGATGCCGAGAATAGGTGATGTTCCTGTTAGGATAAAAATGCTTTATTCCCCTCAAAATGAAGGATGACACTCTTTCCAAACACTACAAAGGCACAGCTGAAGTCAAGATTCAAAAAGATTAACTGTCTATAATATTTATAAGAGACTTCGAAAATTTCTTAGAATCTTAACATCAATATTAATCAGTCCCTCGGGATGACTAGGCCCAAATAAGAGGAGGGTGCAATCACTTCTGATGTTATACCAGACTACTATTAAACATTTTCATTCATTTCAAGTGAGCTACCAGGCCCCCAACAGTGCCAAACTGTTGGAAATACTATAAACTTAACATAAAAACACTGCCTGTAATCAACCAAAAATAAACAGTTCAGGATCACTTGAGAAAAATCTAAAACACCTCTATGATAACAATGTAAAAGTTTGGGAATTGGGCATAACCGACTGATGTCCATTTGATTTTAAAGTCCATCCTATTTCAAATCAATAGATATTTTTTTATACATTTAAACCTCATTCCTGGTTCTCTTTTCAGACCTGATTATGAGCAAAGGTGTGTATAAAAAAATCAGACTCGAGCCTCATACCGTGCGTCTGCGCGGCCTGCAGGGTGTGCGGGTCTGTACCCAGGGGTGGGAGGGAGAGTACTTACGAGATGGTCTTCATTTCCTTTTTCTCGGCGTCAGGGCGGGCCCGGTTCAGGACTTTAAGGAAGTCGGAGGTCTTGGCTCTCATGCGTGTGTGGATGTAAGCCTAAGGTAGGAAGACGGACAGCTGATGAGTGGCTGGCGGCAAACTGGGCAGAGTTACGGCTAGGTCACAGGCCGGGTCAGATGCAAAAACGGTGACGGCAGGCTCACCTTAGAGCACTTTATGTGGTAATGGAGGTAGTCGCGGAAGGTGTGGATGAGGTTGATGGTATTGTCTCGTGCGTTGGCGCTGGTATGGCGAGGGAACAGCACTGTAAGCGAGAGTAAGAGGCACCTCAGCACTGGGAGCGCCCACAGAGACAGACAACCCGCCTCTCACCATGGCCACATGCTCCGAGTGTCTCAAAACGTGTTTGCCTCATTGTTGAAAACTCCCCAAACGACTCACCAAAGGTGATGTAGCCAATGTTGTCACCCACCGCGGCATCTGTGTCCTTCAGCTCAAGGGGGGGCTCTCTGTGGCTGAACAGCACCTGGGGGGCAGTGTGGCTTGCACGGCGACCCTCCTTGAACTCCTGGAAGCATTGAGAGCATTCGATCAGCGCCGCCCACCGAAGGTAAGAAGGCCAGAGGGCAGGTGGATGTGGGGGGGTAGGAGTATATGTGAAAAGAACACTGCTGCACAGGTGGCCTTCTAGGCCTCAATTAGAGGTTCATTTTAGGTCATTAGGCCCACCTGCATGAACACCTTCCCGATAATCACGTCGTCATCATCCTTGAATACCGTGCTGAACACCACTGTCACTCTGTCCTTTTTCGCCTCAAGATACCTGAGAGGAAACAAACGATGCAAAATAAAAATCCCCTCTGACCTATTAACTATTAAAAATCAGGCCCTGTTGGTTGAACACGCGTCCTCACATGCAAACACTTTAAGCGCAACATCACGCCGCCTGCCCAGAACCTACATGGACTCGTCCTCCCGGTAGTGCACGACGGCCCGCTTCTCGCCCTCACGACCCTCCTCCTGGAACTTGAAGTACTTCTCAAATACGGAAGCGAAGCAGTTCCTCTTCAGCATGCCCGCCTGATGGATGACATCTTCCTTATTGGCCGGCAGGGCATCGAGGTCATAGAGCAGGGAGACGTTGTAGCCTTTTGGGAGGGGAGCAGAGCACATATAAGGAGTGCAGTCCTGTGTACCTGTGCCCATCCATCCAGCCTCTCTCAGGTGCAGGGGCAGGTGTGCCATTTCTGGGGCCCCACTAAAAAGTCACTTTGGGGCCGGCCACCTCCCAGATGTTTCAAAAACTATATAAATAGCCCACATGTAGATCATAGTTTGCTAGCTGGTTCACAGAACATGTTGCTTTATCTCCAAAAAAAAAAAGTTTGTTTAAAAATGAGTGTAGTGACGGTTTGTGGCCAACAGGGGGCCCGCAAGGATTGAGTGGTGGTAAACACCACAGTTCAGGGGAGGCGGGGGACACCTTAAATGGGATGCCAATCCACCATTGAGTACACACACTAGTTGTAATAACATACTATGAGTATTTTACAGATATCTGACCGTCTTTGACCAGGGTCAATAAACCTACAAAAACACAGAGAACAAGCAAGCAAAGGCAGTATTGGAACCTCAATGCTTACCTGACTCTGGTGACACCAAGTAATTTCCATAGACCCGCTTTAGAAGCTGGAGAGCAAGAGAAAGTCTCCACATTATTATCAACATTACAAAATTTCACTGTGTTTATCGGAAAACATGCGACAATAAAGAGTAGGGTGATGGTAAGTGTGTGTTTTTTTTTTTACACTTTGTCAAGCAACTTCCCAGTGATTTGGAAATTAACACTGTAACATGCTCTGCCCTGCATTTTGCAGTATGAGCCTGTGCATTTTATGTTCCTTTGCATAAAGGATGAATGTGCATATGTCCATCTGTCCGTCCATCCGTCCGTCCATCCATCCATCCATCCATCCAAAAGAGGAGAGGCCTGAATGTTTCTGATTCACTGACAGACATATTTTTACAATAAGCAGGCTTTGAGAAGCAAGCAATCAATATTTTATGACTGGACTGAAAAAGTTTGGACAACAGTTCCTCAAAACACCCAGTGGCTGAAACACTAGCATTTTGCTTTTTATTTTTTTTGTTGACAGATGCAGGGCGATTGACAGAGGAGAGCGAGCCAATGCGCTGTAGGTTTCAAAGCTTCCTTTCTCTCAATGTTCGTTTCAGCCTCAATCTAAAACAAAACAGGCAGTTTCGCAGGCCAGCAATGAGTCAGTTTACTTCCTGCCTCAGTCAGAAACCACAGAGACTGCTTTCTTCCTTACATGGCGAGACACCCGCTTTGGATAAGGGCCTCCCAGCCCCTCCAGTTAAAGGCTGCTATTCCTAATATAGCGCTAAATGGGGAAGCATCTTACACTTCATTCAATGATCCCCCACATACATGACATCACAACCAATTGCTAATGGTGTGTGAAAACATGATAAGCTGCTGGTAACCAGGATGTCCGGACAGGTTGCCATGTTGGACGGCGTACCTCGTCAGCACCGTGTTCCTGCAGTTCCTTGTAGAACTTCAGGGAGATGCTGACCATCACCTTGGTCTTGTCACCATTGGGGTTGGAGATGTGGTAGAGCACACCGTCAAAATCTACAGCATCGGAAAGTCCTTATGATCAGTGTCTAAGACCAGATGACCAGGTGACAATGAACTACCCCGCAGCAGCAAAACATAAATGATTAATTTGCACCTTGTTATGTCATTCAAAGCAGCATGGGGGCCATGTTAAACAAGCACCTAAAGTTACCTGCAAACGTCACCTCCACTGCTTCCGGCTTGTTTCTGAAAATAAAACAAAGGATGTTTCTTGAAGAGAAACTGATCACAGGCATATAGATAAAAAGGGCATGATGTAGCAGACCAGAATATGCAGCCAATAACGTGTGGAATGCATCACTCTGTAGTCTGTCAGTACACTAAATCAGCTACAGTGAGAAAGCATCAGCGTGTTTTAGCTCCCCTAATTTATCACAAGTCCTTGGCTGGCAACCAAGTTAATCTCTCACTAAACCATAGTTTAAAAAGGAGACATGATCGGTTTGAAATTGCTTGTATTACAATGTCATGTTTCCAGTAAACTTCCATATAACACAGATACTGCACAGTGAGTAATATCAAGATTTAGACCTCTAGCATCAAGTGCATAGCTATGCAAATTAAAGAGACTGCCGTGTAAACATCTGAGCCCCGAGCACAATACTTGATAATAAGAGAGGCGAAGCTGGCCTCTTTAAACTCAGGTAACAGGGAAGCGTAGAGGGCCAGGATCGCACTCTGTGCGCATGTCCAGACCCGACGCCGGAATGCAGGAATGCATGCTGGAATCCAGGCGCTTTTACATGTATATATACCGCCCCAAAGGCACTTTCTCAAACAAAAAAATATGCACCTATAAACTGCCCCAAAATAATTTTATTGGTCAAATATTAACAGACAGAATGTGTCCAAAAATGGTTTTCAGTTCCCCAAACGATACTGAATTATCGTACAGACAAAGACAATGAAAGGGATGCAACAGCTTAATTTTATACAGTTTTATAACTGTGTAAGGACACGGAGTCCGGGCGGCGCTGTCAGTCGGCTGCCAGTGCAGTTTATCTGAAATGCGGAAGTCTTTCAGCAGGCACAACGTCCAGCGGCCGTTTACTAGGGTTGTTCGAAAACGTCCATCAATCCAGCCCAAATGCTGCATTAGCTGACTCAGGTACTTAGCTCCCATTGTCCGGGTTTCTGCGATGACCGATTTTACACTGTCTGCTAGGGAAACAGACAGCTATCAACCAGTTCTTAAAACGTTCAGATCGCTTAATAAACCGAAATATAACCCAAAAAATGCAACTGACGCATAAGTTCAACAATCAAAGATAGCTCTTAGCATATCCAACATGAATTCTCTTCACTCTTTTGCCCGGTTAACTAGGAAGCTAGGCTATTTGCTAACTAGACACACCCCGTACTATCCGGCGACTGACAATGACGATCAGGCCGGATTCAACCTTTTAACATCTAGCGTTTCTCAGACTGAACCTGCAACCTTCACTGTACGCGAATCAAACTAATAGTAAACTATGGACTGAAAATTGGTTAAAAAACAGAGAAATGGTAAAAACGCTCAATTGCTCACCCATTGGACGCGCTATCAAATTTCAGAGACAACGTCTCCTCTATAATCCGGTTGTTGATTTCCAGCAAAATCATGGCGGAACTAATGGAGATGCACTTTAAAATAACCTTTATTGCACTGTTTTGGCAGTATAATCTTAGTGGGCTTTTATTTTTCACGATCGGTCTTCCTATTGTACCCCTATCGCGAAGCGAAGGTAGCTACTTCCGCTCTGTGCGCTGAGGACCCACGCAGAGCTGTTCAATGTTGTGCCTGTGCGGATGTGTCTATTTGTCTAGCTAAGCTTTTTTAAATGCAAAATTACTGACTTTATAAAAAAAAAACTACTTATTTAGTTTTGGTAGAAACCTTTTTTATTTTGAGAGACTAAAATAAATGATTTGGGAAAAGAGCTATCGAATCACATTGCACCACAGTGACATCTGCTGGTCCAAGGGTGCTCAACAAAGCAAATAATAAACAACTGCGCCCGTTGTTTCCGGGATAGGCTCCGGTCCCCCACAACCCAGAAATGCACAAGCGGTACAGAAAATGAATGAATGAATGAAAATAACTACAGAAATAACAATTGATAAACCAATATTAAAGCTAAACATGTATTTTAAACAAGTATGTCTTCACTTTGTTGTAATGCTCGTGCGGATGTTTTATTTAAACGTGGTACTAAAACTAATGGTCTAATAATGGATTTAACAGACTTGAAAATTTATCTCTGTTTAAAATGTACCATGTCTTGTAAAGAAAGTAGCTCTGCTGCACCCTATGTATCCATCCAAGTGCCAGGATTCCTTAGCCAGAGGAATGGCTACATTGTCACTGTATTATTATAACACGCCAGATGAAGCTGATAAAGGAATTATTTCTCTTGCTTTTCCTACAGTTCCCACAAAAGAGACATTGGCAGTGATGGTCAAATGAAGCCTCATGAACCATTTGCTGTATTTTTCGACCGCACTATACAGTGCTCTTAGCGTGCATTGGGGCCTGTTTGAGACACTTTTTAAACAGACAGCACCATCTAGAGGGGTCAGAAAAAACAGCAAGTGGTTCATGAAGCTTCATTTAGCCATCACTAGATATTGGTCACTTTTTTATCTCCTTGTTATAAATGTAGTGGTAAATGGGAGGTCAAAGAGGATGGACCCAAGTGCACGAAAAAAAACTACAGAAGTTATGGACAAAATGATACTTCATGAACCATTTGCTGTTTCCCCCCCCCACTAGATGGTGCTCTTTGTTCAAAAAAGGACACAAAGCATACCCCAAAATAAACAAAGATCACCATCTAGTGGGGTAAAAAAATACAGCAAATAGTCCATGAAGCGTCATTTTGTCCATCATTAGACTACAGTAACACCTTAGCTCAGTGCAAGACAATCATAAGGTAAGACTTCGCAAAGAGCTGAGGTTCAGACCAGTTTCATAACTTTGAAAAGTATTCCTGGTATGGCTGAAATTGGCTGGACCTGGCCAGATTCTAAGATCAGGCTGCTTCTCATGGGTTTGCAAACAGTGTGTGTGAGAAACTTGCAAACATGGGTGCCAACTTCTGATAAGACTCTAAAGGTTGCTGAGGGTTGTATTTGGTATTGTCAGTGTTTCCAGAAGGAGGTGGTTCATTTTGCAGGGCTCCCTGGATATTACTGAAAAGAATCGCAGTGCATGGCTTGATGGTTGTACCGGGAACTGAGAATGACGGCTGCGAGGGCACTGAGGTCAAATAAGGAGGCTTTTGTTTGAGGAATCTGTGAGCAAGTGACATTCCATCTGTGGTCTACTGACCCATGTCCTGCTTACACAGGAGTTGAAACATTATGCACATCCAAATCGGTTGCTCTGAGAGTCATGGGGCTGCTGTTGGAATGGTCCTTGTGGATGACACTGCAGTTATGACCTGCTGGGCTGGCTACTTTGAGCAGCAGTTTAAGGCTGATCCTCTGGTAGGACATTGGACAGTTCTTGGGGATGATCCTCCAATTGGTTGTAAACCACCCAGTCTCACTGATATTGTATGGGTGATGAACCACCTGGGGGTAGGGAAAGCCACGGAGATCTGTGGTATCTCGGCTGAACATCTCCAGGCTGGTGCTAAGGCTGTCTTCCTGGCATTGCAAGCAGTTTTGCTTCCATTTGGAAGGCAGATGTCAACCCAATCAACTAGAAAATGGGTCTTGTTGTCCTTGTTGTCCTTATCTGGAAAGGGAAAGGTGATCATCTGGAATGCAGCAACTACAGGGGGGTAGCATATGGCTCAGTTGGCTAAGCCTCTGTGCTTTTGGTCAGATGGTTGCCAGTTCAAACCTGGCCTCAGCACATCTGCAGGTCCTTGAGCAAGGCCCTTAACCCCCAGCTCCGTGGATGCTGCTATGGGTGGCTGCCCTTTGCAGCCAACTTGCTCTCACCTACAGAGGTGTAAAAGAGAATTTGCCCACAAGGATCAATAAGTTATCTTATTATTATTATGATGCTTATTATTATTATAATGCTCTCAGTGCCGGGCAAGGTCTTTGCTAGGGTAATCCTCAACAGGATCCATGATCACTTGCATGTCTACCTATGATTGGAGCAATCTAGTTTTACGCCTAGTAAGTCTACAATGAACCACGTCCTTGCACTGAGGGTTCCCAACGAGTGCAAATGCAAATATTGGCAGGGTGTCTTGTCAGTTTTTTATAAAGTGTTGAACTCAACTGACAAAGCTGCCTTGTGGGACATTGTGGACATCATGGCTGGCCAGTATACTAGTACTTTAAGCACTGTGCAGAGTGGAGGCACAAGTTCAGCGTCTGGAGTGGACTCTGGGGTTCGTCAGGGTTGTGTTTTTGCTCCTATTCTGCTCAGTGCTTGCATGGACCGGGTGTTGTTCAGGGTCGTGGGGTCCAGCGGCTGTGGGGCATCTGTAGGTGAAGAAAGATTCACTGATCTTGACTTTGCCAATGATGCTGTAATCATAATGGAGTCAATGGAGGCTCTGAGTGGGGCTCTCGAGAAACTGAGTGAGGAGTCTGAATGCCTGGATTTGCGAGTGTCCTGAACCTGAGGTGAAGACTGAACTCCTTCAGTACTGTCTCTCTTAGTAGAATCCTTGGGTGCTGCTGCTTTGACTTTGTGTTGAATGAGCAGCTGCTCAGGGAGTCCCGAATGAGGCACATCACTTGCATTATGGGGGAGCATCAGTTATATCACAACGGCCATGCAGCGCTTTTCCCTGAGGGTGATTCGGCTCACAGGATCCGCATTGTTGGGGCCCTGAGCGGCTGGACTAGTTCTAGGGGATGCCAAAATAATATCTGGTTGCGACAGATAAAAGGTCACTTCTGGAGGGTGGGATTGGACCACGTATCAATCAGGGGGTATATTTTGACCCCACTGGATTGTGTGCTTGGCTTGCTTTGGGGCATGCTTTGAGCCATTTTTTGTACTGACAGCACCATCTAGTGGGGTCCAAAAATACAGTAAATGGTTCATGAAGTGTCATTTTTATCATCATTAATGGTGTGGCAATGAGATGATGTCCTCCAATCACAGATCAGGAATCAGACCTAATTTTGTGCTTTTATTTCGATGTTTTGGGGGCTATGTTTCAAAGGAAGTGCCAGTGCTTCAAATGATTCAAATCAGCTTCGAAATAGTATTTTGAACATTATATAACATAACATCACTACTTATTGAGGTCCAAGCAACAGCAGCGCTGGATCCCTGTTGTTTTTGTATTCATTATTTTTTTCTGTCCAAAATTCTCTAAAAGTGTTTCTGTGACCCATATGATTCTAACCTGAAAAAGTGAAATTTACAAGGCAGGTATGGTAGGTGGAGATCTAGCACCATGCAAGAAATGACCCTTTTCAACCATAGGGGATCGCTATGACATAATAAATCATTTTCTATCTGAGAAAAATAATTGATGTCAAAAGAATTATTTTGGACATCCTTTTTAAATAATTAGTGAGCAGCAATTGAATTTCTACTTTATTAGCTATTGGGATGTTTTTCTGTTTTACAGTGTCATTTTAGCACAAATGCTACATCTTGAGGAGAGATGCTCAAAATAACACCAGAATTGGATAGTTCAAGTCCACAAAGTAATGCAGGCATCAGTAATTTAGAGCTGTGTATAATGTGATGCAGAAATCATTCACTTTTGACCTGTTTGCCCAGTGGAAAACTGACATTGATCCAAGGCCGAGGTGATAATGTGAGCCATATCAAGCCTCTCTGAGCATGTTGGGTGAATGTGTTTAAACAAAATAATGTCAAAACAAAAGACCAAACAAGATGCCACAAAACAACTGAAGCGTAATACATGTGACACGCTTCTTAGGCACAGGCCTATGATAAACTACCTGACTTCCCTGCAGCATGCAGACAAACAAACAACCTCCAAGGTGTCTTTGCATCTTATTGAAGCCATGCTGGCGCGCTTTGGGTTCCAGGCTGTGTCAGGGTGAATATATTTGTTTGCAAAACTAGTTTATTATTTATTGTTTATTACAGGCATAATCGTAAAAGGACAATTACAAACTTAAACCACAAACTATAAACTTTAATTGAACTTCTTTGTATTTTGAAAAGTTATCTAAACTTGGGTAAGTGCACCTAAAACTGCAAATATTGTGACTCTTCTCAACACTAAATTCTTAATGCTGCTTGAAGGATACTTTACTCATCAAAGTAATGACTACTCATCGCACAAAGTAATGACTACTCATCGCACTTTCGATGCTTGATGGTATGTTCTTAGTATACGCTAGTAACACTTTTATCAAATAATATTTTATAATAAAACAATACTTTCCAACCTTACTTGCGTTAAAATTATGTTCAGATAATTGTATTGCACTGACTTTAACAAAACCTTTGTTAAAATGTAAAATGCGGACATTCCATTAACATTACAGTAAGAATGTTCTCTGCCAACTTTGAGAAGACCTTCACATAACGTTGACTAAAATTCTGGGAATGTTCCCTGTTAGCTGGGATGCATGTTCGATGATGACTAATTATGGCCAAAACAAAAGAGAGCACCATTTAGTGGGCTCAGAAAAAATAGCAAATGGTCCCTGAAGCGTTGTTGTGGCCATCACTAGAAGACATAATGTGAATACAGATGTTTCTGGCTGAATCTGAAAAAGTTTCAGGACATCCTGTTACCCAGAACTGTGCAATCAGGCTGAGCTCTGCTTTTGTCTCAACTCCGAGTGTCTGGTAGTCTCTTTTGATCTTTTCACAGCCATTATCTTTTTCAAGATCATTATGCAACCGACTCATCAAAAGCCACCTGAAACCTGCTGAGAACCAATGAATCTCTGCTCGACTAATGTGCAGCTTACATAGCATGTAGCTCTGTGCTGGTTAAAATAAAGAATTGACACAGAGCTCTTTCTCACTGGGGGTCCTGCTGCCCCTAGTGGCGACTTACGGAATCTGTTTCTAAATCCATTTCCGATTTTACAGTTACTTGGATTTGGACTAATATATAAAGACACGCCAAAAACCTCACAAATTTATTTTAATGACACTAAAAGAAGGTTACTGATTGCTGCCTGCAATGCATTTCCTATCCCAGCCAAGGGGGGGGCGTAGGCAGGATGACATTTTTTCTGTGTCCCAAGCAATGCAGTAACTGAAGGACTTAGTAATGACAAGATGGTCTGGATGGATGGTTCAAAGGATTTAAATATCTAATTAAAGAAAGCCTGGGCAGTTACTTTATGTGAAGGGGTGAATGCAAGCTTCACCCTGAATGCCAATATTAATGATTATTTCATGTCTATTTGAAAGATACAATAAAAGACTTGTTAGATTTTTCTATGTATTTATTAATAATTCGAAGAAAGTTTTGTGGGCAAAAAACTGTTAATCTTCACGTGCTTGAACAAAAACATGAATTAACCATTAAAATAGCTCTGCAGGCTGGATGTGGGGGATCCTGGCACTGTGTCACAAAAAGCTAAACCTTTTACTCACCAGTTATATTTTGCATAAAGTATCAGTCATCTGAGGCAGGATGTGCAACCAGTCATTCTCAAAATGAGCAACGGGGAAAAGATGAGTTATTATTAGTTGAAATGCCATATACAAGCAAGAAAATATCTTGGTATTCATCATCAACTACACTCACCTAAAGGATTATTAGGAACACCTGTTCAATTTCTCATTAATGCAATTATCTAATCAACCAATCA
>JAAGVU020000035.1:7183693-7214832 GCA_011763525.2 Mormyrus iriodes
ACGGGGAAAAGATGAGTTATTATTAGTTGAAATGCCATATACAAGCAAGAAAATATCTTGGTATTCATCATCAACTATATTAAACAGCCAACTGTTCAGTATTGCTGTTTAAGACAGAAAACAGTAATTTCCACTAAAAGTGGTAAGTCAAATCAAGTCAAGTTAAGTGGGCTATCCATATACAGGTACACAGTGGCATGAAATAACCCCCCCCCCCCCCCCCCCAGGACCGCACTGCGACATACAGACAGTGAGTGACAAGGAGGGTTTCCACAGTACTTAAACTACAAAATACTGGACAGTGTGGAAGGGGGGGTTGGGCAAAAGGGATTATATACACAGTGCATAGTGCGAAACTGGAAAGTGACTAAATAGATCCCATCAACGTTTTTAGTGACAAAACATTCGCGCAAAGACATGTCAACATTGGAAGGCAGAACACGCAATGCACAACATATGGGAAGACACACAAGCTTCCTGAAAGGTTTCGTAAGGGTAGCTCTGCCACTTGCCAAATATCCTAGTTTGCAAAACATGTTTATCGGTGGAAGGCTTCGGTTTGTATTTAAACTGATTCTGAAAGGAGAACTTTGAGTCACGTGTTAAGATACGTAGAGTGAGAACAGTATATTTTGGAAGTACTGATAGCTTAGAAAATATGTTCTGTAGCATCAATGTCTGATATCTTTTACATATTCTCCAACAAGGAGCCAAGTATTAGTTTGTCTTCTAGAACCTCAAGCATCTTATGAAAAAGGCATACAGACTACAGTGGAGGACTCAGACTGTTTGAATGGCATTTCCACTAAAAGTGGTAAGTCAAATCAAGTCAAGTTAAGTGGGCTATCCATATACAGGTACACAGTGGCATGAAATAACACCCCCCCCCCCATGGAATGATACTCTGTATATAGTGAAATAGCATTATCGCATGTAAAGAAAACTGCATCCCATAGTGGGGCACCATATCTCATTTTCTTCACTGGTAGGGCAGTCAACATACATATTTTTCTCTCCATCACAAGGGCACTTAATCATGTTCGCTGGCTGGCAGGCTACCCCAGAGGGTACTTCCTGAGTTATTTCAACCATATAGTCACCCAGAGGGCCCCTCAGGTTTACTTAATTGTATGGGCACCTTATATCACAACCACTGAGATGGGACAATTCCCCACATTCTCACACATGGATGGACACCCTATACAGCACTGCATTACATTTCATCCAATGGAGGGGCACCTATTTGGGCACCACATCATATTTTCTGGCCGCATAGGAATAGGAGTACCCTTTACAGTAGAGGTTCCCAACCCCTAGTTCACAGACTAGTACCGATTCTTGTCCAGTAGTCTACTGGGTCACAGAATGCTGGGGTTGGTTAATTTCTAATTTTCCAAATATTTTACATTTTTTATGAACTATCATGTTTGTAAATTCTGTTTGCATTTTTAAAAAAAGGAAACGGTGGAACTACTGATCAATTTGCCGGTAACCCTCCACCCCTCCCGGCTATTTCACCAGTCAGTGAAATTTTTGTACGAGGTAAACTACTGTGAGCACATGAAGTTCCCTACTTTACAGCAACACATCCAATTTCTCTTCTGCAAAGGGCACCTTTTAGGACACTTAATCATGTAGGGGTGGCATAACATAAAGGACACTTCGTAGCAGCACCATTTCATTGGAAGGGTACCCATAGGAACAGTTTAAACCATTGTAAGGGCACCTTATAGGGTACTGCATCACATTTTCTGCACTTGAAGGGTATTTCATAATGACACCCCTTTACATTGTAAGGGAACCCTTAGGAAACCTTTAAACCATTGTAAGAGCACCTTATAGGGTACTGCATCACATTTTCTCCAGTAGAAGGGCTCTCATTAAAACACTTTATCACATTTTCTTGCTCAATAGGGCACAGTATCTCATATGAAGGGGGCACCCCAGATGGCACTAAATCATGTGATGGGTAGCCAAAAGCAGAATTTTCTGCCACTCTAAAGGGCACTTTAGCTTTGTATTTTCAACCATGGGGACACCCATCCCCAGGTCCCTTATCACATTGTTCCCATATGAGTTTCTACATAACAAAAGTATTACTTAAAAATTAAAGATATTCTGAGAATGAAACAGGACCTATGATATTTAGGGTAACGGCAGTTGACTACCTTTTGAGAGCAAAGGTTGGGAAGCTGTGATGTAATCAGAGAGAAATGATGTACCTACATCTCAGATGAATCCAAAGACATCCAAGGAGAAACTGCAAGAAGATCCCAAGAACTTTGGGATGTTGGATAACCTCAAGGAAGCTTGCTTGACCTGTTAACATTTATGGCTGTTTATGTTTTTGTAATGACAATTAATATATGTAGCAGCTGCACAAGTTTTGTCTGAGGGAGTGAAAACAACAAGTGTAATGAGCTGGAAGAGCCATAGAATTATGCAAAAAACTGTGACGCCATATTTATGCACAATTTAGGCACAGGGAATATTTGTGACTACATAGTTGTGAATGACAAAATATCTGACAGATGTCATGTTATGTTTCTTAAATAATACACGTGTCTGTTGCGATCATTACTTTGCTTGTCCACTTCCAGTAATCTTTATGGTGTTATACCCATGCATAATTAAAGATCAGTGTGTGCTTTATTTCAGCACAACAGTGTAAAAACAGCTTGACCTGAGGGGTCAATAAGTGCCAGATCCAATAGGCTTTACCCAGTTAAATTAAGAGGAAATATCATCATTTCCTGAGGTCAGTGAAGGACTAGATGTGATACTGTGGGTCTATTAGACTGAACGAGAAGGGACAATGGAAGGTAAGCGATGCACTCAATATTGTTCTTCTCTAGTTGGTGAATTCAAATACAAACAAATTATTGTTGTGGGTAATGTGTGAATTTCTTGCAATATTGTTAAATTTTAATGGCTATGCTTGTATTATACCATCAAAATCTTTAAAAACATATATTCTGGGAATTTCTGACAAAGCAGAAGTAGAATACTTTCAAGAGTTGAAAGTGAAAATGATAAATTATTGAAAAAAGAACCTTTTGTGGATATGCAGAGAAAGTACATTTGACACTTAAGATTTTAAGCAATCATCGACATAAAAGGGTTTAACAAAAACAAGAATTTAAAAAATTCTGCAATTCAGTTGTAACAGTTGTAAAATTTTGGAATGCTTTTTCTAATCTATTTATGAAAACTGCTATAATTTTGTTTTTTTTTATTACATAAATGACATTTAAGTATTTTTTTGTCCCAAACAGACATAAACAAATCTTTCAGTGTCTCGTTCTCAGAGTATTACGACGAGTCCTACTACACAGAAGCCAACAGCACAACCAAGCCAAACCATGGCGCGATTATTTGTAAGGTCACGGCCATCATGCCTGAGGTGAATGTAGTTGTGTGTGTGTTCTACATTCTGATTTTCCTGCTAGCTGTCCCAGGGAATGTCCTTGTTGGGCTGGTCGTTGGCTCTACAAAGCAGGCACTCACACCATCTGACATGTACCTGTTTCACCTGTCGCTGGCTGACGGGCTCCTGGCGCTGACCCTGCCACTGTGGGCGACGACAGCACTGCGGGGCTGGGTCTTCGGTACTGTCATGTGCAAGCTGGCCAACATGGCTCAAGAGCTCAGCTTCTATAGCAGCATCTTCTTCCTGGCTTGCATCAGCGTGGACCGCTACCGGGTCATTGTACACGCCATGGAGGCAAGGAAGGAGCACTGGGGTGTTCTCAGTTGGATCGTGTGTGCTGGTGTCTGGTTCATCGGAGCTGCTCTGTCTATCTCTTCGGCGGTCTTCAGTAGCACAGACGAGTCGCCTGACACTATGCTGCAAGTGTGTCATGAAGGCTTCCATGTGGTTCCACGATTGCTGCGGCACACGGTGGGGTTCCTGCTACCGCTGGCCATCATGTTGGGCTGCTACGGCGTGACGGTGGTGCGGCTCCTGCAAACTCGCAGCTTCCGGAAGCAGCGTGCCATGCGCGTGATCATGGCGGTGGTGGTGGCCTTCCTGCTCTGCTGGGCGCCGCACCACATGGCGGTGATGGTTGACACGCTGATGAACATTCGGCAGGTGCAGTTCAGTTGCGAAGCCCGGCAATCCATGGACGTGGTGCTGTTCATCACCCAGAGCATGGCACTACTGCACAGCTGTGTCAACCCTGTGCTGTACGCCTTCGTCGGGGAGAAGTTCCGGAGAAACCTGCAGCAGCTGTTCCACAGACGGGCCACCCTGGAGCGCACCTCCACCCTCAGGTTTAGCAGGTCTACCTCCCAGACCTCAGATGCTGCCACCTTCATGTAACTGGCCCAGGACCAGCCCTCTGCATAAACGGTGCTGGTCAGCTCATGAGACCACATAGGTGACCATCAAGGGCACCACCTTCTGGAGGGTTGCTGATATAGCAAGCCATTTTCACTTTGTCTCAGACAGGGGGCACATGAAGCTTGCCTAGGGCACAAAATGAGCTTTGACTGATACTGTCCGTATTTTCATTTTCATTTTAAGTAGCAATGTGTGTTGGTGCATCCACAAAAACCTTATATGTGCTATTTTTATTTGCTAAAAATTGAGTGGATAAAAAAAGAAATCCTTTATATCATGCCTGTAACCAGATTAGAGAATGGAACCTTATATATGTACAGGATATGTATTTTGTTGAAAAAAAAATTGATCATATCAAGATTGTGTTTGAGAAATTTTTAACCCAGATATGCTGAGCTCAAATCACTCTAAACCACAAGTTCTTAGGTCTCTTCCTGGGAGCAGTGATTTTTTCCTGTATTAGTCACATACGATACCATTTTTATATTTCAAAAATGTTTTAACCCCTGTGTCATTTTTGGGGTTGAAGTGACCCCAGTCCATTTTCAAAATGAGGATAAATTCTATAGAATCTAGAATTTAGAACGGAAGAAGTAAAATACACAAGGGATAAATGATCTACATATATATATATATATGTGTACATATACGCCTCCTCCCTTAACAAGAAATTTGTTTTTTAAAATTGTTTTTTAAATTTAAAATGTACAGTAGCGTCTATCTAATTATAGTAAAGGAAGCATTTTATTTTATTTGCTTACAAATTCCTTAGTCATAATAAAATAAACTGATTCATATTAAGTTAAATACCAGTTTAAAATATTCCTGCCAATCAGATAAATTTACAGAGGTAGTAAACAGGAACTTGATAAACCACCTGTGTTTCTGGATGCATAGTACGGTGTTTGCTGCCCTCTTGTGGTTCTCTGTGGTTCATCACATGTTTTTACGGAAGGCAAATCTCACCTTCAGCGCGGTTGTAAACGAGGCATGCAAAATCGAAAAAAACAAGGGTATAAATGATAAGTCCTTTATCAGAAGAGGAACGTGAAAGCGAACTGTCACAACTGTTCTCACAGACGCTGCAGCTGATAACTTCCACCCGTTGCTAACATTGAGGTGTTGATTTTAACTTTTTCCTCCATCCCTTGGCTAAATGTAAAGGCCCTTTCATCTTATTATTATATTTCCACAGATTGTTTTGGGTGCCCTTTAGATTGGATACTTTATGAACCCTTTATACCAGTGCAAATGCAGGCACATTCTCACAGGTGAGATTGGTGTCAGTGTGCACGGCCTCTGGATCAGTTTTCTATTCATTTTCCAACTGCTTATCTTGTTCAGGGTCATGGGGGGCTGGAGCCTATCCCAGACAACATACAACATGAGGCTTTGGTACACCCTGGACAGGATGACAGTCCATCCCTGGGCACAAACACTCATACCCTATGGACAAATTTGGAGGTGCAAATTGGTCTAACTCAGGGGTGGGCAATCTTATCCGCAAAGGGAAAGTGCATATGCAGGTTTATGGGATAACCTTTAGCTCAGCTGTTCAAACCCATGTGTGGAGACTCTTCAGCCAATCAGTCCTCTAATTAGTAATCTAATTAGGGAGCTGCAGTGAAAATCTGCATACACAGCAGTCCTTTCTGGATAAGATTGGCTACCCCTGGTCTAACCTGTCTGTTAACCGTTAGTCTTTAACTTTTGGAGGAAACAGGAGTGACACGGGGAGAACATGCAATCTCCATACTTATAGGTTGGAGGAGCGATTCAAACCCTCTGACCCTGGAGGTGTAAGGCAATATTGCTACTCAACAAACTGCTGTGTGCATTAATAATTGTAATTGATAATTAAAAAAAAATGATATCCAGCTTGTCATTATTGTATTATTCTGTCTGCTAAATGCAGATGATTGCCAAGATGAATCCTATGTCCTGCAAAATTCATGTACTAGAACTTGGATAAAAGTCCTTCTTTTCACATTATGATGCCTGGTGACTTTCAGGCAGAAGATCCAATTAAACAGTAGCATCTTCCGCAATCCCAGCTTGGCTCTTGCGCTGGCACAACTGATCACTGATTTTCAGCTTGCAATGTTAAATTAGAATGTACTGTACACATAAATTAGCTGAAATCAGAAAAACCACACTAGCATTTCAGACATTGGTTTTAAGCTTGTTTTCAATGAACCATGTTTATGACTTAGCCACTGGTTTATATAAATGCCGATTGGATCTCTGTTGCTCCTCCTATTTTTATCAGTCACATTACTCAGGAAGTCTGCAGTCTTCTTATGGTGCTTAAAAGACCCACAGCCCTGAAACTACAGACACTTATCAGCTAGAGGTAGTGCCAGAAGTGCACCCGGTGATTAAAAGCAATTATACGTTCACCTAGTTCAGCTTCGTATCTGGAAAGACATTCATCTGAAAACTTATTTTAAACTGCATTCTGAATTCTGAAAATTGGCATCTGGGATACAAGTAAGTAATATTTGCATAAAATAAAAGTCTTCTGAATAATTTTTTGCAATGTTTTTAGGTAAATATTTTTGTATTTGAATAACGCAATACTTCTACTGTAAATGAAAGCACACTCGTCTTTATTATAAGCTTTGGTGTTATTCCATACTTATTCATAATTGACAATATTGTTAATTTATGCATTTCATTGACGCATTTTTAGTTTCCCTCAAGTCAAGTAAAGCTTTATTGCTATTTCAGCCAAATACAGGACATGGTGAAATTAAATAATATTCCTCATGAACCCCCAGTGTAACATTCATGTCAGGCCAGACAATTCAGTACTACAGACAGTTATGGAATCATTTACATAGTACAGAAAATCTAGTACAATTATCAATAATTCAAGGGAAGGGAAGAGAGAAAGAAAACTACTGCCTATCTAGCCAGCATAACATGACATAATGTAACGTAATGCAGCAAAACACAACATAAACATTCCACATTAGATAAACAATGAACAGGCAGACTACATACTCTGTTAAATTACTGCATGGAAGTACTGTCTGTGCTTAAAGTGGCAGTGCAGTAGATATAAGCAGTTGTAAAGAGTATATAGATGTAAAAACTGTATTTTGGAGTAGTTCAGCAGGTGTGGGCAGCATGGGGCAGTGTGGTGTTCAGAGGTCTGTCAGACGGTCAGACAGACTATTGCAGTCTGGCAGACTGGAACTGCGTGTTGGTGACAGAGTATCTATCTCTTGCAAACACGCAAATGCGATTCCTGTGTGACATTCCCACTGCTCACCGCTATTCAGCCATAAGCAGTGAGGACAGAAATTTTTCTTTATCCTGTTATTCTTGAAATTCAGATTCACACAGGTGAGGCCAAAGAGAGGACCCTCTCATTTCTGAGGTTGTTTGGCTTGCCAGTATACACAAGGTTAAAAAAAAAAACCACAAAAATGGGGTGGGGCTGTCCATCACTTCAGATAAATTTTTGGTTTTAAGACGAAAATTTACATTTTAATGGCAACACATTTACAATTATATAGCTGGCTTATCTATTGTTAATTCCCCCACTGTGAGAAGGTTTCTGAGAAACGGCAGACATGACTCCAGAGGCACATTACAGGAACTCTCTCCTCAAACTTCTGACTGTGGTTTTCCAGACTTCTGGATATCCAATTCCATGATACAAAGTTTCTGGAGAAAACAGTGTTTTGCTTACCATGCTAGTTCAAGCTGGAGCTGTTTAGTTTAACTAACATATCTGTAGGGAATGTCAGTCAAGCAGCCATTGAGACTTGAATAGCTCTGCAATATCCTTCTCCCATCAGTCCACAGATGCCACAGATGACAGTAAATGCTACAAGAATCCCTATACAGTCTTAGGTTGAGTTAGGTTGAGTATCAGGTAACACTTTACTTGACAGGGAACAAATATTTAGTAATAACTCAGTTACTACTGAAAGTACTGAATCACAATTCATTAATGATGAATTAATATAGAATCAATATGTAACTAAGACTTAGATTGTGGTATATTAATGCATACACTACCATTCAAAACAGAGAGTGAAGTTGAAGAATTACTGTATATATATATATATATATATATATATATTAGTAACAAAATGACCAGATAATCCATGTCATGGAGGAAACTTCAGGTTACTACTTCAGGTTTTACAAACTACTTTCAAACTGAATAGCTGCTGTGCCTGACTAATTAATTCCGTTCTTCTTGTGCTCTGCTTTGTTTCCTTGATCGAAAGGCTCATCCAGCTGCTTCACATTAACATTACTGACACATGCATGATTATAGGGGACTGGCCAATCAGCACACAGCAAGAGTTCAGTTCTTAAGTGAAATCCCGGTTCATTTAATTGACATGATAGTTTACAAATCCTGTCCCAGCTCAAAGTGTCCCTGACATGGATTATCTGGTCACCCTAATTAGTAATGAATACCATTAATTAATGCATATTTTAATGTTTCCCATCAGATGATAGGTATGGTCATCATGGAGTTTAACATATCAGATTATAATTACACTGGTGTCGATTATGAAGATGAAATACCACCCTGCAGTAACAGCAATATGGATTTTAACAGTACAGGCCTGGCTGTCACCTACATTATAGTGGTTCTTGTCAGTCTGCTGGGGAACAGCCTTGTTATCTGTGTGATATGCTGTATGGAGAGAAGGAAGACCTCCACAGATTTGTACCTGATGCACTTGGCCCTGGCTGACCTCCTCTTTTCCCTGACCCTACCCCTGTGGGCCGTCTACATTCACTCCGAGTGGGTCTTCGGCACCACGCTTTGCAAACTGGCATCTGGTTTGCAGGAGACAACCTTCTATGGTGGCGTTCTACTGCTGGCCAGCATCAGTGTCGATCGCTACCTGGCCATCGTGAAAGCCACGCAGGTGGTTGCGCTCAAGCGCCACCTAGTGAGTGTAGTGTGCGGCTTCGTCTGGCTGGTAGCAGGAGTGCTTGCTCTTCCTGTCTGCATTCATAAGGAGGCCTTCAAGCCTTATGGCTCACCCAGGCAAGTATGCCATGACAATGTGACGGGCAAGAAAATGGAGCAATGGCAGCTTAGCATACGCCTTCTACGCTACATTGTGGGTTTTTTCTTCCCACTGATGATCATGATCTTTTGCTATGGCAGCACATCCTGCACGCTTTACCGGTCACGCAACAATCAGAAGCACAAGGCCATGAGGGTCATCCTGTCTGTCGTGCTGGCCTTCGTGCTCTGTTGGCTCCCCTACAATATCGCCATCCTCGTCGACATCCTGATGCGAGGAAACCTGCTCAACGAATCCTGTGACCTCAGACAACAGGTGGCATTTAGCCTCATGGTGACTCAGATCCTGGCCTTCTCACACTGTGCCATCAACCCCATCCTATATGCCTTCATCGGCCAGAAGTTCCGTGACGAGCTTCTCACCACGCTCTACAAGCATGGCCTCATTAGCAAGAAGGTCCTGTCCACCTACAGGAAGAACTCAGTGTACTCTCTCTCTGGGAGTACATCCATCACCCGATAGTCTGTTCAGCACTTGGCCCACTGACTCCCAAAGTTAAGTCAAATCAAGTCAACACAAGTCAAGTCATGTCATATCAAATCAAGTCAAGTCAACTGGACTTTACTGTCATACCATCCATATAAGGTATATAGTAAAATTATGTTGCCCCAGGACCATGTGTAACATGCAGACAGTGAGTAACAAAAGGAGGATTTTCACAATACTTAGAGTGCAAAACAGAGGACAGCATGAAACGGGGAGTAGAGTGGGTGTTAAAATGTTACAATGTAAACAATGTTACACAGCAGCATAAAAGGGTGGATGTTGTGTAATAATACTGATAATTTTATGCATCATATACTCGACAGATCCTCTATGGGGTCAGCTTTGTATTTGAAACATTTTTAATAGCATATCTTATTCTCTGGAGCACTCTTGTTTTGTTTTGTTTCTTGTTTCTTGTCCTCAGTGCTTGGTCTTTCTGTGTGAGGTGTGGTAGGTAGACAAGATGAAATCACAATGTTACATGGAGATTTATGTTGAACTGATGCTAAGACTTAGGGTTAAGTGTTTTATCTGACCTAAATATCTTGACTTAGAAATATGGTCTGATTCAATAAAAAACAGGGATCACAACTGAGGCCAAGCAGATATATTCTGCATCACATTCATGTTAGTAGCTTTAGAGAGTTCTTTTGCAAAAGGAATAATTCTACTTCCCCTTTAACAAGAATAGTTCTTTGTTAATACAGACACAACGGAAATGTCGACAGTTACAAACCTGCCAATGTTCGTCACTTTGACATTTGCATTCACATTTTTTGCAGTGAACTGAAACGGGTTTGTAATGGTTTGTGAGAACTTGTCTATTGCTCTGTCTTCCACACATGACGTGGAAGCTGTAAGTCATATAAAAAGTTATTTTAGTTTAGAGCTATAAAGGATGTTGCTCATCTCATCTTCTGAAGATGTACCTGCCAGCGTTTGAGGTCTTACAGTTGCATGTGAACACTGATAAGCTCCCCTGCAGCGCCAAAGCCGTGCCATTTCCACAGCAAAGGAACTCAATGAAGTACGTTCTACAAGTGCAGATAATCATCAGAACGGCTAAGATGCATGATCTAAATTTGTGGTTCTGAACTGGTTTAGCCTCGAGACCCATGTTTTTCCTTGGTCATTAAGTCACAACCCAAATTTTAAACATTTTGAACCAAATGCATTTCACAAACAGTGTAGCTCAGGGTTCTTCAAATCTGGACCTCGATTCCAAATCCAGGTCATACTGTCAGTTCTTTCAGGTAGTTAGTTTAATAATTACAGATTTTGATTGGCTGGAGACTTCACACCTGGCTCGCAGGTAAAGGAAGGCTGGAAAATCAGCAGTGCTTGGACTTTGAGGACCATGTTTTGAATAACCCTGGTGTAGCTGATAAAATTTGCCAATTGGTGTGTGTGTGGGGAGGGGATAATCGAGAGGTTTCAAGGATTGGTGTGATGAACTAAAAACATACAGTGGTGTACAGAATGGCTTCTCCAAATGCAAATCATGTTAACCCTTATGCTTCTGGAGACAAGGTGGTCCTCCCTGGTACTATGCAGGGGTACTTAATAAAATGACTGCAGAACTTATATTGGCTCAGCTACAGCATGAAGAAACAATGTATCATATCTGAGGGAGCAGGCTAATTTGGATTTGTAATGTAGCATTTCTGTCCTTTCTGATATATATTCTTGACTTATCATTTTATCTTTTGAAATTAAAAAAAGACTCCTGTATGATGATAAAAAGTGAATCAATCTTATTGTTTATGTTGCAAAAACACACAAAAGAGTAGAGTAGAAAAACAACTTATGTGAAATTTGTATTTAAAGTCAAAATCTATCAGGTTCCAGTTGAAAAATCCTACAGTTACTCTAGCAATGACTCACATTTGAAGACGAAAATGAAAGTTCTGATGTGTGTGTCTTCATCTAATTTGACGCAATAGTCTGGATACTATGATATGTGTTTGCACTTGGTGATCCTGCTATTGGTTGCTCACTTGCCTACCCCTCAGCAAGAAAGTGCATGTTGAGAAGTTTGAATTCCAAAAATTGCTATTTGAACTTCCTGTACCCCTAAAATGCATTAGAGGGAACTCAGCCATATATAACAAAGTCTAAGAAACTTTCTTAGATATCTTTCCTTTGCTTAAACATAGTAACATTATATTACATTGATGTATGTATATTACATAGCTCAGGAAAAAATTAAGAATACACAGCAAAATTTCTAGTTTCACTCGTTTCTCAACTTTTGAGTATGCTTCTGTGTAAAATATAATTTTTTATTGTAAACTCCAACCTGGCTCTTCTTTGTTTCTCATTAATGAAGGGCTTCTTCCTTGCTTTATGGGACTTCAGTGCTGCTTCTAGGAGCCTGATACAAACTGTCCTAGCTGTGCACTTCGCACCTGCACTTAACGTTTCCCATTCTTTTTGAAGGACACTTGATGTCAACCTCCGATTCATGAGACACTGTCGGATACGCTGACAATCATCTCTGTAGTTAGAAAGTTGCTTCTGCTCTCTACCTTGCTAGTTTTTGGTTGTTCCCAGTGTGTCTTGTGTGTATATATATGTTTGTATATGTGTATATATATACATACATACACACAGTATATGTTGATATATATTTTTTATGCTAATTTCTATGCATATGGAATTTTTTTGTGATATTGAAGTGAATTTATTAAGACCATTCTAAAAATATGGGTGGCTTTCTTTAGGCCAGTAAAAAATACAGTTTTTCTGTTGTATTGCTTTTATTCTGTTAGTAAATAAAACTATAAAATGGCTGCTGCATTTGGAAAATTGTGATCTTCGGTGGCTAGAGAATATAAAGACTTTATGGGCATTCATACATCCATCCATCCATCCATCCAACTCCCAAGGAAAACAACTTTATGTGTGTTTGCAAATTAGAGAGGAGCAACACTGGGGAGAATTAAATGGGAAGCCACTTGATGTAAGATTTGATAAGGACACGAGACCATCAAAGAGGAAATTCGCTCTAAGCTGATCACATCATTGCAGCACTGAGGTTTTTGCATATGACACAGGAAAACATCACATTTAATGTTGCAGTGTCTCACTTTTTTACCAGTACTGATAAATCTTGATACATTCTTCCCCCATTATCTGCACTGAAATTGACCTGGGGCCTGTATCACGAGGCAGGATTTCTTGTTTAGCCAGATAACTTGTTAGATTTAAGGTAGTATGGGTTAAATGTAAGGATGAAGATGAAGTCCATTTAAACTTGAATACCTTAAATCGGACAAGTTACGGGCCCCTGATGTCTTGTGTAATTTCCTTTTGTCTCTTTGTTTGAGCAAGTGGCCAGAGACTTACATGGCGATTGCCACAGCATTTTGCAATCTTCCCAGCACGTATGTCCATTTATCCGAGCATCAGAGATGGGGACCAGCCCCCCTCACACACACACACACACACACACACACACACACACACGCATAACTCGGCCTGCCCCAGTCAGGCGGTGGTTTATGTATCATTTTCTGCATCTGGAGATATGTATAGCACAGTGAAAAATTAGTGCTCTACAATGTTTTTAGTATAAAATTCATTGTCCCGGTGTTCCTGTTGTCATTGGCTTGTATACTAGCAAAAACTAATATAATGATATAAAGCAACGTGCTGTTGGTTTAATCCAAAGGAGGGTTACCATTATACCTCTGAACAAGGTACTTGATGTTACATAACTGCTTATGTACAAACATGAAGTCATCTAAGAATAAAGTAAATAATAAGTGAATAAATGATGATGATATATAAATGCAAGTAATTAAAAGATGCGGATATGAGAGTGGATGAGATGTTATGCACTTTGGCTTCACTCTAGCCCCGAACCTGTGACCTGTATATTCTGGACCCATGCTGGAGGATACAGCTGTGTCCTGCCTGAACCCCACCTCTGTTTGCCTTGCCTACTGTGTGCACATTCCCTGAGACAGCACACGAGTTGGCCAATAGACCACAGCTGAGGATGTGACAGCAACGACAGCATCTGATGTCTCCATCCCCAGTGGAGCTCCTTCATCAATTCTCTGATTCTCTATAGTAATGCTGAAGACCAAAAGACAGAGCACCCTCCCCGGTACTCCTGAATGGTGGTATAAATTATTGATTTTGCTTGTAGGCAGTGGAACGGGCACAGATGCGGATGTTGTCTTGCCAGTGTCCCAGATGTGCTGGCATTCCCCATTATCTTTCACGCAGGCCTTAAACCTGTTTGACCTCAGTTTATTACCTGGATGATGCATCAATCCGTAAGGTGGTGGATCAGTAATCAGAAGGTCTAGCCAACTTGGCCACTGCTATACAGTCTCACACCTACACACCTGGCATGCTGTTTGTGAGTGTGACTTTGAAGAGAATAAAAACTTTAAACTGTTAGCAAAAAAATACATACATATAAAACATTCACTCTGTAATACTGCAGATTACATAGCATGAAAACGAAGCCAATCGTAACATCACAAATCAGATTCAGAGACCAGTTATATATTTTTAACGCAATATTATACTATTTGTTGCCAGGTCATATCTCGTGAATATGCTTAAAAAATACCAAAGCGTGTCAGAACTGGAAGCTCAGACTGTTCAGGATAGATAACTCTGACGTGATTTGTTTTGTGACAGAGCAAAGCATTATCCTTCTGTCTGCCCACGTATTTTAGCAGGTGCAAGCCTTACAGCTAACAGTGGGCTCACTGATAGCCTCTTTCACATGTCTGAGGTACTGGAGCAAGGCTTGGAGGTTGGATGCACAGGATCTCCCAGCAACTATACTCTCGTCATGGCAAAAGGTACCAGGGAGACACACAATGAGTTTTCTGGCACCACAAATAGCAAGGTATTTTTCATCCTGTCTGATTTTCAGAATGGTTGCATATTTTCAATAAAGGTACGACCAGGGACATCAGTGGTACATGGATACTCAGGTTTGAAAACACAATTCTGACCCATAAATAATTCCAAATAAAGGGATATGAAGGTTGTCTGAATACCTAAACAGTCGGGCCAGATTTGGATTGGCCCTTAGGCTAAATTGAAAACATCAAGTTGTCAGCATGTCATGTCATGTCAAATACAAATTTTTAAGACCTGCATGAAAAAAAGAGTACATTCTGTCAAGATCTGCCCAGGGAGTTACAAAAATCAACCAGGAATTTGCAAGGTGTCTGGAACAACATCCAGGAATCTACAAAATCCTTTTATCTCTGCTGAGGTTAGTGTTCATGACTCCAACATTGGATATTTGGCAGCATAGCTAGGAAGTATATCTCGGCAAAAATTACCTGCATGATTCTTGGGTGTTCTGCAAGCAACAGTGTTCTTCAGATAGATTTGTCAAAAGAGGAACATTCTGGCTGACTTAGGTCCTGTTATGTCTGGAAAAATCCAAAACAATGCATTCCAGAGTACAAGCTTCATGCCCGAGGTTAAGCATAATGGTAGTGGCATCATGGTTTGCTCTATCAAGATCTCAAAGACTCATCATTGAAGAACCAGGGTAAAATATCAAATCTTCCAGCCTTGTGCTGCAGCTTTAAATGCCGCTTGTTGAGATCAGAATCAGAATCAGAATCCTTTTTATTGGCCAAATTTGTTTCCCTACAAGGAATTTGCCTTGGCTTTTGCAAAACATTACAAGGAACATTCAACGTTTAGCAAGGCATATACAGAAAAGCAAAAACACTAGATTGGTATTTGGGTAATATAATAATTATATAGTAATTATATGATAATTAATTATAACAATAGCATATACATAGTGATAATTTTACTGTAAATATAAACTATATGAATATAAGGTATGTAAAATAATATAATAATTTAAAGGACTCTATAGTACAATTATTACGTAGCAGCCAGGTCAACACTATATGTGCAAGAGTGCAATATGTATACAGAGAGTTTGCAGTATGTGTGCGTAATGTGCAAGAGTGCAGACTATAATTGTGCAGAGAAAGTTTGTCAGTGGGTCACTGGATATGCTGGTTGATAGTTCACTGCAGGTGACGGTTAACTGAACGTCCAGTCAGAAATTGGTTTGGTTAATGAGAGACACAGCCTGAGGGAAGAAGCTCTTGGTGTGTCTTGTGGTCTTGGTTCTGATTGCCCTGAGTCTTCTCCTGGAGGGTAAGGTTTGAAAGATGTGGTGAGCAGGGTGAGTTGGGTCCTTGATGATTTTGTATGCTCTTTTCCTGGTTCTGGTGATGTACGGTGTCTGCAGGGAGGGTAGGCTGCAGCCGATTATTCGCTCTGCTGAGTGGATGATGCGTTGCAGTCTGGCCTTGTCTTGTTCAGTGGCTGATCCAAACCAGACTGTGATGGAGGAGGTGAGGATGGATTCAATGATTGCAGTGTAAAACCAAATCATTGTAGACTGAGAAAGATGCTGTATTTTTTACTGCCTCAGAAAGTAAATCCTCTGCTGGGCTCTCTTTGTGATGGAGGTGATGTTGAGCTGTCATTTCAGGTCGTGAGATACTGTGGTCCCTAGGAATTTAAAAGATTCAACAGTGATGACAGTTGAGCCTTATATGGGATACAGGGTGGGGGATTTCGCCTGAAGTCCACCACCATCTTAATAGTTCTTTGGACATTGAGTTCTCAGTTGTTTAAGCAACACCATGATATCAACTGTTTGATCGCTTCTCTGTATGCTGACTCATCGCTGTTCTGAATCAGTCCAATCAGGGTTATGTCATCTGCAAACTTAATGCGTTTTACAGGGGTCCCCAGATGTGCAGTTGTTTGTGCACAGAGAGAAGAGTAAAGGAGAAAGCACGCAGCCCTGTGGAGCTCCAGGGCTGATGGTCCATAGTTCTGAGGTGTGTTTGCCCATTCTCACACGCTCCGTTCCGTTTGTGAGGAAGCTGTTGATCCACATGCATAGAGGATCAGGCACAGACAGTTGTGAGAGTTTTGTCCACATTAGCTCTGGGAGAATAGTATTAAAGAATAATACCTTAGTATTAAAGAATAGTATTAAATGCAGAGCTAAAGTCCACAAACAGAATCCTAAGCAGTCCTGGGCAGTCCAAGTGCTGGAGCATGAAATGAAGTCCAATGTTAATTGCATCATCCACAGACCTGTTGATTCTGTAGGCAAACTGTAGGGGTCAAGCAATGGGTCCATGATGGTTTCATGGTATGGCAGCACAAGTCACTCAAGGGCCTTTATAACCACAGATGTGAGAGCCACTGGTCTGTAGTAACTGAGGCTAGAGACTCTGGGTTTCTTTGGAACAGGTATTATTGTGGATGATTTAAAACAGACTGGAAAAACACAAAGATTCAGAGACTGGGTGAAGATATCTGTGAAGACAGGTGACAGTCGATCTGCACAGCGCTTCAGAGTGGCTTCAGAGAGAGAATCTAGACAAGGAGCTTTCCTTATATTCTTTCTTCTGAAGATCTTTTTGTAAAACAAATGTTTTGGACTGAAGGACAAGAAGTGTAGACCTGAACCCCACTGAGATGGTCTGATACGTCTTGAAACAAGCATTTTTAGTGGTACTCACAGAAATGACAGAGAAGACCATGTGTAGGATGTGACTACATTATAGGGTACATCCTCCAACACACACACACACACACACACTAAAGACATCAGGTCAGGTCGGGTTGGGGAGCATGTGCTGGAACAGTGCGTTGCCGCACCCGCCACATGAAACACTTCTAGAAACCAGTTGACAACCCCCCAGGCCAACATGTGGTCCAGTCCCACCCTCCGGAAATGGCCATATATCTGCCGCAGCCAGGTGTTACGTGGACGTCCCCATAGCCAGGTCCAGCTCCATGGGTCCTCAGCAATGAGGATCTGGCGAGCAGGATCAACCCCAGGGAAACACGCCATATGGCCAAAGTGCTGTAACTTATGCTCCCTCACAATGCAGGTAATGTGCCTCATTTGGGACTCCCTGAGCAATCGCTCATTTGAAGTCAAACCAGCAGTACCCAAAAATTCTCCAAAAAGACATAATACCAAAGGAGTCCAGTCTTCGTTTCCGCCACACACACCTTTCCAACAACCTCATGACCATCAGTTTATCTAATGGGATGTTCCACACACAATTCCCATACACATGAGGGACATCAATTCCAGCAATTCCAATCAGCATGTTTTTGAATTGTTTAGGAAACCCCACAATGACACGGGCAGAACATGCAAATTCTGCACACATTGAGCCAGAAGAAGACTCAAACCATGGTGTCAAAGATGTGATGCCACAGTGCCAACCATTGCACCCAGTGGCTGAGGCGCAGGAATTTGTGGTATCACATGATGGAAGAAAGACCTGCACCAGACAAAGATTATTCTGGTTCTTTGAATGCCTAACATGGTTTACTCTACATTCCAACCATCACACTTACAGTATATAAACCAGACCGCATTCATGGCTTAAATGTCCACCACAGACAAATATGGTCCAGGCTTTGGGTGAATTACTTTTTAAAGAAAACCACATAAGACAAAGAGTGTAAATCGTCCTATCGATTGTGATGTTTTCGGGTGGTGTGTCTTATCTCTTGATGATGATATGCTGTCTTTGCATATTATCAACCATGTTGTACCACCAGTGAGTCCAAAGTTCAGGGCATAAGATCATGTGAGAAATAAGTGAGCTGTTTTTATACGGATCAGCTCTATGTTGCTTGCAGACAGAGGAAGATAATTCAGGTCCTGAAAGTAAAAATCCAGACCAAGATTTTGTTTCAACCAAGCAGTTAAGTACTCTGTGACTGTGACTCCTTACTGAACTGGTTGGTTGACACAAAATCTTGGTTTGGATTTTTACTACCTGGACCTGAATTACCCACCTCTGTTTACAGACATAAGATAGTGTCACAAAGCATTTACTATACCTGCAGCAGAAAGGAAATATTTTTAAACATTGCCACCAGCTGTAGGGTACATGAGGAGGCAAACATCGCTCCACCCAGAATGGGTACAGAGAGGGACGTTCCTAGGCCTAAATACCTGACAGAGGGTAAAAAAAACTTAGAATGCTACACACAATCCTTTGATTGGTTATACAAAAAATATAGTCATTTTATTTTTGATTATATCTGGTAAGGCAATTCAAGATTTAATTTGTCACATACACAGTAATACTGGTTTAAATTGCAGTGTGATGTAAATCTGTCTCTGTCCTGCTACTGTGTAAAAAATAATAAATTAAGTGTAATTAATTGGGGGGGGGGGGATAAATAGAAGATAAATAAAAGGCTATGTATAAAAATACTATTCAAAGACAAAGTGCAAAATACTGTTGTATACAGCACATGTGGTAGGCACAGACAGCCATGACTTTCAGTCTCAGTTATTTTGATCTGAAATCGAATTGTCTTGAGATGGCAGAATGATGTGCCTGTATGTTCATGGTAAAGCAGTGTGTAGACCACTGAGCACTGACGGGAAGAAGATAATGCAAGTGTCAAACGGCTCTTGGGAGAAGGAGACCGCAGGAGCACTTACAGATTAACCTGCCTGAACCAAGCAGCTCTCTGGAACCAAGTACTATTTGTGTTTCTCGGACCACGCTATTTGGCTTAGAGGTCTGCTTCCTGCTTTTTTTTACACGTTGGAGTTCCACCAGGGGCATGCCATCGCGATCGACGTGGTATTTCCTGCCATCTTAAATTAGCCAGATCCAGTGGTTGCTGGCATGTGAGAACTTCTGAGAAAATGAGGTCGTGGCCTGCCCTGAGATTTTCTTCTTTTTTCAGTTTCTGGCGAAGTTGAAGGGGGCAGAATGGGGTGGGGGGGGTTGCGAGTGAATCAGGAAACAAAATGAAGCCCAGGTGCACCTGCTGTGCATGGCAGTGAGGCAGTGAGGCAGTGAGTGAGACAGAGAGGCAGCTAATAGATCCCCTGTGTTCAGTACACCGACATGAATACAAGGTCGCTTAAAAATCCAGCACATGGGAACCAAGAAGCGAAGATGAGGTAAAGCTGTCATCATGCAGGGCACCATTGATTCTTTTGGACTAATTTTGATTTCTGGGATTGTTTTTCTAGTATTGGTTTTTTTCACTTTTGATTTTGATTTTATGCACATTTTGATCCACCGAAGACCACACAAGACTGCAAACAATGACAAACCCACACCACCAGGCCTGCACTAACATGTTTGCTGGATTTCCCTCATATACAGAACTACATGAAATCGGCGAAGTCTGCATAAATCTTATCATTATCGACAAATCCAGCAGCACAGTATATGATATGGAAGATCCCTGTATTTCAACAGTTCTGCTTTTTCCCAGAATTCCTCGAGGTTGTTTCATTTCTTTCTCCCACAATTCTCCTGGGCCCTTCTGGGCCCGGGTCTGGGACAACTTCCCCAGTTGTCCCCCCAAGTGGGCCTTCATATTGGTTTTGAAAACTGTAGAGCAGAATGTGCACTGTATAGTTAGAATATTTATTAAATTAAACTGAAGAAGTAGATTCAGGGCTTCAATGACAGCAAAGAAATGTGTCAAGCAACTTCAGGTAATGTCAATAAAGTTTGAGTAAGAGTAAGGCTTTGCAGTAACCTTTAGTCTGGCTTCCAGCAGCCTCCCTTTGTGGTGTGTTGTGGCCCTGATAGCACATTAAAGGATTACACTCTGTCTAAGTAAGAGCAGAAGAGGTGGGTCGCACTGAAGCCTGGTGAGACGGTACCTCAACATGCTGGAGAGATTTCAAAGGCAGCAGTGGCGCAGGGCCCCATTCCAGCTGGCACAGAGCCCTGGGGCCGCGTAAACAGAGACCCATCAGCACACGGGGAGGCTAACTATCCCTCTTCATGCTCATTGCTGGATTCTACTCCTAAAAAGTGCACAAATGAAACAGAAAAACAAGAAAAAAGAATGTGACTCATTTATTTATTCTGGAAAAAATATACAACTACAGTCCGAAGTTGATCTCCTCAATGGTTCATCTCCTTGATGCCATGTTTCACGAGAGGAGGTCATTTTCAATATCTTATTGAATTTGCAATTCATAAAGAAAAGTAGCAGATGCAGCCTGCCCTTTATTCACCCGGAGCACCAATAAAACACTGCGTGCTTTAAAGAAGGGGGATTTGCCATGGTATGCAGTTTAATCCAAGCTGTCTGCCTCCAGGTCTGTGGTTTTGTGATTGTTTTGCCAAAAAAACAATGGCAGCTAGATGAAACCACACTGTGTTAGCGCAAGACAAAGGGCCGATCACATGGTCTGCTCAGTACCATTGTGTTTTCCTGGCTTAGCCACTGAAGAGCAGAATCGAGGCAGGACAGCGGTGTGATTCATTGGTACAAACAGTGGGCAGTGAAAAGGAGAAGAGCCCAGCAGCTCCTATAAAGCTGGGAGTTATAGAGCCGGTGGAGGGAGATGCATTTATTTGATGAAATTTGCTACGTTTGATTATGAGAATAATGATGTCCATCGTAAACACTTATAGAGACTACAAAGGTGATATTTTCAACTGCGCTTGGAATAAAGATATTTGGCTATTATATATAAGAAGCACATTTGTCAATGAGTTGTATGTCAACAGGGGCGGTCCACCCTATAGGCAACATAGGCAAAAGCATAGGGCACCATTTGATTAGGGGGTGCAAAAGAACATACATCCATCCATCTTCTGTACCCGCTTATCCCATTTGGGGTCGCGGGGGGTCCAGAGCCTATCCCAAAGGCTGTGAGTTCAAGGCAGGAAACAACCCAGGATGAGGCGCCAACCCGTCGCAGGGCACACTCACACACCATTCACTGACACATGCGCACCTATAGGCAATTTGGCAACTCCAATCAGCCTCAGCACGTTTTTGGACTGTGGGGGGAAACCGGAGGAAACCCCACGACGACAACATGTAAATTCCACACACATGAAACCCAGGTCCCAGAGGTGTGAAGCAATAGTGCACCGGCATGCCACCCCTGCAAAAGAACAATAAAAAAAATCAGAATAAACACACCTCTTAATGACTGAATTCACGTGTTTCATTCAGACTCTTTGCCACAGGTGTGTAAAATCTTGCACTTAGTCATGCAGTCATGTTTACAAACATTTGTGAAAGAATGGGTCATTCTGAAGAGCTCAGTGAATTCAAGCGTGATACTGTCAGAGGATGCCACCTTTGTAATAAGTTGGTTTGTAAAATTTCTTCCCTGCCAGATATTCCACGGTCAACTGTAAGTGGTATTATTGCAAAATGTAAGTTTTTAGGAACAACAAAAACTCAGCCATGCTGGGTCATGAGGAGGCGTGTCGCGAGTTGGAGGCACAGCTGGCCCAGGAGCACCTCGAGCTGGACGAGGACGTGGAGCAGAAAGGCGCAAGGTGGAGTGGCTGCGCAGCGAGCTGGAAGCAGCAGCGAGACCTCGACAGACAGGAGGCTGAGGCAACAGCAGCCGTGCTGCTTAACTGTGAGGAGGCATGCCACGGTCTGGAGGCCCCACAGGCTGTGGAGCGCCCCAAGCTTGAGGAGCAGTGCAGCCAGTATCAGTAGTACCTCGATCAGCTGTTTGTGTGTAATGCTGGGCTGGAGCAGGAGCATCATGAGCTGCAGGAGCAACGAGAGCGGCAGTAGGGGAAGCAGGCCAGCAGTCAGCAGCAGGCCCCCACAAAGGCACGTAAGTCCAAGGGCTGACACTTGGGGGGGGTCCTATGTCACCAGCACCCGCTAGAAGCCTGGCTCTGCCAGCAGGCCTCAGCTTTCTGGTCATATTCAAGGACTGGTAACCTCTGGGACTCCATTCTGGGTTGAGGTGGGGGCTGGGTGTAAGGGGTCGCCGGGATGGCTGACCCATGAGGGGAGGCAGTTTTTGTAGCACTGGCGAGTTGCCTGTCACTAGTGAAGATAATTTACATGTTTCCAGTGCATCCTGGATGTGTGTTGTAAATAGCCCCTGTTTGTATTTGTAATGACTGTGCCCTTTTCCGTGTGTTGTGTGTTCCCGATATGTGATGTCATGTGTAGTGCCAATGCTGTTAATGTTAGAGTAGTGATTAGTGTACCGACTGTGTGTGTGATTTATTGTGTGTCGTGGGACTTCCCTGTGTTTTCATGTGTAGAAGGAGATGGTGGTGGGTTGTTGCTGTCTGCGCTACTGTGTGAGTTCTTGTTACGAGCCCCGGGTTCGTATTACGATCTCCCGAACTTGAAAATTTCGAACCACCTACTTAAAAAAGTACTGTTGAACAACCGAATGGAAGGGATTCGTAATGTGAATATACGCAAGCGAGTGCTAATTCAGCTAGTGTTTGATGCTAAGATAGAACAGTGATTCTCACAGATGTGCTAGCAGAAATTAGCACATAGTAAATGACGACGTACACGTGTGAACAGTAAATAATTTGGTTTTCGGTCACCGTCTTTCTCCAAACTCGGCAACGCCTTTGCCGAGCCGACTCTTCTGCAGTGCAAAACCGAAGCAAGCTGAAAAAATGCTGTAACTAGTCTCTCTTCACAGTACGGCTTGGTTCCTGTATGTAAGTGGAAAAGCGCCATTAGAGTCTTGGAGCACTTTAACTGAGCCTGGATATCATCTAAGCAAAAATACAGTTGTTTTCTTGTTGTTGATGGGACCGAATGGGACACTGTCACTGGAGCCACGCGCTGCAAAGAGCAGAGATGTGAGACCTTGGTTTTAAAAATTCATTCACGTTCCTATTTAACTAAAGTGTGAAACAAATAGGTCCAAAGGGGTGCTGTGGTGAGGACACGCAAAGTGATGTCACCACTGGGCCTCTGAGCGTGACTCTTAACTCCCTATTGGCCCAGGGACTGGCTGGCGCTGCTTTCTCAGTTGTACTTTGCTTTGGATAAAGCATCTGATAAATAAATAAAAGTAAATGTAATCTGTTCGTTCTTAATTAGTGATTAATCAAGACCGAAAAACATTGGTCTGATAAGAAGATATGGGTAAAATATACGCTTGTCTAATAATTCTGCATGTAGTGTAAAAAGGAACTGTAAGCTATGTTGATTGTCTCCGACAAATCCTCAAAATGATTATACCAACAACAAAGTAATAAAAACAATAAAAAGCTATGGACCTCGTTTGATGAGCAGAGCTTTGTGCCTTGTAGTACGAAAAATGTCCTGTTTGCTGTCTTAAGACAACTGGAAGGTGACATTAAACAGCTTTCAAGCAAGGGAAATAGGAGAACAGCAGCAAACCACAGGTGAGTAAAAGAGAACAAACAGTAGAGATAATCAGATTAAAGTTTGAAACTGCATCACATGCTGTTGAACACAAACTGCATCTGAGAGAATCTGGGGTTTGATGAAGCAAGAAGTGAGTCAGAGGTGTCAGGGTAGTCTGTGGCTACTAGAAGTGCTTGTCAACTTCCGCTAGATATTTGTGAGAGCAGGGTGTCTGCCCACCCCTATGAGAAGCCCAGTAAAAATACTGGTGAAAATGTTTTCTCTGGATGGTGTGATATAGCAGCGCTCTACATCCTCTTCTAAAAAAAAGGGGGACAAGAGTCAGATTTAAAGAGATCTGGAGGTATTGGTCAGGCCTAGTGTGTCAGTATCAAGTCAAGTCAATTGGGTTTTATAGTCATATCATTCACATATAGGTACTCAGTGGCACGAAATTACCCCCCTCAGGACCACGATGTGACATATTGACAGTAAGTAAAAGGGGGGGGCTTACAATATTTACAGTGCAAAACACTTCATGTGCAAAACCTTGTACCTTCAGCCAGATGGGAGCAGGACCCAGCACCCACTGGAAGGGTGGCAGGGGTCTTTTACAATGGTGGAGGGTTTGTGGGTATAGTGTTTGTGGAAAATGTCTGTGATGCAGAGGAGAGAGATCCTGATGATATTTTCTGCTCTATGCATCTCCTCCAGGGACTTGCGATCTTGGACCTTGCGGTTCCCAAACCAGACCGTGATGCAGCCAGTCAGAACACTCATTATGGTGCCCCTGAAGAATGTGGTGAGGGTGGGGGGGTGGAAGTCTTGCACTCCGCGGCTGCCACAGGAAATGGAGACAATGTTGTGCTTTCTTGAAAAATACTTCAGTGTGGTCTAGGAGATAGAGACTAAAACAGTGAGAGACACCCCAAAGACATTCATTAATATCTAGAGAAGTGTTTCTCGGACCACGCTATTTGGCTTAGAGGTCAAGATTAACATGAACTACAATTAGGCAAACTGCCGATATGGTAAAATTGTGCATGTTTGTTCCCCGTGAGAAACTGGATTCCCATCCAGGGCATACTCCAGCCTTGTGCCCTGTGCTGCCTAGGATGGGCTCCAGGTGGCCCTGTACAGGATAAACGGCTAGAAGACGGCTGGATGTTTATGCTGCCCCTTAGATCGTGCTTGTTAGAGTTGCAGGAAAAATACCGGTCTTGACCTCAGTGTCCTCAATGGTAGCTATGGGCATGGTACAGGACATACTTGCTTTCCACCAATTTGAATACAGGTTAATGCATATTACACATTCATTAAATCCCAGAAAATGGCACATGCATAAATCAGAAAATTGTGTTTTTTCTGCACGACTGCTTTTATGTGTATTATATTTGTATATTTTACTATATATTTGATTATATCAATTATATTCACATGCTGTCACTCGGACCTTAAACATTGCATGTGTTCTCTGTCTGAACCAGGCAGCTGTAAACTGTAGCTTCAGTGGTTTGCTTTCTTATGTCAATGGTACAGTGCTGGGCTAATAAGTGCCATGGACTGCATGGCTTTGCTGTTTGATTCCATAATGACTTTGAGATTATGCTGTATTTCTGAGAATGTTTTCCCCAGGGAGGTAATTAAATTTCCCTTCATATGCAGCATCTGCTTTGAAATCAAACAGAGAAATCACATTATTAAGTTATTGAAACGTATTTTTTGTGTCCTTTTTCTCGATTTTGAAAGGACAAGACCTCATGCTTACATGTCCTTCAGAAAAAACTTGAATCTAAATTTATTAAGAAGGTTTCAGTATGGATAGCTCTGCACTGACAGACCAATAATGCATGTAATGAATGTTTTTGCCTCACTCACACGTGTGAATAACGGTGCAGGGAAAGGTTTTTCCTCCTGAATATGTGCTTTGTGGTTGTTTGGATAACTCATGCATGTCTGGAAAAGCAAGACAGTGATTAGTAATAGAAGTTGTATCTGTTATGTTGAAACAGAATATTTTTATTTAGCTTTTGCATAGCCTGCTGGATAAATAGCTTATCTGCTTCCTCCTGCCAAAAATATTAGTATTATTAGAGTGTATCTATCAGCACCATGGTGGATACTGTTGAGTAGCGATCTGTTTTCCACCGTGGGTTCAACCCTTTATATCCATTATCAGGCATCAGCATAATGATAGATACAACCCCCCCCCCCCTTGCAAAAAAGGTTATTGACAGGAGGTGTCATGGGCACAGCCAGCCAGCAGAGGGCAACTCCATTTGCAAACACTATGTACCTTGAATACCCTTCTCAAATTCCTCAGAAACTCTGAAATCCCAATAGATGGCCTTGATTGTGAGACATCTTTTTATGCAACTCTGGCATGGCTGGGTAGACTCCAGTCAGCTATAAGTTGACAATGTTCAGAGCTACTTGAAGGAGAAGGAAGACGAAGGAAAGTAAACTAGTTCAGATCATCTGTAGATACTCCACCTCTATCAGTGCTGGAATGTATTTTTTGCTTAGGAAAATAGAAAAGTATTTAATAATAGAATTCCTAGTGCTGGTTCAGCTGTAATCACTGTAAAAAGAGGCTGATTCATCTAAGGATGGAATAGAATTGGTTGAAATTATGTTTGTTGTATTAGGCAACCATTATGTTAAAGATGATGTGTATGGTTTGGTTCCAAGCTAAAGACTTACATGAAGAAAGACAGTAACATAGACATTCAGCTTTACAATTTATTACAGTACAAATTGTAAATGGCACACATTCAATGTTCGAGAAACACAATTTTATAGGATATGCACACATCTGCTTCATCTTATGCCAAGAGATTCCAGAAGTATTTAGACTAAAGCCAAAGAAACAGGATTAGTTAAAAAAAAACAAGAGATATATAAACAAAATTGCAGCAGACACAGTTTTGTCTGATATTACAATCACAAAGTGTTAATGTTGAAAAATATGAGTTGTTCATCCTGACAATAACTAAGCCACTGTAGCAAAGCCCACCTTGGCCTATCCTTGATTAAACACGGTGTGGAACTGCCAGAGGAAAACACCTCCCAGAATCCAGCAGGGCGTGCCATCCCGTTGGCCTGTGTGGGATGCCGTGATCCCACTCTTGCATTTTCCACCAGATTCCAGGAAAAAGGAGCACAGGTCAGTAGAAAATCTGCATTGAGCTCGAGGAGGGAATTTATCATGGAACATTTGTGTAGATGATCCTCACTGACAGCACATAATAAGAAGGTTCCAGATGGAGGTGGGCTCCTTTATTTGAGGACTTGAAAATGTACTTTCACAAGGAAGGAAACACCTTTGATTTCCATCATCCAGTGGGAGGGGTCTGAACCCCCCAAACACCACCTTGCTGTCTCTCCGAGTTTCTTTAACAACGGTAAAAAAAACAACAAAAAAAATGAAGCATTGGAGACATACTAATATAGAACTAATGTTTCTTACTGTAGTTGCTATAGTTATTTATTATTAAAAATATAGCTTAAGAGCAACACATTCCACCACAGAATGACTGATGCCTTACAGCTAAGACAAACCTGCTCAGGTAGAAAGCAAACACAGATTCCTCCAAAAGGCCCTTGTGAATCATTGTGTCCATGATGGTCTGACTGTCAGGCTTGAAAGCCAATCCCATGAGACCATCACGCAAAGGTCAAGCAAGGTGATCAGCAGGCTTGGTGATGCTTAGGCCGATCTTCTGATCGGTGACTGTCAGATCGCTGACCTTATATAACCAGCTTATATAAAGACTGAACTTAAAGAATATATATTGTACTGTGTGCATTACTTTATCTGGGTAGTAAGCATATATTTGCTCAGAACAAAAAACACAATTTAACAGTTATATGCAGATTAAGAGTAACACCATGAAAACTAATAAGAATTTCTTCTGTTCTCCAAAAAGTTACTGACGCATTGCTAGATGAACACCACTTCAGTTCCCAAACCTCTCCTCAGGAGCACCTCAGCCCCTCCACATATTCGTTACATTTCGCCACCAGCTCACTTACTCAATCAATCAATTCGTTTAAAAAGTCAGCGAGGTATCGATTAGCCATACGAGGTGTGCTAGTGGTCGAGTCAAAAATACATGGGTGTATTGGACGGTTGCTGCAAATACTGGGGTGACTTTATGAGAGGCTTTGAAATGGCTAAGCTGACACACTTCGACAGACATAATATCGTAGCTTTACACCAGCATGAAGATCATTTAAACATCATTTTCTTTGACTACCTAAGACTTTTGCACAGCATGTATCTTGAAGTTCAGCACTTCGTTCAGGCTTTGCTTACTTTGACGAGGTCATAGTCTTACACTCCCATCAGATTCCCCGTTCAGCAACCATCCAATACACCCATGTATCATTTGATTTGACCACTTGCACACTATGTTTGGCTAATCAATACCACTTTGAGTGACTTATGAAGTTAAGTGATCTGGTTATGAGATGTAATGTATATATGGAATAGCTGGGGTGCCCCTGAGGAGAGGTTTAGGAACTGAAGCGATGTCCATCCAGCCATCCAGCAAGGTTTCAGTAACTTTTTGGTGAACAGAAGAAATTCCTTTTAGTTTTTATTGTGTTGCTGTTAATTTGCACATGTTCTACTGTTTAACTGTGTTTCTTTCCTGAGCAGATATACACTTACTACTCAGATAAATACCGTTAAACTTTTCCTTTGCATGAGTAAGTCTTTTGCACAGCACTGTACATTTTTTTGTTCAATTAGGGTTTTGGCAACTGGAAATGCAAGGCACATCTAGCTGAATTGTCAAGAGGAAACCCACATGAACACACACACTCCTCGCGCATTGCTGTGGTCAGACAACACCCTGCAAGAACGCTTAAACTACCCACTGATACCTCACGGCACCAGCTGTCTCATCTGGATTGTAAAAAACAGGATAAACTTAGGTCAGACCACGGGATTGTCTAGACGTCAGAGGCTTTGGCTGGCACTTACTACAGGCATTGCTCTTGCAGAAGACAGAACTGACCCAGACAGTCGACAATCCTGTGTCAAAATGGATATAGAAGCTCCGCGTGGGGGGATGGGGGGGGCACTATTTTAATGCATCAGGTCTTTACGGTTAATGTATTTCATAAATGACTGTTTATAAGTTGAAACAGTCTGAGATATTCTAAATGATAATACATCTCCTCTGTATAGGAAATATAAATATGTCATTGTTGCAAATTTCTGACTTAGATGGACGTTGTTCTGATTGATCAGGTCCTTGCCGTAGGTCCTCTCAGTGCTGTACTGCATGCTCTTCAGTGCCTCCTACAGCTGGCCCCGCTCACACAGCTTTTCATATAAGGTTCCCCGTTTCAACATAGGAACCCTGAGCAGGAGGAGAATATTCATCCATCTGTCTCATTATCCATCATTAGATTCGCACACAAGACCATCTCCATCACCAATGCACACGTCACATAGTTCGATAGCATCCCTTTCCGAAAACTGAACCCATGACACGCTTTCTTACCTGATGAGTCCCTCTGTGAGGGCTACACACACCAAGCTGAGAATCAGACACCTCATCATGGTTCTCTAGAACTGTCCTGAGAAATCAGAAGGCTGAAAACCTTCAGAGCTGTTTAGAATTTCATAAAGTCTTGGGTGTGTTATTTGTTTTGTAATCTGAGCTTATTTGTTAGATAAGATGGAATATGAATATAGAAATTTGATATTCACTGTAAATTTTACGTACGCGTTTTTATCAGATTCCAGGTAATTATATTTACCTAGTAATTATAGACCCATTTTGATTAGCAGAAATGTGGTTGGTAAAAAATGCATTTAAAATATTGAAATATAAAATAGTGTAACACAAAGTAAATGATGTCAGTGTTTAAGGAAGAATACTCAAAATGAGTTTTTATGCCATCTTTTATAAACGGACATGTTGGACAAATTTTCACAGGGTCAACCCTTTAATTTAATGGGTTAAATAAGATGCTCAGTTTGTTATTTTCAAGACTGTACCCCAGCCTTGTGCCCTATAATGTCTAGGGTAGGCTGTGGGGCCTCCTCTCCTCTGATCAGGGTAACAGGGTATCAGATGAATGGATGCATGGACTATCCCCAGCTTTACCTGACTCATTTTGTTTGCTATTTCAAGGAGCCACACTGGGAAGCTTTTAGCTCTCCAAATATGATGTCGGCAATGCATTAAAAAGATATTTAAAATGTAATATTTAATGATGGCAGGTCTTTATGTGGTACATTATTAAATACAAAGCATATCCATCCATCCATTTTCTGTAACCGCTTGTCCCAGTTGGGGTCGTGGGGAGTCTGGAGTTTAACCTGGAGGCTGTGGGAACAACACAGAGAACAACCCAGGATGGGGTGCCAATCCATCACAGGGCACACTCACACTCACACACACCATTCACACCTACGGGCAATTTGGCAACTCCAATCGGCCTCAGCATGTTTTCGGACCACAAGGGGGAAACTGGAGTACCCAGAGAAAACCCCATGACGACACAGGGAGAACATGCTAACTCCACTTACATGGAACCCGGGCAGAGATTTAAACGCTGGTCCCAGAGGTGTGTGGCAATTGTGCTAAACACCGTACCACCCCTATAGAATATATAATTAAATATAAAAGAAAGTATAGTTTTTCTTGATTTGAGACTTCAGTAATTTGCCTTGCATTATCACTTTTAAGTGTGCAGAAATGGCATGAACCTGTTTTTGCTGTACCTGCTACTCATGATTAACCATAAAACCAGGTGAGGAACAGATCATCAGTGTTAGCTTCAGTGTTACTTAGTGGTTTATTCAAACAAAATGAAGGCCACTGTACACTGGTATATGTGGTGCCCTGAGAGCGAGGGTAACTGGAAGGCGCTCTATCATGTTGGTATGAAATGCCTCTTGGGAATGTACAGAGCCTAGAGTGGCCCATACAGACACGTTCACTCATCACCTGTGCTTCACGATGACCAAGTTCGGTCTTCATAGGTATTAGTGCAAAGCCCAGGTTCCTCTGCTAGCTCACAGTAGCACGCTTTGTGCCCCAGGGGCCCTTTGAAGGGCTTGGCAT
>JAAGVU020000035.1:7241658-7255437 GCA_011763525.2 Mormyrus iriodes
GGGGGTCCGAGAAACTTCACAGGGACTCGGTGCTGTTTTGACAACCGATTAAAAGGCCAGATCAAACTGAAATCTTAACATGTTTACTTGGATGTTAACTAAACACGACCACTGTAGATCAAATAATTTGCAACTCAGAATAATTTCTAAAAAATTATATATTTTTTGTTGTGTTAAAGAGAGACTAATAGCTGTGTTTCTGTGCCCATGCTGTCATTTGAACGTGCGTGAAAATGCAAAAATGAGTCATTTCACCTTTGAACTAAATTCAGTTTCACTTTAGACGATGAAAAAGTGCGACGTTTGTGCGACGTTTCGCAAACTACTTGAAATCACTGAAATATTAAAGTAACGGCATGAAAGGAAGGCATGCCATGAAAACAATGCGGGCTATTCCGACATGAAGAGACTAATGATATCATTTTCATATATTTACCTGTAATGAAAACAGACTAATAAAATGTTTTTTTTTAATATAATTTTATATTCATATATTATAAATGATAGCTATTTAAATAAGTTAAATCGGTGTATAGAAAATGATTTCACACTATTTGAAAATGCACATTGTAATCTCCGTTAGATGAAAGTAAGGATTGTTGATTTTGATACAAATTACTAATATTACACAGCACGTTTCCAAAAACCTATCCTGCACTTGGAATAGTTTTTGAATGGATTTGCGTGCTGCCTTTAAATCCAGTGGGCGTGTATCTCTGGCTTTATAGTGGCCGCGGCTTGTCTAATCTTCATTAGTCTGAAGCTTGGTAGCTCATGCAGTCTGTTGCTTTTCTGGTGCTGTCTGCTCATTTGTCATATAATCCAATTTTGCTTTAAGTTCCCATTAAACGGGGTTCGTTTAGCCAAACGCAGCCAATGAATTAATGAACCTTCAGGGCAATCATTTTAACTGTGACTTCATTGCAGACTATTAAATGCCAGCTGTATTGTTTTTTAAACGTACAGCTGTGTTCTAAACTTTCCGTTTCATTTCTTCAACTGCCAGAGGTGAGCTAAGTTGTCCGAACTAAGCAATGAAGCTGGATTAAGTAAATTCAAGGGAAAATGACGAAAAATAAGTGTTACGAGTCACGTGGTTATACTTCTCAGTGCCAAGGAAATTTAGATTACATCATTATATCTGGCTTGGAGGAATATTAATTTTTGGCCGTAGGAATAACCAGATTGACCTGAGTGGTTTCTTGTTAAGATAATTGTGGGTGTGTGGGTTACATTTGGAAAAGCTAGACTTAAAATTGGTGGAATGTTCTTAAGGAGTGTTTTTTTAATAGTCTGACTATAGTCAGTATAAATGCAATGCCCTGTGGCAGATTTTTTATGTGTGTGTGTGTGTGTGTGGTCGCTTTAGCAACCCCAATGAGTAATAATCTATTTCTTGTTATGGCACTGGTAATTTGATGCACCAGATTGATTAGGATCCTGCATTCTGAATGCAGATTTTCAGGGTTATTTAATAGAGTGATACACCAGTTTTCCCGAATGTCTGAGAGAGAATCTCCATGTGTTGTTGACATATGTGAGAGGAAGAAGAGTAGGAATCAGCTTTTACTGTGTGTGAGAGCGATGCTTAGAGAATGTGTTCTGGATTAATTGTGTTCAGAGATTAACTTGAAAGATATACCACATCAGCCAGTAACAGAGCCAGGAACTGCATACTATACACACTGTATCTAATTGTTTGTTTTGTAGTCCCTTTTTTTTTTTTGCTGTATGTCTGTCCTCTTTAAGTGCACTGAGAGCGATGACAAACCGGAGACAAATTCCTTGTATGTGTAAACATACTTGGCCAATAGAGATGATTCTGATCTGATTCTGATTCTGAACTATGGTTTGTTCTGCAAATGGTTGTTAAGGAGACACAAGTAAAAGTAACAAGAGAGGAGAACATTCATGTCGCAGTTGTGAAGGATTTCAGATGCATAATACTTTATGCTTTTCTCAATATGCAAGAACGACATTGAAATGATCTATTGTTCTAATTATTTAAGGATTACAGTTTGGATATATTCACTGCTCCACAGATGACATAAAGTAATTCAGGGCTGTTACATAAAAGAGGTGCAGTTTGGTCGTCAGGCCATAATCCAGTGGTCGGTAATCCTTGTTACGTGTTAACGAGTGCCTCAGTGAGAGGGCGGACACCATGTCTATTCACGGATGCTTAGCACGCCCTCATCAGTCAGACACTCGGGGCACTTTTACCGAAGGCCCCCAAATCTTCTAAGCAAACAGGCATTTCCTTTCATCTCTTTGATGGGAATAAATCAGGCTGAAGGCACAGTAATGGGAGGGGAATGGTGGGCGGCGGGGGGGGGAGTGGTAAGGAATTCCTGAGATTTGAAATCCAGGGACAACTACTATGTGCCAGGTAGCCCACAGGTTTCTTAGGGTTTGGTCTTATGTGTGCTTGATGAGCAAGGAAAATGGTGTGGGGGGGTGGGGGTGCGAGGGGGGGGACTTCCTCCTAAGTACTTAACAGTCACTTGTGGTATGATGCTGCCTGGCTGCTTGAATGGGACGGAACTTGGCATGCCCTGCGTTTCCAACTCTAAACTTGCTGGGGCGAAGTCATTAATGGCAGTTTCTCAAGTGTTATTATGGCGATTTGTTCTCCCTGGCACTTCAGCTCACCAGCACTGGATCACATGCATGAGAGGGTTTAACTTAAGCAATCCAGGTAACGCAAGGAAGCTAAATTTGAGGTTGAAGCTGCCGAGTCTCTGATTAACCTCCATTTATTATTTAGTGAATGATCTGTCAGCAATGTTGTCCTACAATCTAAAAAAAATTGAGAATGCTCCATTGTTTCTTTGAACACTTTTCAGTTAGCAACATTATAGTGAATAATATATTAGCATACGGGGACAATTTGCTCAACCTTGTGTTCTCAGTTTGGACCCAGTTCCTAATGCAAGCATTTGAAGAGCGTATTACCTTGTTCAGCCCCTTGAGGTCTTACCTTTTCACTTGCTTACTTACTGATGCCTATTAACAGAAGCAGACATTCCCAATGTAACATTCTATCCTTCCGCCACTGAAGTCTTGCACCAGCAGAGAAAGTTCCTTGGCTGAACGTCTCTGTGCTGAGGAATGGGGCTGGGCTATAGCGTTTCAAGGTGCTCTCCAAAGTGTTGTTATCTCCACCACAGCGCCCAGCCCTCATCCCTCCCCCAAAGCAACATTTGTTCTATAGGAAGAGCAGCCTGTGTTGGATTTAGATCCCTTCGTGAGATAAGGCTCACTCCTCCGTGCACACTTTCTGAAGGCACGTGAAAGGCCGCCAGTCCCTCCACATGCATTTGATGGGGTGGGATCTTGGGAGTGACCCTGCACTTACTCCCGGTCACCTCTGCTGAATGCAGGGTAGGTTATTGTGCCACAGCGACGGGGTAATGCCCAGCTCCCAACCATCTCCTAGCCTTCATTTAATCGGTATCTTTTTACTCATAGCAGGAAAGTAAAACTCTACACGCATTCACAGATCTCATAGTTTACAAGCTTCCTGGAATTGTTTAGGTACATAAACAGCTATTAAAATATTCCTTAGTGTGTTGGACAGATAAAAGCAGCCATATTCTGACTTAAAAGCATGGGCTCATCAGTGACAAGATTTATGGATGTGCTTGACTTCTTAACGTTAACCAATGTCATCTTTGAACTGATGACTGAGGTGGTAAGTTCTAGAATGTTTGCAGGTGCAGATCTGTAGTGAAGAGACCTGTGTTGTACAGCAGGCTGTTGCACAACTGAAACGTGGCATTAAACCTTCCTTGTGACAAGGCTGACAGCACCAAAGCAGAGCCCCGGTGTGAGATGCTGCAGCCATCTGACAAATAACCTCACATCCTGGTGAGAGGGTTTATCAGAGTGGCTGCCCCCTCTGTGTGAACATCTGCAGTCGTGCAATCTTGTTTTCCTGTGTCTGAGAAGGTGAGAGAGAGACCCCCTCCATCAGTCAGGCTCTGTGTGAGTACAACAGTGAAAATGACAACGACTGACTGCCTGATGTCACATAAAAAATGTTAAATAACAAACAAATGGAGAAATCATACTGGAGTACTGCAGCCGTATACCGGATTATTATTATAATTATATGCATTGTATATATACATTGATAATTTTGCTTCAATTTTAATGTTCATATCATCACTGCCTGATGGAAAAACGCCTATCTCCAAAATCTATATTTTCAGGAGCGTGAAAAAAAACAATTCTCTCAGAAACTACGGTTCAGAATATATCTAAAACAACTTGATGAGACTTTCTTTGCACCACAATTATAGACCTAATCTTTACAGAGCCGCCCGAATTTTTTTTTTTATGGACTTGTGTGGATTGTCAGCAAGGCAAATATGTCAGTGTCAACAAGATGCAGACTAATCTTGCTTTATATTTATAATTAACAATGGTGTCAACTAGCTATTTAGCTAAGAACATTAAGTTGTTCAAATTAGAGATGCAATAGAATCTGTACAAATGACTGTCATGAATACAAATGTTAAGTAATGCAGAAATTAGTTAAATGGATGACTTCATGAAACATCTTTCATTGGTCAGTTAGATGTCGAACCCTATCAGTAGACAGAGGAGAACGGGCGTTTTCCGAAGTAAAAAATCACAATTGTCCAAAAGTGGACATACATGGTTTTCATTGGACAGCGATGATAATCTCAACATTAATCAACCTAATGTTCAGTTTTTATTATCTGGTCCTGTCCAGTTGGTGCTGATTCCTGGTGACCGCATAGGCTCCAGTTCTCCAGTTTGGCCTGGCTTCTGTCTCAGCTTTCAATCTTCCCAAAGGCGTATTCATGGTTGTGATGATTGAGTCCATCCAGTCTGTTGGTGGTTGTCCACTTCCTCTCCTGCCATCAGTTTCCGCAAGTGTTATCATCTTTACCAGTGAACTGTAACTTCTCACAATATGGCCAAAATGAATTTGTAGTTTCAGTCTTGACGTTTATGAATGAAGTTTTCTGCTCCTTCACCCTTTGTGTATGGAACATTCTGGTAGCAATCATTTGCAGATTTTCTTTGCTCTGTTTTCCTTTATGGCGTGGTGACATCATCAAGCAGCTGGACAGCCAAAAGCCTTTGATCCAAGTGTGACATAAACCAATAGCTAATTCTGAAGCATCCCTTAGCCCAGGGGTGTCAACCTCATTTAATGGGCCACGTTGAGCCCATTGCTATGAAGCGATCTATGTGTAGCAGGCTAATAACACATTAGCCACACCTTTAGCATTTGTTTTTTCTTCTTTATGTTCGAGGCAGCGATGGACTAGGAACAAAAATCAGTCCCTTTGAATACTCTTCATTTCATTTCCCCCTTATGGGCGACCTTCACAAATTAGTTTTTGAACAGGGTTCCGCAATTCCAGTACTGGAGGGTCAGAGTCCAAATGATTTGCAGATTTCCCTGTTCAGACACACACTCTGAACCTGGTAATAAGCTGATTAAGAAGTTTGAGCAGGGAAATCTGCAAACTGTGCTGGATTCTGGTCTTCTAGGACTGGAATTTAGGAACCCTAGTTTAGAATGTCAGTGGTGTTTATCGAAATGTGATTTCCGCTATAATGTCAGATTAAAAATACACAAGAATCGAGTATTAAAGCATGATTGTTTAAGTAAACAAATGTCTGCAAAGTCAGTTAGAGTAAAGTGGGCCTATAGCTCCCTTTCAGTACAATTTATATTGTTAATGTTAACTTGGCCAGTAGTAATGAAAAAAGAAAATGCATGAAAACAGGTGAGATCTGAAACCTTGCCCACACTCACGTTCTTCATCAGGTTTATGTTGCCAGATGCTTGCCGTTCGTCACGGCACAAGGTTTTTTTTTGAGCTACCGGTTTACGGTAGCTAGCTTTCACACATGGCTGGTCTGCTTACTCCGATTAAAAACATACACTTGTCGCTTATGTCCCTCCAGCGATTCCTGTATTCTGAGTTGCCCTTGCAAGCCTTTGCATTTTTAAGCCCTGTCAGTATGATAGTGGTGTCCTAAATTATAATGCTTCAACATGGGAGTGTCCCCCCCACCCTCCAGTACATGTAATGAGGCAATGGGCCATGTCTGATCATTGGGTGCTGAGTTTGACACCTGTGCTTTGGCCGTAACTTGGTATCATGTTGGGTACCCTCTCACCTGGGAGGCCCATCTGCCAGGACTATACCAAAATTCGTTCTGGTGTGTCTGTCCATAAGGGTTTCTTGCTAAGGTATAGAAGTGGTGCATCATCACCCTTCTTCTGTGCAGTTTGATAATGCATCATGGTTGCAATTGTCACAACTGAGATTATCTGCAGTCACCATAGTCTTATACATTCTAGGTCTGATCTGTAGTTTGGTTCATCTGGCATCTCTAAGACCTTTCCGCTATAGGTGACCTTGGCAGGTGTTCAGAACTCCAGGCAGCATAGATCTTCCCCCATACATGCAGTCTTCCTCACCCAAATAAGGCACCTTGTAGTGAGCACTGCAGCTGTAAATTTGATCATATTTAATCCATCTGAAGCATTACTATGAGTTGGGGCCTTTAGATCTGTCTGGAACAGATAAGAACAGTTCAGGAGCATTTACCTAAACCGGGAACATCAATAAAATGAATGTGGTTCTACTGGGTTTTGTTCATTTTCTCAGATGTTACCTTATACTGTATGGTGCTGCAACATTTCAAACAATATTCTTTGGGTTTCTTCTCTCTTAAGGGATGAGTCTAGCTCACTGTAGTTTCTCTGTATTTTGCTCTGACCTGGCTGACCTGAGTGGCACTCCATCTCCACTGTGGAAGACCAGGCCTCTTCTCTGGCTTCTGTGATGTATTCCAATAGCACGCAAGTGTTGACCTGTGATTCCGTTTTTCATCCGAAATATGTGAGAACAGTCTGATCCACTGATTTCCAATAGAGAATCAACTCACCTCAGTGACACCAATGAGAATGTTGTCTCTGGATGGTGAGAAGGAGCTGCAGGCCATACGTCCTTCTAATGATGGGACCTTCTTGATTTTTTTGTCTTTTGCTCATTGGGAGCCATGGCTCCATTTGGCTTTAATAAACCCCAAGAAGCATCAGGTAGATTTAATTTACTAACCAATTTACCTCACTTTACCTTGCAAAACTATAAAAAGACCTGTAAAATGTACCTGAAAGGCATTCAGTACATGAAATGTACAGTGATGGTGTTTTTTTGTCGTAATGAAACTCAGAAACCTAATTATGCTGATGTTATGAAATTTAAAATGATATGTTTATGTTGCCTTTGCATACCTGTTGGTAGTGGTACACAAAACATTAGATTTACACCTTGATGGAATGCACATAGAGCTTTACTCAGGGAAGAGATTATTTGACCCATACATTTGCAACCATAGTGTATGAAATCCACGATGGATTTTGTAATCTGCTGTACCTCGCAGCCTTGCATTGGATTGCTTGTGTATGTCCATCACTCGTTGGGCACACGAATAATCTGGTAGCAACTAGCCAAACATTTGTGGTGTGGACAAAAATCATCATTCACACAGAGCCAAGGGATAGCTGAGAAGATCTCGGGGGTGGGGGGGGGCTAAGGGCTGGTGGAAGAAAATGCACAGATTTTTCTTTCCCAGAGAAAGAAACAGTGAATAGAAGTCACTGATGCAGAAAGAGTGCCACAAAGAGATTGTCAACACAAGATAATAAGAGCTACAAAAACACACAATAGTCACATAGAGCAGCTTTAAATCAGTTGGCACTCTTCTGGATGAAAAATTTTCTGAATGGCATTAATAAATTAACAAAACTAAGTTCGATCCCAGCATTGTGGTTGTATGTACAAATTATACGAAATATAAGACGCTCCATCGCTAAACTAATTTTGAAAGTAAAGGTGTGAATAATGTGCTTTCTTTATCCTTTTCTTGTACTTTGCTTTTCTGTGACGTGTTGAATGTGGTCTTTGTGCTGCATTTTTGTTTATTCTCTCCTCCAGCAGGAATTTTCTCGTCCCCCTCCATATTGCGAGTGCCAGCCCAGGACACACACGTCGTTCAGCTGTATGGTTCAGCCCAATTTCGGCCCCTTGACTTTCTCTGCCCACCTGCTTTGTAAATCTGTCCATCACCCCTTAAACCTTGTTGCAAGTGTTCTGTGGTCATGTGTGTAAAGGAGAATGTAACACTAACATAGTGTCCTTTTTCATCTGAGAAAAGTGTTCATTGTTGCTGCTCCTTGCTACTCTGTATTTTCCAGTTAATTTTAACACTATGTGTTCTTGTTTTCTAATTAAAGGGAAAGTCAATAATTAGGGGGACAATTTGTGTGGGACAAGAGCATGGTCATGTTTTGCTGTACAGGGCATGCGATCGTGTTTTCATTACTAGGAGAATGTTTCCCCTGGGGAGGTAATAAAATACCCCCCGACATGCCGCATTTGCTCTGAATACACACAGGGGAAGAAGCCTTCATTTCTCTTTTTGTGAGAGAATCATGACAGGCCGAGGCAAATCGTCTCAGTTATTGGTATTTCTCTTCCCTTGTTTTTACCCTTTTAAAGGATAGGTTTCCACACTTCCACTTCATCTTCTGGAGATGCTGTCATTCCAGAGGTCTTTACACTTGACGGCCACGTCTTAACAGACAAAGCCGAAGAAATCGGATTTGTTAAAAAAACACAAAATTGCAACGGAAGTACGTTCGTTTGATGTTAATGATCAAGACATGAGTGCTCGCCTTGACAGTGGCTAAGCCAGTATAGCAAAGCCCACCCTGGCGTTTCTTTGGTCACACGCAGAGTAGATCTGCCTGAGGAAATCATCTCCCAGAATCCAGTGGGGCATCCTATTCTTATCTTCAATGCGATTTGTCTCAGTTCCACTTAAGCCATTGCTTTTGAAGTTGTGTTCCCACAAATGCAACCACGAGCTGGCAGATTAACCACTGAAGGCTTGAGTCATTGGATTGACGGTAATAACTAAGTGACAAACCCCTGGCCTCAAGACAAAATTTGTCCGGGAAGGTTAATGTAATTGTTCCTCACTGAAAGTGCATAATAAGAAGGCTCCAGGTGGAGGTGGAGTGGATTTATGACAATGGTCAGGGTAGGCGGGCTGCCCACGTGGTTGTAATTAAAGAAGTTTTGGAAACAGGATATTCACTAGTCAAATCGTCATTTGGGATTTGTGCAAAGACCGAGGAGAACTTTGCTTCTCCACTCTTCCTTTGGGCTCCCTGTATGTGTTGCGCTGTTTCTGTGTGTTATTGGGGGCAGACTGGAAGTGTGGTGCCCATGTTCACAATGGCAGGAGAGCAAGGATCACACCAGCAGATGATCTGATGGTCCACCTTAAAGGTCCACCTTAAAACTAAAGTGTAGTTGCAGAGGAGCTTCTCATTCTCATTCATGAATAAACAGCATTTCTGTCCAATAGACAAATCTGATACACAACTCTCTCATTATACCTGTTTAATTGACTAACAGCAAAACCGCTACAAAACAAAAAAATTAAGCCTGAGTCCCTTTCTACAACGGAATGTCCAAATCAATAGATACATTTTTATTTGTATGTTATTGTAGTAATATGCTGTGGTATTAGTATCCCGTTAATGGATTTTGTGCCAGGAACACATGGCAAAGCCGATAAACCTGTGGGATTCTCTGACCCTTGAGGCCGCCCTGTTTGAACAAATACCGTGAGAAGCCTCGTTTGTGATAACTTGGGCTGTTTGAAATCCTTCTGTACCTTAATCTTTCTGTACTTTTTCATTACAGTTTTTTTAATCCTGTATAGTATGTTTTGAAATGCAGTTTTCTAGCTGAAATTTATATATATCTGTCAAGTATATTACAAAATCCGTTGTTTAGAAACTTTTAAGTAGTTCAATATTTTTATAATGTATAATATATAGTTGCATCTATGAACACACACTTCAAACACTCTTCATTTTCGCTGTTGTTTTAACAAGTGTTTCCCTATCCATTTCTCCATGACCCACAGACATTCCACGTTTTTACTCCCTCCCAGCTCGCAGGAGGGAGTAAAAATGTGGACTGTCTGGTGGGGACCTAGGAGGGAACAAAAAACGTGTACAGTCCCTGGGTCCTCGAGGACCATGTTGGAAAGCACCATTTCCTTGATAACGATGAGTCCGGGAGTTCCAGTGTATTCTCCATTGGCACTTTTTTGTGTTGTGCTCCATAGTTTACCTTATTGTGTGATACTTTTATAAGGGAGATTATGTGTGGTATGACTTTTTTGAGAAAAAAAAAATAATTTATTGTTTGTGTTTTTCCAAGGAACTAAGTGGACAATTCCTTCTGTCATCAATCACCAGCTTCCAGGGGCTGTCCTCAAGCTGTATGCTTTTTAGCTAGCTAGCATAGGTTTCTCCAAAAGGCCTTCCTGGATTGTTGTCTTCCTAATGGTCTGTTTATCAGGCATGACGGTCAATCAGTTTCTCCAAGCTGCACGCCCCAAGCTGAGAATCAGATGCCTCGTCATAGTTTTGCAGACCTCAGAGATCAGCAGACTGAAAACTTCTATCGCTGCTTGTAATCGCAGTACCTCTTGGCTACATTAATTTTGTTCTTCTTCTGCTTTATCTGTTTTTGGGTAGATATATACAACTGTAAGGAAAATACAATAATTAACATTGACCTGAGATGTATTCAGCTGTCAAATAATTGCAAAGCCTTTTTCTACTAGCTGCAACTAGATGCTATTATAAAAGAATGTTACCTGCACTTGGAGATGAGTGTTTTGACTAATTTAATCACTGCCTTTGCTTGTAAATATGTACTGTTGAAATTCATGCATACATCAGAATTTCATTTCAAACTGAAAGAGTTCAATTGCATATAAATACTCCATTAAATTCCCAGGGAGTAATATGTTTAAAAAAAAAAAAGCCCTGTAATAGGCTCCAGGCCCCCGTGGTTCCGGTCAGCGTCAGTTAGTGGATGGATGTGGAAGCTGAGGATTTACAGACCAAAGTGCTTGAGATTTATGCATCAGCGCAGTAAGGCTGCATTTTGACAGTGGAGTTAGCAGGACAAGGTGTGTCCCATTAATCTTGCTGGCCTTTAGCCAGAGGATATCTCACGGTGAATAATTTCTAATATCAGTGCCAGGGTGTTTGTAAGCAACCTCACTTAATAACAATCAAAGCAAACAGGCACCGCAGAGCAAACACATTAATATAAAGTGACTTATTCGCTTCTACGTGTGTGGCAGTGTAGGGATTATCAGTTGGCCAAAATTACTTATTACTACCCCTAAAAATGAAACATTTCCATGAATCTTCTGACCACATATCATCACAAATCTCAACATTCTCAAACATTCTCACAGACTCTTCCAGCGACCTTTACACCAGCTTTTGGAAATCTTCACATCTGTTTTGTAAGCACTAGTTCTGTGGAGCCTTTATCTCTTGCGCCAGCACCACTTGCAGCCCCTATCAGGAGATTGAGGTTAATTATCTTGTCGGTTTTCTGCTGATGCCTGAAGTAATTTGTAAACCACTGGGTTTTCATGTAAAGATGGTTTCACTTTTTTATGATCTTTGCTCCTCTCTTTGACATCCTGCTTCTATTATTCGCATGATCATTCAAAAAGTTCTGGATTGATATACAATCTAAGAGCACCCAATTCCAGCTGTGAACGTCTACCGAATTGGCATGTTTTGAATTGTTCTACGTTAACCCTTGAGTCCTTTTCATTTCTGAGGTCTCTGAGATCTCGCAGCATCACTGTGACTTAGACTTTAAGCTCCATATGGGCAGCGGTTAAACAAAGGAAGAAGTAGATTTCATCTCTCTTGGGATTCTCCTGCATACCAGGTCAAAATGAAAATGAGCTGAGTTTATTCTTAGTTGGGAAGGCCCATGAAATTACAGGGTTCGGATTTCAAGGTCTTTGTTTTAACAAAGCCTGCTGCTCTACCTCACAGCTTATACTGGAATCGCAAAAAGGTAATCCAGCCTATTCCGATGAGTGATTCCCCAATGCGGAGGAAGTGTAAATGTGTGCTGGGGCAGCTTTGCCCTCCCCGTTCATAGCTGACTTCCTGTTGCCCCAAAACGAGCCTCCTCCTAGATGGGTGCTTACCAAGAATTCAGCTTTGTTGTAGCATCATGTCTGACAGGTTGTGTAACGAGAGAAATTCAATGGACTTTGCTAATCTGAGACATTTTTGTAGCTCAGCTCGAGTCCAAGTGTGTAAGAGGAGTTTCTCTGTAAAAAAAGGTTTGGCCCCTTACATGTAGTAACACGCAAAGCTAAAGTATTATATCCTGCATCAAGATTATGGTTTTCTGTGAAAGGAGGTCTTGTATTTCAGGTATGAGTGGTGGCCATGGACGCCCCCTAAATAATTGGGGTTAATGGGATGGGACACTAACACTGACTGTTCCCCTTTCACACTCTAAGTAACACATTCAGTATTCTCCCAGATTCCCTTCAGGTAATGAGCCAGGGGTGATATACACTCTTTTTCATCATTCTTTCTTCAAATGTTGCACAATATTAACTAGATTCCATGACTAGAATATTATCCGCTTATTGGCAAAGATTTGATTGAAATGAAATCTTTTGCGGCTGGGCAGTGCAATTGCTATATATCATTATGCCAGCGATGCCAGTGTGATTGATAGGACATTTGAGTTGTAGATTCTTGCCGTTGTTAATGGAACTTTCCATCATTAATCTAAATATCACATTTAGAACCAGCACTAGTACAGGCGTGCCCAGTTTTGGTGCTTTGTAGTTTACTTAGTTGGACAGCAAATAAGTATACTTGAAGGTACATGAGATTAAGAAAAAAGGCATTTTCCCAGATAATTTTAAGGTGAACTGAATATGCAAAATGTGGTCAAAAATTTAATGCATAATTTAACTTTGATTGACATTTGAAATACCCCACAGTCAAGGTGTTATATGAAGTTTTAGTTCTGATAATACACCTTTGCTATTTAAATGTTTAATGTATAATTTTTCTCAAAAGTGGCTTTTGTTACATTTGATTCATTTATTATGCTATGGGTTTGTTTTCCTTTAGTTTTACATTAATCACCTTTTTTTTCGAAGGAACAATAGTCCTATTTCAAGTATTTTTCTAGTTTCTATTCAGGGCTTAGATGTGGAGGAAAGGCACTGTATTTTTAAATGGGCATATGTATTTCCGACTGGAGGGCTAGTGTTAGGGTTAGCATAACCAAAAAATAAAAAATAAAATTCAATAATTGGAAGAGGCTGCAGTGTAAGGCCCTGGCTGTGTCTGGCCACCAGGGGGCAGTGTTGTTGTAAAGAGAAAGCTTGTGGCCAATCAAAGATTCTTTGTGATGATGCAGGATGCTGTCCTGGCAGTTTGTGGGAGCACGAGTCACTAAAGTGAGTGTGTGTATTGTGCCTTGTTCTGTTGTAGTGCATCCTTGTACAAAGCATGTTGGGCTTATCATGCTAAATGCATGGTGCTCCCTGTGTGACAGAACGACACGCGAGTTTGACACTGAATTTCTCATTCACATTGACGGATGTTAGATGTTCGGATGTGACAACTCCTCTGAAGAACCTTCATCCAGGGAGCTGGCAGAAAGCTTCAATAAAAACAAAGCGAGTTTTTGTGGAACGGGGCTCTGTGGATGTAGTCATCAAAGTGCCCAACATTAAACCTTGCTTGAGAGGCTTCGTCGGGGGTGGGGGTCGCGTTCAGAGTGACAAGGTGACCTCCATTCACACCTCCCAATGGGCTGGGGGGTGCGAGCCCCATTCTAAATG
>JAAGVU020000035.1:7256307-7290862 GCA_011763525.2 Mormyrus iriodes
CCCAAGGCGGTGGCTTGTGGAGTGCATGCGTTGAGAGCTGGATGGAGGTGTGGCGTGCTGCCTTAGGTCTTTTGGATCATTGCCTACCTGTGACAAGCAGCCAGCCATCCATGTGAGGGTGGTGGTCAGTGGATTGGGCTTCTGTGCCCGTAATCAGAACGTCATATGTTCGAATACTCTACTTGGCAAGGTTCCAAGATGTTAGATGACTGCTGACCCAGCCGCTCAGCCCCCAAGCTTTGCGCAAACTTCTATATATGTGTCTTTTTAAAAACGAGAGCCTAATGGGGTATGTGACAATGCACATTCCAATATACCAGTACTTGTACAAGTGAACCAACTAAAGCAGCATTTCGAAGAGCGCCCTCTGTATGCGTCTGCCACAGGCCTGGGGAGTGACACCTCCTGCCGTAGGCCCTCTGTGTGCGATGTGGTGACAGGCCCGGCCTGGGGAGCGACACCGCCCGTCGTAGACCCTCTGATGTGGTGCTGTGGCAGGCCCGGCCTGGGGAGTGACACGGCCTGTCGTAGACCCTCTGTGTGCGACGTGGTGACAGTCCTGGCCTGGGGAATGACACCGCCCATCGTAGACCCTCTCATGCGGTGCTGTGGCAGACCCGGCCTGGGGAGCGACATGGCCCGTCGTAAACCCTCTGTGTGCAGTGCTGTGGCAGACCCGGCCTGGGGAGCGACATGGCCCGTCGTAAACCCTCTGTGTGCAGTGCTGTGGCAGGCCCAGCCTGGGGAGCGACACGGCCCGTCGTAAACCCTCTGTGTGCGCAGTTGTGGCAGGCCCGCCAGAGGAGAGCGACACCTCTCGCTGTAATGAGCCATTTCAGACTGCACATTACAGGCACTTCCTGCAGGGGAGTGCAATGTTTCCTGTCCATGCCGTACCGATGGAAACTCGTGAATTTTCCCATGACGCTGACCAAGCATGGAGAACAGTTTGTACTGAAAGAGGGCTTCTATTTATACCTCCTCTTCACTAAAACATGCGAAGCTGAACACCGCCACCCCCCAACCCCCCAAGCCTGAAGCGCTCTTCGCTCTGTGTCATTGTGTTTTTCTGTGAAGCACCTTCATGGCTGCCGTCCAAAGTCAGGCGGAGCTGGAGAATGGGTAACCCTAGGTCGCCCTTGCGGTGTGAGCGAATGTGCTGGTGTCCCGTCCAAGGCTCACGCCTCCCCTTCCCAGGGTGGGACCTGGAATCTTGCCACTCTGATTGGGTAACTGGTTATTGAAAGCAGATCGACATTTTAAAAACAGAAGAAAACAACCTTGTGATTTAGCTCTATGTGGAGTGGTCATGATTTGCTCTTGAAAATGCTTCTGATGCCCAGCCATCACATTTTATTTATTTAGAACACATTTTCATGCATAGTGACACACGTTTGAGAAGGGGGGGTCTAACAGTCCATAGAGTATTTGGGGGGGGTTAAGGGCCCAACGGTATTACTCAGCCGATGATGGGATTTGATCCTGCACCCTTCTGATTAAATGTACAGCATCTTAACCCAATGAGCCACACACTGTCCCCAGTTGTTGGGAATCTGATCAACTCTCTTGATCATCAGAAGATGGATGCTGTCGGCATGCGAAGGAGGCCAATCGTATGCAAATGGTTTGTCTTTAGGGTCCCGATGTTGTGATTCCATTGCATAGTGGAAACACTCCCACGCTGAATGACGATGCTCTGAATGAAGTGCCTTGGGCGTCTTGCTGCACACTGTAGTTTCTCTACCCCCCCTCCCCCCGCACAGCGAGAAGACAGAGCCTCTTTATTACTAACCCCCCCCCCCCCCACTGCAACGCTTTTGCCCCTGTCACATAGCCTCAAATAAATGTGTCTAATTCAAATGTTTTCATTTTTGTATTTTGTGTGGATACAAAGGGAAGCCAGTGGGGAAAGGCTTGGGGGGATTCATTAAGTTACCCCCCCCCATCCTGGACCAGACCATTTGGGGGGGGAGGGGTGACCCCGTCTGGCCCTTCTGTGTCCTCCAGCCCTGCCTGTGTTTCCTCCATCCTCCCCCCATTGTGTTAGTAACAGTGGTGAACCAGTATTGCCTCTTGGAACCAATCGATTTGGACTCCCCTCAGTGCTCAACCCCCCACCCCCTGGGATTGTCCGGCCATGGGTATTATTTTTTATTTATTTATTTATTTTTTTGCAAAAAAGCCTTTTTCCTCACCATACACCACCACCCGAACAAGCTTTGATTTATGACCATCTGAGCCCGCGGTTTGGGGCAGCTAGACCCGCATTTTATGTGGGGAAAAACCGCATGAATGTCTGCATTTCGGCTCGATGCAGAATGTGGGCATGTCTGCCGAATCTGGGTGGAGCTTGTTGTTTCCAATGAACTCCTACCCTGGACCCAGGTTCAGACCTGGATATGTTAGCTATGCTGTGAAAGCATAATGTATGCTGTGGAATAGCAAACAAAATTAGTATGTTATATTCCCTTGTAACAAGCAACGGTTCCTTCCTGGTTACGGATCAATGGGGTTGTATTATTTAGCTTATGTTTCAAGTAACCTATGATGGATTAACCTTTTTTTATGAATTTTCAATAGTGTATTAATTGATGTTTGTCTCAGTGGCTTAGGCCTCTGATCGGAAGGTTGCAGGTTTGAATCCCATGCTTGGCAATGTAGCAGCATCTGCACCGGGCTGCATGGACAGCTGAATATGTGGTCAGCCCCCAAGCATTGCTCTCACCTTTGTATGTCTGCAGGACTGGATTGGGATTAAAAATTGGTTCTGGGCCACCTAGGGGTCCTCCTCAATACATTCTGCTGATAGGGGGGAGGGCAAGCCAGGGGGAGGGGGAAAACCAGAAAAAAACCTGGTATGCTGGATGGCCAGTCCAGCCCTGTATTTGTGTGTGTCTTAGAAAATGAGCGCAAGATGGGATACGTGAATCAAAAAGAAAATCCTATGTGCTTCTGCAAATGCCAAATAAAGCTTCGTTTTATTTCACAGGTTGGAAGGGATCAGAGACCCAGGTGTCCGATCAGTGATGTTTATCAGGTTCAGTTCATAAGTAGTGTAGGGGCTAGACGACATAGCGTTTATCGCGGAGATTCCCCCCCCCCCCCCGGCGTGCCAGTGTGTTTACCTCGTGTGGTGATGACAGGCTCATTATTCCCCTCATAACCTGACAGTAAACGGCTGCCAGCAGCCCAGCCCCCTCTGCTCTTGTCATGTTTAATAAGGGCGCCGGTGGAGAAGCTGCCTCTGGTTTCTTGGCAGAGCTGCTGGAAAAGGCTCCTCGTTCTGTCAATGATCAACGGGGAGATTATGTATCACGCGGCTGGGCCGGGCCAACGCGCTGGGCAGCGGTTAACCTTTGACCTTTGCAGATGGGCAGCAGGAAAAAAAAATGCAAAAAAGGAAAACTGCAGAGGAAAGAAAAACATCCCCTTGCCCCCCACCCCCCAAAAAAGCCAGGATGAATCCCTGAAAGTGTGCACATTTTTTTTTTTTGGCTCTTTCCCTTCTAACAATGGGAGTCCAGGAAATATGTCAGGACCAGGCCCCGGCCACGGGACCCTCCCTCTTGGAGGGGGTCACTGCAGATCTCTGGGAAGGTGGAGGGCAGACCGGTTCGGACGAGCTAGGCGAGCGGGCACCACATCTTCTGCATTGCCGTCAGCCAGGCCGGGTCAGGAGGGAGCAACGTGAGTGTGGTGGCAGGCCGGGTCAGGAGGGAGCAACGTGAGTGCGGTGGCAGGCTCAGACTCTGCGATGTCCCTTTGGCTGGTGAGTGTGAGATGTTTCTGCGAAGAAACATGGCTGCGAGGCAGGGAAGGCAGCACTGGGGGCCTCAGTGACGCCCTTTCAGATCTCCCCAGAACACAGGGACTGGACTGGAGCAAAAGTGACTTGTGAGCCAATGGTGTCGCACAGCTACTCGAAACATTTTGCCTATACAGTGTATTGTATTCTAAAGTAACAGATCTGGGTTTCACATCAGAACAAGCTGCCTTTTTGTTGAAGCTCCTAAATAATTGATCTCTTGCGGACATATTAAAATATTGAAAAGAAAACGCATCTTTTAAACTGATTTGTAGAAAATGCTTCAGTTTTTAAATGTTTCATAAAAGACAGCGTTTGTTTTTGAGTTACACATTACAGCTGATATGTAGTATTTAAATAACATTCATACCCCGTACATCAAGCTGTATTGTGCTTTTGTCCATGACACAGGCAGTGCCCTAAGCCAGCTTTGTAGAGCGATTCTGACCCTAACATAGCAGTGAGTATTTTGTTTGTTTTTTTTTTGTGAAACCGTCAGCAGTAACGATGTTAGGCCTCGAGCAAATGTTGACTTTCTCAGCAGAACATTATATCTGTTGTGTCCTCTGTGTTATGACAATGAAACCTATTTCCACGGAGACATCATCCATTACTCAGGACGAAACGTTTTATTGCTGAAGCTTACTTAATAAGCTTATTAGGAGCAAGGCTGTCGAGGTAGCCTACAGGGATCTGTTTTATGTCAAATGGAAGGGCATTTTAAGGGGGACTTCGTCTTGTAAAGACAGTTGAACTTGTCTTTTATTGCACCACCTACTTGTGTAATTATACTTTCCTGCAAGAGCTTAAATGATGCAATTATAGTAATTATAAGACAAAGGACGTGTATTTCTGATTCCTGAGAATGTACTTACGCATGTCTCAACGATGCAAATTACCTTCATTTAATTGTCGCTAATAACATAACTATGGAATTCAAACGAAAGCAGTAGTTACCACGTAGTATCTCTGTTATTGTTAGTGATTTTTTTTTTGTTCCTTGCAGGGAGATTTGAGGCAAATCCTCAGCGACCACAGAATATTTCTGGGTAATTCTCTGCTGCTTGCAGGTGCTGAATAGCAAGACTTAAGACTTGTGTAAACACAGCGGTAGCGCTGGAAATTAATAATTGCATTTATTTATTTAGCAGATGCTTTTATTGAAAATGACATACGATGGAGGAGGCAGGGTCATACAGCCCAGCCGCTGAGCCGCATACTGCCCCCGGTCTTATTTATGAGAAAGTTCTGTGAATTTTAGCACTGGAAAGATGGACATTTTGAGATGTCTATTTAAGCTCTGAGTTGTTTACAGTAGCTTTGAAATAGATGACCTTGTTTCTTCGTCATCTGAACCATAGACGAATAGACAAACGGGTAAAACAACAAGCATTTAATGTTTTGGAGGCTCGTTCTTGGTCTTTCCCCTTGTTTCCTTTCAGCCTGGATTGTTGAATTAATCCATTATCGATCCCTCATAATTACCCTGCCAGTTTAGGGTAGGGGGGTAGGGGGGGATGAAGACTAGCCCACGCTGCCGCTGATGTGTGTTGCATGTTTGCGGGCTACTCGTAGGAGACTGTGCCTTTTCTAAGTTCTGCTCCCAGCCCTCTGTAGTGCGATACGAGGGACAAGATCCTGGCTGCATGATCCCAGATCTCTACTGCTGGTTGCACATTGCTTTGACTTTGGTTTGGATGAACCTAGATGAGCCTGGATGAGCAGGGAATGCCCTGAATAGGATGCTGTTCCACCACTGGGGGGCACACACACACACACACACACACACACAGACACACACACACACACACACACACACACACAGACCAGTGCTCATATCTTTATGGGCAAAACCCTAATTCCAAAAATGACAACCTTAACCCCTACCCAGCCCTAACCTTAACCATAAGTAACCAAACAAAATACAAGACTTCTGACATTTTTAGTTTTTTGATTACAGTCTAATAGTATAATTGAATTTCCCCTTGTGGGCATCGAAAAATAACAGGTTTTTTCACATGAAAACTCCAGGAACATGGAACCACGGCCGGGATTTAAAGGCACGCAATCCCCTCTGAAATCCTATCCTACCCCTGTTGGACACAATATTTATTTTTAAAACTTCAGACTAAAAGCCTTTTTTGGTAATTTGGTTATTATTGTTGGGAAAATATTTGATCTGCGCCCCATTTGAAGAGGAACCAGATGGATTAGGGTGAAATAACATAGATTAAAGATCCATATCTTCACTGTCTGCTTTTTCTCATGTTTCCGATAAGGCTTTAAGCTGCAAAATAGCTGGAAATTGAGAATGAGGTGGCTACGACAGGAGATGTATTGGCCAAATGGGGCTTTAAGCTGTTTTCTTGCTGTGTGATTCCCTAGGATGGCTTTGTGTTACTGGGTTTCCAGAACATTCTTGGTCACAGTGTCTACCGAGCTCTCTGGGTGTCCATTTAGCCTGCTTTAGGCAATCGGGCGTGTCTTCAGATCCTCGTCCCACCAGAGGTCTAACCACTGATACAGGCATGCTGAAAGGGGTTTCGGATCACACTCGTCCACGGTCGTCCACTTTGGAAGCCAGTGGACCGCATCGATGTCCAGGAAAAAAAATGCATCGAGGTCAGTCCTTACTGAAAGATTTTTAGGTAAACTGACCAAATTTATTTGTCGTGACCTTCTCCATTCTTGGTTGAATGCTCCAGCATGGTAATAAGACAAATTTTAATGAAGTTATTTCTGAGAATGTATTTAAAAAAGGTTCTTTTTTATTACAAACTAAAGGACAGGACAGAGATGTAATGTAGCAATTACTGTCTTGGTGTTTTGGACAGCTCCTGGGTGATGGGGAGTTCAGGAGCCTGACAGGACAATCATGGCTTGTTGTGTTTTTTTCCTCTCCCTGTGGCACGCGATGCGTGTTTTGTGAGCAGTGAGGCGGATAATGCATTTCAGAGATGGATGCGGTGCTGATGACCTTGCGAGGAGGCGGGCTGAAGTGCGGAGTGACTTTAGTGCCAAGGGAGTGTAATAAACTAAATGGGGATGAAGGGGAGGAACACGGGAAGGTCTGCACAGCATTTTAGGACGAGATCCAGTCCCCCGACACTCTCCCCCCTGCCACCATATCCCTCTCACTCTCCCACTCCCCACCCCTATGTCCCGGGTAGGAGATTCCCATCAACTTCCCGAAAAACTGGCAATAGGAACACATGAAATCGGCCGGAGAGCTTTCTTCTGAGTCCGCTCCGCACCATTTGTTCATAGCGTGTATATTTCTGCGTTTATCTAAAAATCCACGTTAGTGACCTTCGGAAAGCAGACAGGTCGGTGTCATGTGGCAGCACGTGACTCCAGGGCCCCAGAAGAGCGCCCCCCACCCGCTATATCGTGTAGTGCGTTTCCCTTTTTGGAGTCAGCCTCGGTGGCCGATTTTGAGTCGTTTCTGAGCGCGCTGCGGCACCTTAAAATAGTTCAAAGTGACTCTTGGAGGTGGGGGGGGGCTGGATTCCTTGAGTCCCTCCAAGGTGATTGTCCCTCCCCCCACCTCTGCAGCTGACTTTGGTGACGGGGGGGTTTCCAGGCTGCAGAGGCCCCTCCAGGCCTGGCCCCCAGGCCTGGCAGCGTGTGGCTGCATCACCGCTATAAACGTAACGGGATTAGCTATCTCTGAAGGCTTGACGTGCTCCTCTGGCAGCAACGCGCTGGCGCCGTGTTCCGTGGCAGATATGGCGTGATGTGCTGCACTATCCAGGGGGCAGATCAGCGCCCCTGCTGGAGGGGCTTTTCTGTAAACACTGGAGAGATGGAGACAGCGGGGACGTGTTTACATTCCAGACTGTGAGAATAGCACCACCCACCATACCGTGGTCTGCCGTAACTTGCTGCAGTGGCACACTATCACCCGTGGTGCATGGGTATATCGTGTACCCCCCCACCCCTGACAGCTGCACGGGGCTGGGGTGTCTATGTGAAAAAGGCCAGCCGTCGGCGGCTCTCTGTGCCTTCATATACCACCCCCTGCCTCCTGTGTCAGTGCTGCCTGTTGAATGACAGACAGGGGGAGCTTACCGGTGCCCCCTTTTAGGAGGCCGAACCCATTCTCCCAGCCAGGGTATTGAGTCTGAGGGTGTTCATCAAGCGGCAGAGGTTAGCCCCGGAGTCACGGATCGGAGGCCTCTTGACCCCCCCCCCCCACTGTGAATGGTGTGAAAGCAGAGATGAAGCCAGCCAGCAGGCTTTCATGAGCCTGGCTCATTCATTAGGACCACCTTTAAAGTGCCACGTATGAGCTCTTAAAGACTCTTTTTACGAGTGACACTGCCGGGCCCAAGGTGTCGTCTTGTCGTCAAGTGACAATCATATCTCTGACACACTGTCCCCCAATGAGGCATGTTATTCTACAGTCCACCTACTCTCTCGGCCAGATTTCAGGTAGAGCGGTATGCGAAGAGATGGTCACCCTGAAGCTTTGATGACCACCCCCAGCCCCGCCAGCCCCCACCCCGCATACCCGGAGTCTCAGATGAGAGGAAGCGGGCTGGACACTTCGTGCTTTTGTTTGGCCTGCTGCCTTTGTCAGGCCCTTTCAGCCCTGCCTCTGAAATCCTCAATTTGGGAACAAAAGGTGCCCAATTACCCAGTGCTGAGTAGAGAGCGCATCGGGTCCCGCTCTGGCTAATCCTCTCCGCCGGCCTCGGCCTTTCTGCCGTGCTTTCTCTCTCTGCGTGCTCCTCTGCTTTGGAAGCCTTTCAAGATTTCTAAGGGGGGGGGGGGGTTTAAACACCCTTTAATGTGCATTTTTCTGTGCAAGGTGACCCTGCCCAGGGATTCTTGTCCTGCTCACATATCAATAAATACCTTTTAATTTTTAAGCGCTTTGGTGCAGTCAGATATTCCTTGCCGCTCTGATCTCGCATCCCTGCAGTTTATATTGCGAGCAGTGCTCCAGTGCATCCATCACTCGTAGCGGGTTCCTCTGATGCAGAGTTTGGGTTTTTCAGCTTTCCCGAGCTTCCTCCTGGAGCTGTTATTTTGTGCTTTAAAAATCCAGGTAAAACACTTCAGATGAGGCTGGAACATGGTCCAGCTTAGCCTGCCTGGGGATACCACCTGATTATCTGAATCTGAGGGGTGGCATTGCTGGTCAGCTGCGTCGTTTAATGCGATTTCTGGCAGATTTTTCCTGCTCCCAGAAATGGTGCATTTCACTCTACCTACCTCTCCCTCTCCCGTTCCAGTACAGCTCAGAAAGGAGTCTCAGGAAACAGCTGCTCTTCCTCCCGCTTGAAACGGCCATTCAAGCACCGGCACAATATCCCCGTCCGGAGACACTCAGAAATGGGAGCTGTCCCTGAGCTGCACGGCTGCCTGCGACGCTTACGTATTTTCAGACCTCCCAGTCCCCTAAGGTGAACATTATACAATACAGAATCTTGTTCCAGAAAATAGTATTATGAATCATGGACATCACGATCAGGGCTCTGATGTGGAACTGTTACATGAATCCAACTGGTCCTGAACATCTCGTTGTTTTCTTTTGGCAGAATCATGCATTCTCTGGCTCATTCCTGTTCACTCTTCTTTTCAAACCCGAAAGAGATTCCTCTGTCCTTCTAGGACAGGGATTTATGAACATGGGCTTGTAGGGCTCATCTAGAAACATTCTCCATAACAACTCTATAACATATGTTTGTCGGGAATACGTGGGAGTTAACGCGTGACATCATCAGAATCCTGCAATTTTTGGGTGGGGGACAGGCAGGGGGAGTCAGCTGACTGGGCTACTTCATGATCCATATTATAGGAGGAGAAGACCTGCCAGAATGCGGAGGGCCGCAGTGAAAGCGCCTGGGACAGCTAATGCACGAACGGAAAGCCTACGGTTATTTCTACAGTTACGATAACGTAATTACAGCAGAATCTGGCTACAACTTGAAAAGATCTGACTTGCTTTGCTTGACATAGCATCAGTTCTCTGCTGTTGGGTACTGTGGGGGACACTGAGAGCCCTGCCCACCTGCCCTGGGGTGGTGGGGGGACCTGAATCTGACCCCAGCCTTCCTTCCTGCTGCCTGTACACATAGGAGGGAGAGCACTGTCAAGTCTCTTACCCATTAACAAATGCTATTCTGTACTAGCAACTGTATGTTCAGAGGTTAATCATTGAGTGGAATGGGCTGTTGTGATTACACGCAGTGATAATTATATTGCTCTTTCCAGTTGGTCCTGACAGATCGTAGCATGGACTCTGCAGATCATGAACTACTGTCCTGAAGCCAAGCATTCTTCATGCATAACAGGAATCTGGCTGGGACTGCTTTTACATGTGTTCTTATATCCCCAAATTATCTCTCTCTCTCATTCACCATAGGACAGACAGATTTTTTTTCTCTCTAGTGCTGGTTTTACTTAACACCGGATTTCACTGGTATATTTTACCGAGAGCTATAGAAGGCTTATCGGCTGGAGGTCTGAACTTCTTGCTCAAACGATACGACATTTTGTGCGTGCAAAAGCAAGCGTAGGATACAGATGTGAAGTATTACATGCAGAACACACCTTCTGCATTGTTACTTGGAAATTATTGGCATGACCCTCACGGGTCTGTATCTCTGTTCTCAAAACTGAAGAAAGAGAAAAAATCTAGCATGTTTGTCTCAGGCTCCACCCTCTTTGACAGACCCACCCGGCAGCCAATTAGATCCATGCAATCCAAGTGCTGGCCCTGCTTTTGGTCCTCACGTACAGCCAGCAAGCGCAGCGTGTTTCCCCTGCAGCCGCTGCCCCCATTTCCGTGAACAGTCAGGGAAGATGTTTTCTTTTGTTACCGAGAGTGGGGAGTGCTCGCCTTCCTCACTCAGGTCTGTTGATGTCACACTACTGTCTGGGGCTTCATCAGAAGCCGGCTGGCCCCCTGCATGCTGTTCCCAGACTGTCTGATCTCCTGTTGGACCTGGGCTGCATTTTTGTTACGTTCTCTGCATTTTTCTGACAGCTGTACAGCGTGTATAGTGGTGTGTGGTAAAACAAATCAAATGCACTTAGTATTCCTTTCCTTTATGCTAACTCCTAGGGGCTTGGTTTGGTTTTCTTGTGTGTGTGTGTGTGTGTGTGTGTGTGTGTGTGTGTGTGTTTTTTGTTTTTGGCAGAACCTTCTGGGTTTTTCCTGAAAACAGCCAAAGGCTCGGATAACAGGATGGGGAAGCGGTCCACCCAGAATGCCATTATCTGCTGAAAAGTTTACATGCCGTGTGGCCACTCCTCCACCCAGTTTCCTTCTAACGTGGAAAACAATGTGATTTTTGGCAGATGTGTGGGGGTGGGGGGGTGCTCGGTGACCAGGTTATATCTCCAGGTGCTCAGGTTTGGCAGGGGTTTTCTTTATACTGGGGGGAGGGAGGCGAGTTAGAAATTGCTTAGCCTTGAGTGCACAAGACATGACAGGTGCCCTCAATGCACGGATGAGGCATTGCATAATAACATGCGTGTCTCTGATCCATAGTCTTGCAGCGTCTGAACCAATTAGTTCTGAAGGACCTTGAATTGTTGACTTGCCATCTTCTGGTTGGGATGGTCAGAGTGGAGTGGAGTTTCTCCTGCACTCTGTGGTGAGGTCTCTCCACATCCTTCTGCCTTCTGCCCGAAACCTCTCTTTTCTTCCTGAGCCGGGAGCTTGGCGATGGAACTAATTTTAACTGAGGCAGGTCACAGTCGCGGGCCACTCTCCCGTCCTCCAATCTGTACTGCATCCCACAGAAAATCATCAGGGTTAAGTGTAGGGTTAAAAATCATCCTTCCGGCAACTTCTCTAGTACCGCTAAGCATACTGGCACGTGCATCTTTTACCAGGCTGGTATTCTTGATTGAGATTCAGTGTGAGACATTTCAGCATCTCCTCGGGGAGAAACAGCCCTGAATACCACCTTTTGGAGGCTCTGACATTCAGCCGTAAAACCATTGTTTCCATCGCGTGAAATATTAGCCTGTTGCATTGTGAACGTGATTTTCAGTGACTCCCGTAGGTGATATTAACCCGAGCATTTCGAGCCGTCATGAAGAACATCACCTGAGAAAAATGTAACAATCCCGAGTGTAGGCTTTGATTAATGTGGGAGTATTTGTGTCGCACATCTACACTAACTGGCTTAACTCCGCACCAGCAACACATAATAACATCATAATTTGCAGCCATTACTGAGATTGGACATTTTATCCATTAAGGAAAAACACTAAGCGTCTCTTTTTTTTTTTTTCTTTTAGGTCAATATAAACATTAAGCTAATTTTCATTACAGCTCGGGTCGATGCGTGTGACAGCTCTGTGGAGAGACGCCTCCCGTCTCTATGAAGTGACTTCCAGCGGGACTAATCGCCACATGCCGCAGAGGTTTGGTATTTCGAGCGGCGCTCGGTTCGCATTTGCTATTCTGCTTGCGGCAGAACATAATGATTTGGTCGATATCTGTCCACATTGACCGCAGGGACCATTATTCTTAATGTGCGCTAGGTTCAGTGCTCTCCGGGGAAGGGGAGTGATCCGCCACTGGATGCTGCGTTACGATTGTCTGACAGTCTCTATTAGATTCCCTCCATTTCTGTGCGGAGCGCGCGCCGTCTCGGGTAATTAGCATTCCGCAGCGTGAGCGCGCCCCTCCCGCCTTTTATAATCCCGTTCTGTGAGAGGCGCGGGATGCGCGCTCGCCGGCGCCGCGGACAAGACTCCTGCTGAAGCGTGGCGAGTCTGCAGCAAGTGCTCGCGCGTCGCCGCACGGTAATTGCGTTGGCACGGGGGCGCCGAGTCGGGCTGCGGATGCGTCCCGCGCTGCCGACGACCCAGTTCCGCGCGGTCCGATCACGGCGAGGAGCCAGCACTCACCTGGCAGCCGCCTGCAGAGGCTCCTGCCGATCCTGCGGTCCGAAACCGCTTCGTCCCCCCCCCCCATCCCCGCATGCTCTCTCTCCCGAGTGGCTATCCTACTGTTCCTCCCATTCTGACTTCCCCCGCACCCCCTCCTCCTCATCGCACGCGCCAGCCCCCCCTTAGTTCCCCCCCCCCCCACACACACAGAGCTCCCGCTCCACCTCCTCTGGTACTGCAGCATCCAGCTTCCGAGCAGCGAGGAGGCGTAGGATCGCGAGCCGCCAGACGGCCAGCGGGCTGGACGGCGCTTTGCCACGTGTCGGGGGATCCCGGCGAAGGCAGCGGCAGTGCTCCAAGGGATGACTGACGCCCCAAGCGGGAAGAACGCTGCTCTCTGAAAAAAAGCCGAGGGGGGGGGGTCCAGGTTCGGACGCCGTGCCGCATGCCTCAGGGGGAGGGGACAGTCTCCGCTGCTCCGTAGGACAGAGCCAGTGGCCCCTGGTGCCGGTCTGGCAGGGAGGCTGCAATGGCCAAGCTCACCTGGTGTCTGGCTGCCGTCATCAGCTGGGGCAAGTTCTTTTTCTCCTGCTTCTTCCCGCTGAGGGCCGCCAGGAGGGACCAGGTAGGCGCCGTGTCCAAGTCGTCTTCCACACGTGTCGGCACCGGGTCACCTTGCGTGTCCGCGACAGTTCGGCAAAGCCCCCTCCACCCTCAACTGCGATCTCTCCCGCAAACTCACCCATCTCGCTCATTTCACCCCTGTCTCTCGCCCATCCTTGTGCTTTTCGCAGGTGCGTGTTAAAGGTCAGTCACACGACCTTGCTCACTCTCCCGCCTTGAAGCTTCGTGGACTTGGGGTCCGTGAGGTTTTGAAATTCGTGCTGTGTTTTGCTTGCGAGCCGACTTGTGCCCAGCCGCAACTCTGCCTGGGGCATCGTTATAAATCGTGTTCGACGCCTCTTCGATGTCCAAATACAATCTTTTTATTACTGATGGGGGAGAGGTGATAGTGGGATCAAATATCCCCCCTGAGGGGACTGAGAGATGGAGTATTACACACTGGGCTGTTTCCAGGGGGCCTGATGGTCTGTATTGTGCAGGACTCACCTGAAAAAACAACCAGAAGCCGCCAAACTGCCCATTGGTACTGTCACCAATTCTGCGGGTCAGCCTATTAACTCAGACGGTTATTTGGTGCCTTGCGACTCATGCGACTCGATTTGTACTCGTTTTAGCCATTAGCGTATATTTGGGAGGCGATGAGTGTGCGCCGTGTCTGTTTGAGCACTCTGTGGTCACAGCGCTCCGGCGTGTGGCACCAGTGCAGTGGCACCATCGTTGCACCGGTTGGACAACGCGCTGTGAAATTGGAATGGATTTTCCTTCTTTGCAGTCCCTGCCGCAGCCCCTTATCTCTCCTTAGCAGCTCTCTGCCGTCCCGCTCTACCGTAGACGCCCCCCTCGTGTCCCTGCTCTGCGTACTCTTGCCTCCTTTGCCTCCTTACCCTGTCGCTCCAGGCCCCTCTGCCCCCCCAATCCCCCCCAATACATTGTCTCCATGTCCCCTCCAAACCTGCCCCTATCGCTCCGCTTCACTCTCTATCCCTTCCCATAACTTTGTTCTTCCCCCGGCCACCTGCATTTACTCCCATCTTATTTTAGCAGCCAAACATGTGTGGGTGGGCACGGCCTCCACCACTCGCCCCTGGTCTCTGTGGAGATGCCGTGTGCAGGACCTGGCAGGTGGTCAGCCTTGGTCAACATCTTCCCAGCCAGGCTGGCCTGCATTTGATCCCCTGGACTCTTACTCTCCAGATCGATGCCCCTCGGACCAATTCACCCCTCTGCATCCCCAAAAAAGACCCGTTTACCCCAAGTGGAGTGACTCTCCTAATGTTTTTTTGGAATTTCCTCTTCCGTAGGTTGTACTTGCGTTTTTTTCTCCACCAAATCTTGTGACCTCACTGCCGTTTCTTTGTTTTCAGTCATCTTAACAACTATGCCCCCTGTTGGTAGAGTTTTCTCCATCTGGGACCTGTCAGGGTGCCTCCTGCTTTTAGCTAGATGAATGCCATGCCGGCCACGGCTCAGCTCTGATGCTTGGAGATCCCAAAGTGTCTTACTCTGGACACCCTCCCGGAGGTGCAGGGGAGTACAGGCCTATCCGAGTCAGCCGTGCACATTCCCGCCAGAAGGGCAGACCTAATTTGAGAGCTGGGACCTGAATTTGATTTCACCTTTTCCTCGCTGGAAAAAAGGTAGCGTTCACCCCATTTAGAAGAAGATATTTCTGTGGGCCAGGAGTCAAGTTCCCCTCAAAATACCCCTGAGCATGCAGACCTATTATGCCAGCTAACCACAGACGTCATGCTGGTCACCTGTAGCGTGACGACCAGCTTACCCCCCACACTCGCAAGCATGGCCTCGCTCACCTGCAGGAGCCAGCTCTTACTTTCCGTCTTCTAGTGAAATTGTGGTGACACTGGCATGTGGTGTGCGCAGCTTCAGTTTTGGTTCCATCAGCTTTTTTTTGTTTATAATGGGAGACAGTGGAGGTTGGGTTTAACTCAGTGGGTTAAGTCTCTGAGCCTGTGCTTGAGAGATCGCTGGTTCAAATCCCATCCTTGGCAGCATACCCACATCTCCATTGGGCCCTTGAGCAAGGCCCTTATCCCCCCCCCCCCAAGTTGCTCCTGGGGCACTGGTTGGACAACCAACTGTGTGTGTTTGTTTTAAGGAGATATGCAAAAACAAAATAATTTGTATTTACCGGTATGTTCTGCCGGTGCTGAATGAAGCTTCATTTCATGTTCAGAACACAAACATACAGACTGTTTGGTGAGAACAGAATTCTGTTGGATTGTGAGCTGGAGGACATATGACCAGAGCACTTCAGCAACTTAGTCACTGGCTTTAGGGTGACATTAGACTGTGCACAGCTAGCCCTGTTGAGGGGGGTGGGTGGGCTCTGCTGATTGTCAGTCACCAGTTTAGGGCTCGGGGGGCAGAGGAGATAAGGTGGTCAGACAAATGGAGTGAAATGGCCAGGATATTGCCTGCTGCTTATATCCGCCTGAACGCTCACCCCCCTCCCTCCAAACCAGGGAGTTTTGCCAAGCCACGGCATCCGCACCAAGTGCAGTCATTGGCCTGCGAGCATGGCCCCTGGAAACACCCAGTCAGCCCCCCCTGGCGAGGTGCCCCCTTTAATTAAGGGAGAAAGCAGTGGTCTGTCCGAGGCCGGCCGCTCGCACATGCAGGGGGATTGTGGGCAGAATGAGATCTTAGCCAGCACTTCTTATCCTCTGGCATTAATCTCACTCTATTGGCACTTTAATAGCCCTCCTTGCAGCCTGGCTCTGTTCTTCGTATTGAAGAGGACTAAGCACTTTTCCTCTTATTTAACTAATGTCATCATGAGTCATAAATTAGGAGCTTTGCGCCTGGGACCCCCAGTGGGGGCGGGGAAGTATGATTTGCGAGCGGTTGTGACGAGCGGCCGTTTTTGTTCTTCGTCCTCGTTTAGAGATCACGGAGCTGCTTGGTGGTGTTATTAGGAATTTCGGTCGTCAGAGGGCCCGGTATAAGCTGGGCTGGGAACGCAGCTTCTATAAAAGAGAGAGCGTTTCGTCAGAGGCTACTCTGATGGCCTCCGCTAGATTTCATTAGCGCTCCCAAAGTAAATGAAATATTGATCCGGTCCGTGGGTAGGAGAGACAACAGCATTACTGTGATTAGATTAAAAGAGCCTGGCTTCATTGTGCTCTAGTCAGGCAAAGTCTGACAGGTTCTGTCTCTGTGACGGGGGGACCTCTGCCCTATTGTGTTTCCAGATAACTTCAGCGAGTCAGCAATACAATTAACGGACGGAATCTTAGCTCTCGTTTTTCAATACCCTGTGTGTTGGGCAGGAACATTTGTGGTGATGTTAATTACAATGATACTGGTGCATTTATATGTATTTTTCTTTTATGTATTGGGCTGCTCTGCGTGGCCTTTGGTTGTTCATGGCCCTTGCTTGGGCTTTGAATTAAAACTGCTGCAATTCACATGACTGATGATGAAAACAGGACTGGAGCTCTGCTACATGCCATGGATCTCTGACATGAAACAGAAGGGGCGACCGTGAGATGAAATGGGAGTTGGTTTTTAAATTCCGTGCTCACGGTCGAGGCATGTAAACGATTAAAGTGAGCCTGAAACATGAGGGCGAGGCTTTGAAGTCCGGGGAAGGCTTTCGTTAGCAGTGGGGGCTGGGATTGCCGGGAGGCCCCTTCGGAGAGCGGGTGGAAAACGTGTAAGTGCACGTGGGACCTTGGTGGGTGTGCCCCTCTAGCCTGGGGGGGGGAAGGGGGCTTGGCTTCCTCCATCTATCAAGAAGTGAGGTCATTCTTCTACTTGAGAGCCAATAGAGGACTATGCCAAGCAGCGGAGGAATGGATCAGCAGGGGTGCAGCAGCTCTCACATGTGCAGGGAGGACATTCAGTCCAGAGACGTCATTTTCCCTGAGAGGTCATCCTAGTGGCCCTACCTGGGGAAGGAGCCACTGTCACTCAGGAACAGGTTGCAGCTGTCGTCCGCATTGACAACCTGGTTTTACATTTTTATTTATTTATCAGATTCTTTTGTCCTAAAGAAAAAAACGAAGCAGCGTCAGATAGTTGGAGAAATTGGGGGCTAAGGGTCTTGCTCAAGGGCCCAATGGCAAAAACACTGTGCCCGTTCTGGGATTTGAGCTGGCAACCTTCTGATCTCAGACGCTGTTGTAACCCACTGAGCCACACTTCACTCTCATCTGAAATGAAGCGGCTGAGGTCTGTCCAGAAACAGAGCTTCTTAATAATCTTGATAGAGTAGGTAACTATGAGTGGTGAACCGATTTTTGCATTGATGAGGAAGGTGCAGACATGTGACACTAAGCTTATCATTCCTAACCACAGCACAGATAAGCACTTTAGGTAATTAGTCATTACAGGAAAAACAGCCCATGCAAGCAAAAAATGCTTACATACATTTCTGCAAAAATTGCTTTTAGAATGGTGCTGTGGAATAAACCCATTTAGGGCTGGATCTTAGTCAATTACACTGTCTTACAGATTATTTTTACAAGGGCAGAGGTGATGGCTGTAAGCAGACTGAAGTAAGGCCTTGATGGATTACCCTGGAAAATATGGGCTTTTCAGTTCCTCTCTGAAGTCTTTGGAAATTCATGTTTTTTCCATCGTGTGTCATCTGGCCGAGGGATTTCTGACACTGTGGCACATTGTGCACCTTCCTTCCTGTAAAGGCTGCACTTTTTTAAACAACTTATCCCTGTCTGTATTCAACAACTGAAGTTACTGCTAGTTTCACCTGTTCTTGTAGGGTGGAGGCTTTGGTTTAAGATCATAAATGGGGGGGGCGGGGGGTCCCTTTTCAGGGCACGGGGGCTTGCTGTGTTTTCGATGTCAGTTGCCTAGCAGCAAAGGTACACCACCACCTTCGGGCAGAGTGACTGGCACTATCAGGGCGGTAGACAGACAGCAAAACCACTTATTGTAATTCTTGTTCTAGGCCTTACGATGTGCATGGCAGCTGTAGAAAACTTATCTGAAGTGGAACTAACCGCAAATTTTCTTTTTCCCTTTCGGGACGGACAGTGGATGATTAAGAGTTTCTGTTTCTTGCCAGTTGAAATTCCAGGGCTTCATTTCTTCATTTTTCTCTTCCTTTGATTGTGTTACATCGTGTGTAGTTTTCCAAGTTTTCAGAAGGTGTCACGGTAGCTCCCACTAGGGGGTGCTCTGGAGACCTTTGAGCTGCCTTAGGAAAATCTAAAGGATTCCTGTGGTGAAGGACTCCCGGTGTGTGGTGTGGCGGTGTGTTGCGGAAGCACGCCGGCGGGCTGTGGTAGCCCAGAGGAAGTGCAGTGGCATTTTCTGGCACCCTTCCTGTGAACGGAAGATTCCAGAAGCCATTGTGCCCCATGGAGGCTGTGTTTCCTGGATGCTGAGGAAACACCTCATCTACTTAGATTAGCAGGTTAAAACGCAGCATGACAGATGTATGCACATCAGAGCAGGATTGTATTTCACTCTGCTCCTTTTGAATATGGCAGATGTGTGGCATTGGGGTCTGGGGCAGGATTGTGCTGTATTTTCCCAATTCCCCACCCTCTTACCCCCCACCCCCCGGTGGTTGAGAGTTTGTTGGTCAGCCTTGAAACTTGAATCTGTACCCCTGTTTCCTTGTATCTCCGTGAACTGTTCCGGTCCTCCGGTGATCTTTTTACTTAACCCCCCCGCATCCCCTTCCCCCCCTTCCCCATCCTGGCTTTGCTGGGTACAGTGAGACTGTACCCTGTTTACAGCAGTACATCATGGGACACCTGGGCTACCATCCCAGTTCCCTTTCCCCTTCTCACAGGTTTTGTCTGGTACGTTAGTGGGTGGATGGATGGATGGATGGTTGGATGGATGGCTAAATACTTAGGTGGATAGATGGGTAAACACATTTGGACGATATAAAGACATTTAGACATTAATAGACAATAACAAATTATAAACAACAATAAACAGTAACTGCAAAGAATATCAGGAAAAGTATTTCACGGAATTCCATAGTAACAGCACAGGAGTAAATAGTATTGCACAGTGTGTTGTACAGTGAATGTACAGCCAGTGAGTCATTGCAGTGACGCTGTCGTGTGGAGCAGCATCGAGTTGCCGTGTGTTTTGATAGCTGGAGGTGAGTGTGATCGTGGCCCACGTGGACCTGAAACGGCAGCCCTGGTGTTTTGGGAAGCCCTTGAGTAAACAGATAGATGAAACCGCGTGTCAGTGTAAATCACAGTGACTGGAGAAGAGGGAGAGGAGCTCCGGTTTCGTTTTGAGGACAAACATCTGCGCTGGCGGCATCTAACTCTCCCATTTCCTGTGCATTAAGGGCCGAAAGCAAAACGGCAGACATGTAACATTTGATTTTGGAGTCAATCTCCTTTTTTGGTTATAAGTGCACCAGGTGAAGGTCAATTTTTAAGAGGTCTTGTGCAAGAGACAACCTGAATGGCTAGAGTGAAATACTCCTTTTCCTTCCAATCCCACGTTGTTTTGGGCAAAATAATCACGTAAGCTGTTTAGCACAGTTTAGTAACCTTATTTGTGGCCTAAAATAACTTATAGGCCTTTAGGTTTTCTTGTGGTATGGTGTGAAATATTGTCCTAGTGGGGCGTATTTTTTAGGTCTGTTGGACTACGGCTGTGGCAGCAGAATGAGGATGTGGCAGTTTCGGCCTGAGTAGATAAATGTCTCTCGCTTTACCTTCCTCCCTGGGGGGCCAAAAGAGGCTGAATAAAGAGGCCAGGCCGTGTTTATCGATGCTGTGCCCGTGGCTCCCCCTGGGGATGCCTGGCCCCGAAAGCTAAGCCCCTAGCAAAACTGAACAGTGGCAGCTTCTGCTCCATGGCCTGGCTGCCCCGACCCGCTGGCTGGACGTGCTGTGCGCCAGCCAGGACCCAGCTGACCGGCGTGGCAGCTGCAGACGCGAGCGATGACCTCTGGAGGGAGCCCTAAAAATAAAACAAACAAATAAGTCGGGCAGCACGCGATAGGAACCCGCAGAGCCGGGCAGGATCTGGAGCACGTGGGAGCCGGGCATGCTAAAAGCCTCATCTCCATGGCCTGAGGGGGGAGCCGGGTTTAGCAGCTGCGATCTCTGTATGCAGGGATGCGCCAGAAAATGCATCCTGGAGTGTGCGGGCAAGACGGTTATGGGGAAGAAGTGACGAAATGGCTAATCGCTGGCGGGAAGGTGAGGACATCTCACAGAAGATGCTTTCCTCTCCTGTCATGCTGTATGTCTGAGGCTTAAAAGTTCAGGGGTGTTCGGGGGATTAGACATTGGATGTTTTTCCTTTTTTTTTGGAAAAAGCACTAATTGAGGGTTCATGGGGAAGAGCTTCAGTATTGATGCCTGCTTCTCGGATTGACTCTGCTGTGCGGGAGTAGGAAAAATACGGCAGAGGGACAGGAGTGAGTGAGTCAATGAAAAATGAAAGTAGCATTAGCACAGATGTGAGCGAGTGGGGCTCAGACACAGGGGGAGATGGGGGAGGCGAGGGGAGAGCATGAAGGGGGAGTGAGAGGGAGCAGGGGAGAGAGGAGGGGCTGTGAGGCTGAAAGTGGGGAGGAGGCAGAGAGTTGGGGGATTTTTTTTTTTTAAGATAAATAAAGCCCCACAGAGACACCTCCCCCTCTCTCCTGTAGAGTCGAGTAGCCTGACCCCAAAAGCTTTGTGAGTGTCTTGGAAGAGGGAGAGAGGGAGTGAGTGAGAGAGAGAGAGGAGCGATCGAGAAAGGGAGGAAGAGGGGGAAGGAGTGAGAGTCAGAAAGAGAGGCAACGAGACGGAGAGGAGTTCTAGTGCTCCAGCGTGTCATGGATTTGTGGTGTTGGGGGACAGCCCTGTGTGGAATAGCTGAGAGCCCTGCTGCAGGTCTACAGGGGAGCTAAGCGCCTGGTGGCAAGATGCCCTCCGTGTCCCTCAGCCTGCCCTCGGCGCTGGCGGGCCGGGCCCGCACCTGGGTCTGCCTCTCCTGCATGTTCTGGGTGAGTAGAGGGACATGCGTCCGGGACGTGGGTACGAGGGGGGGGGATCCCAGCAGCTGTGAGTGTGGGATATGGATGCTGTGGCGGAGTGGTGCTTGGGGATTTGCCACGACCGCTGTCCGTTTGACCGTGACTCTGGGACCGCCAGGGCTCTGTGTTCCGACTCAGTGCTCCAGCTGGGCCCAGAAGGAAACTATTACTGTCCCCTTTTGTATAGTTTAATCTGCAAATCCCTGACAGCCATTCGTACCACCGCTGCCATGTTCCCATCTATCCACTGCCCCCCCCATGCCAAGCTAATAGATTGGTGGTCCAGGTTAGAGGGAGTGGCTCCCCTCTGACCTCGCTCTTCATGTAATTAGCATTCTGCTCAATTCCCTACTCAGCTCGATCAGATGCTCCCCGAATGGGGGAGCCGGCATTCATTTCCCAAATGGGGGCTGGAGGGAAGGCTCCCAGAACGCCATAGAATCCGGCACACAGCTGCCTGGCTAATCAGAACCGGGACGAGGCGAGCGGGTCCAGGCAGGCGCGACCCACTGGATAACTGGGCAGCATGAATAAATTAAGTTTCTGAGACAGTCTGCTCACACTAGATGCTTCTGCAGCATGCTGGGATTTCAGTGAAATTTATTTTCCATTCCAGCATGACACGTGTGAACATGGAGCTTTGGGTGTAAGAGATGTAAGCGGGACAACCGAAATAGAGCGCTCTCACTTTCACCTAAATATCCATCTGAAATGAGCTAGTTTTTTTAGGCTAATGTGTGCTGTTTGCAAACAGCAGTGACTAAAATCCATGAAAATAAGCACCAGAATCTCAGAGGGAACTATGTTCGAGTGACCCCGTGTTGCTAATGAGCCAATAATTGAGGACTTAAGAGTAATTATTTACTGTGTGGCCGGGGATTAAATCTTTAATCAGGCAATGCTGCGCAAGACCTGAGAGGGTTCAGGGCTTACAAGGGAGCAACTTGAGAAGATGCAGCGTTACTGTCCAGCAGATGCCAGGCTGAATCGCACATTGATCCCCTCCGCAAGCCCTAAAGCCATCCACCCAGCTGAATTTTCAATGTCCATTAAGCTGCGATAAATCAATTGGTGAGAGAAAACACAGGCTTCAGACGACTCCTGCTTCAGCTGCTCCTGCCTTTGGTTGTTAGGAGGAAGAGCGTCACGTCTTACTGTGGTTAAGGATCTGTTCATGTAACCTGCAGCGTTCAAGGTCCCGGGAGGATCCTGCTGTTTCAATAAGTTTCTTATCTGGTAATATATCTTGGGATAATCGGCATTGGTTTCTAAAGATGCCATTAGCTTAGCAGCTAAATGGTATTTGTCACATTCATGCATGACTCCTAGACTCTAGAGTCTAGTCTAGAGACAGCAACTGGCCTTAATGCAGGTGGAGGATGATCCTCAGGGGAAAAGTAAAGTTTCCCCGCTGGCTTTGGATTGGGTGTAGATGAGCAATGGCTGAGTGTTTGGGGACACAGAGGTGGACCGAACAACTGAAGGGTCGTCCTTACTGCCTTCGGTCGCTCAAAAGCTGCATGTGGAATAAAAAAGAAATGATGAAAAACCAGCTTGCCACGTTTCCAGTGTAGAGGATATTATTTAAGCGGAAATCCTGCTGTTTACGTGATCCAGTGTGCAGCAATAGAGGCCTCTTTTGCTAATGTCTGTTAGCGTACCATCTGGCTCTGCGTGGAGTTATGATTGTCCAGGCATAAGCAAGCGAGCAAGTCCCAGCCAAAGAACAAGAGCCAGTATAGGGGGAGAGGGGGTAAATGGTGGTCCCCGGAGGACACGAAAAGGCCCCATGCGGCTGGCGGCGGCTCCGCTGAATAAAAAGGCGTTTAACCCTGCCTGAGTGATTTATTGCTGGAGTGGGATGAGCGGAGCCTTGCACCCCCACTGCTGCTTGAGGGGGGCCATCCCCATGCGCGCTTCACTGGGCACCGGCATGGCCCCCTCCCGCTCCAGAACGGTGCTCTGGAATTCTAGTCTCTTGCCTAGCCCCATTCCCCCGTTTCTCCCCTGGCACCCCAGTCTCACTCCCCTTTCTTCTCCTTCTCCATCCCTCTCTCAACATAGCTCGTAAAATTTCATCTCCAGGACACTATTCGGACCGGAAAAAATAAAAATCCCACGCTGCAGTTATTGTTTTCTGATTCAAAGTGTGCTTTCGCTCTTGGCGGTACACATCCCCGGTGCGTTTTCTTTTTTTTTTTCCTTTTAATGTGCTCTGTCTTTACGTGTGTGGCTGAGACGTCATGTCTCATATCTCCATGCGAGTGTTTACTCTCTGGGGAAGAGCGATGCTTTCAAGACCATCCCTGTGCCAAATATGGAACAGACGCATGTCGAGTCGGCGAGTGCAAGACGGCCCAGCTGCGTAGCTGAGGATGAGACGGGTCGGATTTAGGAGGAACCAGTGGTGTGTGCCTTGCTCTCACAGCCATTCATCATGTGATATGAATCATGTATGGATCCTGGCCGGAGTCGCAGAACTCAAAGGCTTGTGGGGAGACTTGGTCCTTGTCACATGGTTTTTATAATACCTAACCTTTGCTGGTGGCTTTTTAGTGGCGTGGAGCTGGGCCTGACCCTCCTCTAAAGAGGATTCAAAACACTAACCCTATTGTTATACGTAAATAAGTAACATATAGTAAATGTTCCCCACAGGGTATCTAAACCATAACTTTAGCTGTGTCTTCCATGTTGTTTCAAGCAGAGCTTTCTTTTCACTGTCCTGCTTTTGACCCTGACGAAGCCGAATGATAGTAATTTCGTCTGATTTGATTTTCATGTTGCGTCGTAAAGCTCCCAGCAGGTGAAAAGGACCTGCGGCGCTTTAAAAATTCAGAGCGGCAGGCGCTGGGGTAGTGACTGGGGTTTGTTTGCATACTTGTTGACCTGCTAATGATGCAGATGGCATTTGTTGTTCTAAATTACTTCTCTCTTCATTATCCGGCATGTTTCTGGAGCACAATGGGCACTTAATGTACTCTGCAGTTGACCACAATTCAGCATGAGTTGATTAAGTTGCAGGGCATGCATATAAACCTCGATTGGGGTGGAGGAGGGGTGTTGTGATGGGCATTAGCTGGCCCCATCCTGAGAGGGAAGGGATTTATTGGCGTGGGGTTGATTGGTACAAGTCTCAGACCACAGAGCCTAGGAGGTGCGGACCGGGAACAGCTGGGTTCGTTTCAAACCTAACGCCTGTTTGTAATTAGGCTTTAAGAACCGAGGAGGTCGTAGTGGGCCCCATTGGCTTTGCGAGATGAGGCTCTGCTGGAGATTATGGAGGGGCAGCTCTGCTGGACCTTTTGCACGGTTTCCGGTTTCCCACAGCCCGCCTGCCTTAGTGGTATCATTCAGTCATTAGCCTTGTGTAGCGTGCTGTGTGGTGCTGTGATTCGCCTGCTTATCTGTGCTTGTCTGTTGTGTATCCAAGCCCGTATACCTGTTTGTTTGCTTTCTTCCTCTCTGTTTTATCATGTGTTGGTGTGTTTACTTTTCCACTGTAAGCGATAGCTTCACACCCCTGTGTTGCGTTTCATTTTTTTGTGTGTAAACTCGATTGCTGCCATGCTTGGATTTTGGAGGGAACATGGACTCTCACAAAAATGGAGTCCAGTGTAAAGATGTGTATTTACACTAGAGAGCCCCAAACACCTGGGAGGCAGAGGTTAAAGTCCACTCACCCCACTGTGTCCTCTCCAGCTCTTATTGATTACAGACTTGCCTCCCTGCCTTTGATAATTAGTGGCTTTTGTCCGCTGATGGCCAGTGATCCTGTGCCACGATAATACCGCCTGGGCACAGCTCCCATCGCTGAATCACTCCTGATGACGGCCTCGCTCACTGGTGGCGTCGTGGAAATCGATGGCTTGCTAATCTTCACTTTTTTTCTCCGTTTTCCACGCTGGAAACACTCAAGGAGACTTCATTCCTGCGTATATGACAAAAAAAAAAAAAAAAACAGATCCACAAAAGCAACCATTGTTCTTGACAGCATTCCGGTCCGGCCAAATTAAAAGCAGGTGTTCAGATTCTTGCTTCTCATTGATTATTTTTTTCTTCCCTCCCCCATAACATTTTTAGAAGCATTCCTCTGACTTTCCAGTATCTCGTTTTAAATTTAGATGCGGCCGGCTGTCAGGATAATGGGCTTTGAGTGGCTTTGAATCGTCACTTCGCTGTAAATCACCCGCCGCTTGTGCCTTGTTGGGGCGCCACACTTTCTTCCCCACTGATCTTTGGTGGGTTGGGACGTTGGCGGCCGGCTGTGAGTCGCCGCTCTACCCAGTGAGGAGAGCGGGGCTTGGGAAGGGGGGGGGCTCGTTCCTGTCGCCAGGCGAAAACGTGCACCGAAGTGCTCAGCCCGGCGAGTGGTGGCGAGTCATGACTCTGCGTCTTCTGAACTCAGTCTGCTTCGGGGGGGGGGGGAGGTGCTTGTGGCTGTGCCCTGAGCCCTGATTCAACTGTCAGCAAGATGGCAGTGCGCCCATGTTATCTGAGAGCGCAGCCCTGCTGGCTAGCCATCAGGGGCTCGGCCTACGCTGAGAACAGCCTGTTTGTTAAACGCTGCATTTTTAATAATCTGCACTAGGAAATCGGACGGCTTGCTCCGGTATCTCCCGCTCCGAGAGAGACGTCGTCCTCCCGGGATGCTCTTGCGAAACTCAAGCTTGGCTCTAAGCCACACTGGCTTTAGAGATACTTGTTCATTATTCAGAACCTTTTGGACTTTAATAAACTCCGCGGGATGGTTATTATTAAGTCTCTCGGTTATGCTTTGACGATGCAGCTTGGTGGAAACTGCTGTATTTAATCTTGCCCTCGGCGTCGCGGATTTTCATTTCGAAGCCGCATGTCTGTTTTTTAATGCGACATATTGCATGCATTGAGTCGTGTCCTTGGATTGGTCAACTCCCAGGGTGAGGATTTCCTTTCCCTGCCTCGCGTGTCCTTGAGGGAAATGCCGTTCTTGCAGGTGCTGAGAGCGAGGTTTTCAATAAAGTCTGGAATCTTTGTGGCCTCGTAGGTTAAACGGACTGAGATCTGCGCCATCTGTTATTGTCCATTTTTGTTCTGTTGTCCGGTACATTTATTTTCATCCTTGCACAGAAGGCTCTGCTCCATGTAATGGGCCTCAGGGTTGCATCTGAGTGATGAATGTACCTTCACCCAAGTTCATCTCGAATGTACCATAGTACAGGGAAAAGATGGGGTGCTAATCTGTGGGTCCTTTGGAGAAAGGGACTGCAGGTGGCGTGGTAGGTAGAAGAACAGGCTCATAACCTAGAGATTTCTGGTTCAGGAATCTTCAGGGGGCAGCTGTTGTACCCTTGTGGGGTCTAGTGGGTAAAAGTGTGGGAGGCTCCGGGTGAAAGTGAATTATGTCTCAGTGATGATTTTGATGTCGTTGTGTGTGGCAGGGACCCATGCTTGTGGCTCTTATAGTGGCTGAAGCGGTTTGTTCTCCTTTCGAAGGTGACAGCCTTCAGCTCCTTCCTCTATCCGAAAAGAGCGAGCTTTCTCATCCCACTTCTGGATGACTGATTCATTTCCTCTTGGGGAGATCGGCACCCCCATCCCTGAAATGAAATGCTTGTTGTGGGGGATGGGGGGCGTGTGGTGGAAGAGTGAAGAATGGGCCCCAGAGAGATGGAGAGAGAGAACCTGGAATGCTTTAGGTACACTGTGGGCCAAATGAAAAGCAGGTGACCGGCCCACATGAGCAGAAAGGATGGAGGGGTCAAATTCCTACCCTCCGGGGCGAGAAGGAAGTGGAGTGATGACGGGGCCCTCTTTCTTCCACTCTGCTGCCTTAATTACAACCCCCCAACCCCAAACCTACTCCCACAACCCTGTGTTGTGGACCCATCTCACACACAAGTGCTGGTGTCCTGTTCACACCATGGACCTCTCAACACCTCCTGGAAGAGGATACCAATGATGGGACCTCTGCTCACCCGCAGTCAGCAGAAAAACAATCAAACAAATTGATGAATGGTGTGCGTTTGCAGCTCATTCACTGTAGGACTCCCAAGTACCTGCGTGTGTGTCCTCGACGTTGCATTTCTTCCAATCATGTGACTGAAACTTTTAGGCCGACGCCCCAGAAGAGCAATTTGTTGTGCCCGCTGATTGCATCCCATAACCTAACGAAAGATCTTGGCATGCTCAAAAGCTTGTAAAATGAGAAAATAAGTAACAAGTTACCCCAAAACTTCCCTGGAGTGACCCTGTGGTACATTTTAATTTCATTGCTGTAATAAAAAGTCAGGATACTCTCTCTGCAGGCAATTTGACACCTCAAAATAACAGTGCTGTTAAAGGTCCCCATTGGTGGTCTGTGCAATGGCTGGTCTTGTACTTTGAACTCCTTTCCTATAGGAACTCTACTAGACGTGCTCAGTGTTTTAACAGATGCCTCAGACATGTCTATAGTCTTTCACTAAATGCCGCCAGGGTAGACTTGCTTTGCATTCTGGGTAAGTTCTACTAATGGCGGGAATTTAGCGACTGAAGTCTATCCAAGGCACAGGAGCTAACTAGAGTCAGTGCCGGTCAGCCCTTTAGGTGACATAGGCAGCTGCCTAATCTACTGAGAACTGTGCAAGCCAATTTCATTTTGTCTCAGACAGGGGGCACTGGCAGTGAAACTTACCTAGAGTGCCACATCGGATTCTACGGGTACGGACTAAAGTGCACCTGAAATGCTGGGCTCTAGGCTGGATAATGCTTTAGACTGCTGGTACTGACAGCAGCAGAGGTAGACTTAGGTACCCCAAGAACTTCTACACCACTGTTGATGGAGGAGAAGAGGACAATATGAAGTGCCTATTCAGCTACACGTTGTATGCATGACTTGGATGGAAGCCCATGCAAGAGATTCAGAGCAGGGTGGAGAAAACAGGCTGACAATGAGTCTCAGGGGCTGGCTACGCCACCCATCTGCTGCTAATCTAAATGTTTAGACAGCGCTGATTTCTCACATTGTTTGGAGTTTGCCGATAGCGGCTAATTAGATTCAGATGCTGATGGGAGACTCGCTTTTACCTTGATGTCATGCTGATGCCAAATGTTTCTCTGGTGGCTCACGGCTGTGCAGATATCAAGCCGACTGCAATCTGACCAAATCTGGCATGGGTCGTGATTGCCAGCATGGACGCCTACCTGGCTCAACTGGGTGTGGTCTCTAGGAGCTCCCAAGTAGGGCTCTGCTCTCTACACATTCTACAAGCCTAACTAATGAGCTGACAGAAGGTGGGTCAGACGGGTCAATGCATGTGACAAGGCTGTGAGTCTGTGTGCATTTCTTACCCTCTCTGAGTTCCACAGAAGATTAAAGGGGAAACGGAAATTCGAGACGGAATACCTTTGACAGTAATGGTGGCTTCCAGACTAGAGCCGACCTAGAAAGGTTTGTGGTATTCCAGGCCTGTCAGGGTGAAGTAGCTTGAGGTTTGTACCTTGAATGTAGGTGGTTAATTGAGTGATAGGTTGGCTGAGTAATACTCAGGACACAGCCGGCTCTAACTGGTACTTCGTTTGGGTTGAGCTCAAATCCTGTAGGATGAGTAAGTTGCAGAATGCGTATAGTTGTATGCTGTTTGGCATTTCAGCTCACACGCCAATAGAGTTCAAGGTGAAAACACAATGCCTGGTGTGTTCATTTCACATATCGTGTTAGGGCCTGTTTCTGCTTCCTCGAGGACAGCAGGAGTGGCTGACATTTCGGTCCAGAGTGTAGGAGTACCTGGAGCAGGTCTGGTCATGACGCGCCCTGCCACGGGTGTCCATCGCAGGATGAAGGATGTGTTTCCAAAGTCAAGATGGCGGAAGAGAGTTTTCAGCGACCCCCCAATACGTTCATTCTTCTGCAACTTATTCATTCTTCTTGTTTTACATGATTAAAATTAGTGGTGGTCGGATTTCAGCTCTATTAGCTTGATGGACATTTGTGTATTTTATCATTCCTGCTGGCTTCGCTCTGCAGCTACGAGGGAATCTTCCTCGTTTCTGAGGCAGATGCTTCTTTGTTTCCAGACTTGGATGTCCCACACATGTGAAAATAACTTTATTGAGTTTATTTGTGGATCTAATGGTTTAGATATCCTAGTTCTGCAGTTATAGAACATCCTTTTACACCCCATAACTGCTGTCAGGCAGTTCCTGGCTGTGTCTAAGATAGCCTGTCTAGTTCGGGGCTCAGATGTAAATGAATTCCAGACCTCTTCCTGCTTTTCTCTGTTGTTCCCTCACGCACAGTTTTAGCGTATGATTATTAATGCATTTGTCTTTGTGACATTTCTCCCGATTATCTTTCCTAGACCAGAATTTCCCCCAGCGATGATGCCATGACTGTGCCCTATTTCCAAGGTGGTGTTGATGGGGGGAGGGGAATGAAATCCCGCATAGGAGCCCTCCTGCTCAAGTGGCCTGTTCTGTAGAGTTCCCGAGGATGCCGGGTCCGTGAAAGAGGAAGAGGAAGGGTGGTTGTGGGGGGGGTTGGTGGGGTCAAAGGTCAGCCACCCGGCTGGGCCTTGTTTTGTGTGCTGAAGAATAGCAACCTTGTGGGGGAAGGCATGAGTGGGAGAGCTGGCGGGGGGGGGGGAGGCAGGTAGCTCTAAGAAGGGTGCCATTCACCCTCCATGCTGCAGATGTGACCCTTTGTGGTGAAAGCACAAGATGGATTTCCTTTGCCTTGGACACATGGCCCACGCGTGGAGCTCAAAGGAGAAGCTGCCTGTTATGTCAGCTGCCTGACACACAGTGTGTTCCCGGTGCTTTCTTGGAGAGGCTCCGATCAGGCAGAATGTCTCTCTCTCTCTCTCTCTCTCTCTCTGTCTCTTAGAGAGCTGAAGTTAGAGCCGGAAGAAGCTGCTCAGCAAACGTGGTTATGAAATGGGAGCGGGGGACGGGGGACGGGGGACATACGGCAGCTGAAATCGTGGTGGGAAAGTCAGCGAATAATAGCGATGCTTAAAAACGTAATTCATTTCACGCTCTGCTGCAAAATGTTTTTATGTTTGATTTGTAGTCAAGAAGATTGAAATCGAAGAAAATATAATTTTTCCTGTGAGCGTACCCAGACACCCAGCAAAGGCTTGCAAAATGCCTTCACTGACAGGATATTAACAGAAAACATTTCTTTAAGGTGTCTGGGGTTTCTTGCATCCTGCAGGCAAAAAGCCCACTCCTAGGATTTCGCCTAATCAGGACAGGCTGCTTGTAAGCTTGCTTGCGTACCAGTGTCTGTGAGCCCATTTACAAATTCTGCCTCTGTTCACTTGTCACTGTGTGTGTGTTTGAGTGTGTGCACATACAGACACAGACAGAGAGGTAAATGACTGGGGATGGGGTGTGGTGGTGGGGGTTGGGGGGGTTGCACAGAAAGGCTGCGTGCCCCAGGGGAAGCTCCCTTTGCTGCTTGGGAGGAAAACAACCTCTCTGGGTGACTTTATCCTGCAGGAATGTCTCCTGTAGCTAGTGAGAGCTGGGCCTGTTTGGGCTGAGTGCTTCCGCCATTACAGCCCTCTTTAGCACGCGGGACTACGCCTCAGTGCCTTTTAAATGCCCCCTGTTGCGCGGTTTTTCGCTCTACGGGTTAACTATGCTAAGGGCTCCGTCCATAGGTTTTAAAGGCATGGACACCGCCCAGGCTCAGCTGCTTGTAAATATTTCTGGAGAAAAGACAGCGATTGTATTTTAGCCTAATAAGCTGTCTAGGAGGGTGGTGTGTGGCTCAGCAGGTTAGAACACTGTGCCTGTGATCAGGAGGTCAGCAGCTCACATCCCAGGGTGAGCAGGGTGATTTCACCACTGGGTCCTTGTGCAAGGCCCTTAACCCCTGATTGCTCCAGGGACTGACTGACACTCTACTTTCTCAAAAAAAAAAATGTATTTCACTTTCAATAAAAGCATCCCCTAAGTAAATATAATGTGATTGTGACTTTGAGGGCTGGGTATAGGAATACATTACTCGCATTTTAGGCTTATGATTTCACACTACACGGATGAGTTTAGCAGCACCTGTCGTTTTCAGTGTCACTGGGCAGTGACGGTGACTGTAGGTAGTGCTGATTGATCGGTTGCGGTGCCATCGCCTCTGCCGAAAGGCCTGGCGCTCGCTGAATACGTGCAGTTCAGAGGCATCGTCACGTGACGTAAATGGGCTCGTGTCGCGGACGTCCCATCGGCAAACAGTTCCCCCCCCCCCCCAAAAAGATGCCATTTTCCAAGCAAATGTACAAAACTGTTCCCCATAGGAGCCCCATCTGTTCTGCATAATGACGTGGCACGAGTACGCCGGCAAGCCCCTCCCCTCGCAAGCTGCTGCAGTCACAAGATGCGTGCAGCATGTACCCGTCTTTCTCTCCCATGCTCGTTATGTTGGACACAGGCCACTATTACATCATGACTGTGTTGGTATTGTTTTGAGGAAAACACACAAAAAATGAATATCATAACTGATTTTTACCCATTTCTTTTACCCATTATGGACACTTATTTTAATGCTTAGCAGGGCTCCACCCCGCTATTGAACGTGTTATATTCCCATTACTACGTCGTTTCTCTGCCCCCCTCTCATCCTTTCACCCAATAGCCAGAGCTGTTACATTGTCCAATGAGCAGTGGCTCATTGTACCAGGGGCAGTACCAGGGGCTCCTGCCTTTTCAAACCCTGCCCCCCAGTTTCCTGCCTGTATAATTACTGTGGCATCAATCAGTGTCAACAATCAAAGCCCCATTGCCACGACTGGTCCGAGTCATGAGTTGAAATGATTTGCCTGCTATATTCTAGACCAAAGTCAACGGTGCAGAGAGACTGTCAGTCACATGATGAGCTGGACACCATAATGGATGATCTCTGCTGCATCCGCTCAGCCAGATCCATATTGTTACTGTCAGACATGCCCTCCTGTCACACATCCTTGTGGGGACAGCCAGCTGGCACCCAGCCCGGCTCCTTGGGCTCTGGATGGAAGTGGTTGTGAAAACACCATCTTTGACGCCTGTCATTGGTTAAATGTGAGTGCAGGGGAGGAGAGTGTCCTCTAATTGGACATGCCTTCCACCTCCTAATTAAGATTAGCGCCCACGGCTTACAAATGGACCTTGTGAAGGTGCTGTAGATGATTGGACCTGCCTGCCAATGATCAGTTATGAGTTTCACCCACCATATGACAGACACAGAATAGGGGGAGGTCACTGTACTGCTCTCCATTCTCCCTAAGATGGAAGAAGTGGTGAAAGAAGGACAAAAAAGGATATATGGGTCAGTCTGGGCATGTCCAAGCCCAAGAGCCAAACCTGTAAAAAAGAGAGTGGAGTGTTTGCAAAGGGAATACGAAACAGGGGGCGCAGTCAAAGTGGCATGCAGTTGGTGGGGGTGTAAACCACAACGGAGAAGGCTCCACCTCCACACATACTCCACACCAACATGCAAAAACAAGACCCCTGCAGGAAGGAACTACTTATGACTGTATTATATTTACAAACAACTGTTGGTGGCCTGTAGAAGCCGGGTGGCAGTCAGCCAGTCCCCCAGCATCACTCTGTGACAGCCGTAACCCTATCAGCTTGGGGCCAGAGAGGCTGTCGTGTCAGGAAGCCATGTGCCTGACCTGGGGCCCTCTGATGGCCGGAGGTGGCTCTAATCGCTCCCTTCCAGTGCTTCTCTTCCTCTCTCTCTCTCTCCCTCCCTCCCTCACATTGTCTTAGCATGTGTGTGGGGCTGGTGTTGGTGATGGGGGCTTCGGGGGGGGGTCTGAACGGTGGGAGGCTCTGGTTCCCATGAGCTTAGTGTCTCGGCGACGGGCTGTGTTTATGTACGAGGTGAACCCGAGGGTGGGGTTCTGGGAGCAAGGGGGAGGGGCTGCTGTGTTCCAGGCCTGCTTTTGTGCCCCCCGGGTCTAGGGGCCAGGATATTAGCATGGTTGGCAGCGGTTGCGAAAAAAAAGGAGGTCGCCATTAGTGTGTCCCCATGACAACAAAAAGTAGTTTGGTTTTTAACCCCCGAGTAAAAGACCCTCTCTGTCTGGGCGCCCACCTCATAGAGGCAGCATTTAGAAAGAAATGCCAGTCGATCGGGTGTATATTTGCTTCACTATTAACTGCCTAAAAGCTCTCCGCAGCACACAGTATAAATTTGTGCAGAACAAACAGTTTTTATGGTTGTGATAAGATTTAAAATTTGCTTTGTGTTTCAACCATCCATCCATTATTTCCTATGACTGTTTCTCCAGTACAGGGGCACAGAGAGCCTGAAGGCTATCCTAGGAAGCACAGGGCACAGACCCTGGCCCAGCCTGCACTCGGAGTTATTTATTTTTATAATTTTATTAGAAAAGATTATTAGATTTATAGAGGAAGTCATAGCAAATGAGCAGATATCTGCTAACTTTGCAGAGAATGACTGATGGGAAGATGGCGACTGAGAAAGAGGAACATGAGCTGTCTGGATGAGGGGAAAATCCCAAACTGGCTGTCCCTCTCACCTCCTGAATCTTAGAGACACAGACTGCTTTGCTGAGGGAGGTTTGGGGAAGTGGGATTAGGGGGGGTCGGTCTGACTGCTGTTGTCTGTGCTGAACTGTCTGAGATTGTCCCCCCCCCTCCACAACGCTTTCCGCTCACGGGAGACGGTGAGAAAACAGACGTGGCTGGGGATTCTTGGATGGGGCCGCGGACGGCGTCTGCATGGATGGCGTCTGCATCTGCGCTGGCTGTCTGTAATGGGGGGAGGAGCTGAACATCTGTATTGCTCATCTGAAGGAGCCAGTTGTGTGTGGGTCTGCTGGCCCCCGTCGCCGAGACGACGTAGCGTAGCGCAGACAGGATGCAGATGTGAATCGGGTGTAAGAGAATGAAAAAGAACCCGAGTGATCGGAATCGATTAACAAGCAAACTGTCTGACTGTAGGTGCTCTTAAGAGCTTTGCGTAAGACCAGGGAGCACAGCAGCATGTTGATAGGATGGGAGGGGCCAGGGCTGGCAGAAAAAACAGCATGAGAGGATGGATGGGACCCTGCCTGGGCTTAGCTGTAGAGACTGTAGAGGATGAGCACCATCTACCACGAGGCAGCTGAATCAACTAAATGGGAATGATGCGTACATGGACATGGTCAAATGCATGTAAACATGAGCAAACACGGACAGACACACTTAAACATGGGCAGGTGCACACAAACAGGGACAGACACACTTAAACACGGACAGACACACTTAAACACGGACAGACACACTTAAACACGGGCAGACACACTTACACATGGGCAGGTGCA
>JAAGVU020000035.1:7290962-7313019 GCA_011763525.2 Mormyrus iriodes
AGACACACTTAGACACGGACAGACACATTTAGACACGGACAGGCACACTTAAACATGGACAGACACACTTAAACACGAGCAGACACATTTAAACATGGGCAGGTGCACACAAACACGGGCCGATGCACAGAAACACGGACAGACACGCGTAAACACGGACAGGCGCAGAAAGACACGGGCCAATGCACACAAACACGGGCAGACACACTTAGACACGGGTAGACACGCACATAAACACGGGCAGAAACAGCATGCTGAGCCCTATCAGGCTACAGACTCGTATATGGAGCCAGCACCTCCCCCCGTGACCAGCCTCCGTCACGCTGGTAATTTTGGCAGCCAGGCGGTCTGCATGGCACCAGTAATTGTTTTAGGATAACCATATTAGGCTAATCGTGTTAGCCGTCGGTTAGGCGTAGACAAGAGTGGCATGTCTGGCGGGACCTGTGAAGGGTGTGGAAAAGCATCCCCAAGGTCACATGGCATCCCATGGGACCTCGCCAAGGTGCCGCTGGCTGCCGGCCCATCTCCCAGGATTGAAGGACGGACTGGCTGAGATTGCGTGTCGTCAGAGCGGGATGGAGCGAGACAAAGGGTCGCCGGAGTGTCCTGAAAGGCTGTTTGATATTCACGAGTTTTGTGGTGGTACAGCAGCAGCTGAACCTGTTTGCTGTGCAGAATATATGGAGGATGTTCAACAGGGCCGAGGCAGCATCACACTCAGCTGAGGACTGCGTGTGTTGCCCTCCGGGTCCTCAGGCCTATCACCACCTGAGCCGCCCCCAGCCCCCCCCAAAGAGCCACTGCCACGCTTATTTCCCTCCCTCTGAGACGATAATGGGCCCTAATCAGTTCAGTCTGGCTGTTCCTCTTTGGTCGCTTTGCGTTTTTCTAGAACTTTCTAGAGGAGCTCTCTCCAAATATTTGCCGCCTGGCCACTCCCAGCGCAAGTGGGCAGGATTCAGGAACACGTTTGCTTGTTTACCGTTCTGTATCCCAGCGTCCTCTGTGTGTGAAACTGGCACTTTGGTGTGTGTGTGTGCGTGAGAGGCAGCTTGGAGTACAGGCGGTTTTTGCAGTGGAGAGTCAGATGCTGGATAAACATGGAGGGGGATCCCGACGCCGGGGAGGGAGGCGTTACGTAGTGTGGGGAGCACGAGGAAGGTGGTGGCTAAGCGATGCGGACCGGGACAGCTCCGGAGCACCGCGTGGAAAACATTCAGCTTCACTTCTTCCCCCCTGTATCTGCCCCCCTCCCTCAACTCCACACCCTGGGGACTAAAACTAGACATCAAACCAAAGCTGCATAATTCAACAGCAAAAGTAGAAACAGCTGAAAATGTTTTATTCTCTTTTTTTGCGGGATGTTATATTATAACTTTCATATTGAAGCGATTTTGCTTGGCTCGTACCTGCAGCCGGGGAGTGGGGTGCAGAGACATTTCGGATGACATCAGGATGACGGCATGAAGTGCGGGTGCATGTGTGTGCGGGGGGCGTTTTAGCGCCCTGCGTGATTTAGTGCATTGCCTGGCCCCTCCACCACAGCGCTGAAATATGGGTAGCAGGCAAAACTGAGCACATATGGGATTACTGTAGATAACGAGCAGGCTCAGGGCAGCACTGACTCATGTGTTTTCCCATCATGTTTAATTAGAGCCTTTAATGAAACGTCTTCGCGATGATATCACCCCCTTGTGTAAGAGTGCTGTGCAGCCGATTCTCATTCCCACGTTTTTCCGCTGGGTGGACCCCCCCCACTGTTACCTTGTCGTCTTCGCCACTCCCATCCATCATGCTGCGCTGTGCCCTCTGCTAATTGTCTAAATAGCCAGGCAGCGGCGCTGACGCGAGCCGCCGGGTTCCATGCGGAGCCTGGAGGGTGGGGTGGGGTGGGGGGGTCTTTGTTCTCAGCGCATGCTCTAAATGTTTTTTTTTTCCTCTCCTTCCCCTTGCAGCCAGAAGAGTTTGAGGCGATTCATTCCCACACCTTCCGGGTGAAGACGTTTAAGAAGGGCAAACACTGCGGCGTTTGCAAGCAGGTGATCAGCAAGGAGGGGCTGGTGTGCCGAGGTGAGTGCCACCATTCAGCAGCCGCGCAGTCCGCATTGAGCAGCTGTGCGGTCTTTACTGGGCAGCCGTGCAGTCTGTATTGAGCAGCTATGCAGGCGAGCAGCAGCTGGCTTGTCTTCCTCGTCTCTGAGCAGAATATTTGTCTGACCCGGAAAAGGAGAGCCAGTGAAAGGGTGATGACTTGAATCACCAAATCCTAAAGCCGAACTGCTGAGCTCACTGTTTGCAGCATGGCCGCGTCGTTTTGCTCCGCACTCCACGTGCACCCTCCTCACAGACGGGTAGCTATCCATTCCAATTTCGGACTCTCTCGAACCAAATTTGGACCCAAGACCCAGCGTCAGTCTCTGGTGTCATGTAACGCTTGGGGCCCCCTGGGTGGAGAGTGAGGGGCCCCACACTGGGCTGGCAGGCCACCCTGGTCTGTGGCAGACTCCCTGGACTCTCCCGATGCCCCCCCAGGCCTTTGTTTGGGCTGGCACTGCCAGTGGAAAGGATGTCTGGTTCCCCCGCCCCATCACGAGACGTATGTCACATCATTATAAACACTCCAGCCTTCCCACCCCCACCTCTTGTCATGCTCTCTGGAGTGCCGTGCTGGGGTGGGGGTTGTTCTGGGTCCCTCCCCATCGTTAGTTTCTCATCTTTCCCATGGTGATCGTTTTGTACAGCGACAGATGAGAATTCGAATGTGCCTGCTGGCGAAAATTGAAATCCTTTATTTGTTCTGGGGAATCTGTTCATGGTTAAAAGCATCATCTTGACAGCTTTCGTTTTACTGTGTCTGTGTAAAGTGAAACAAACCATGGTGGGACAGCAGCTTTCCCTCGGCCGCAAAACAGATGCAGGATTCCAGCCGGGGTCCGTGATGACCCCTCTGTGTGCTGGCGTTCGTTCCAGCCGATGAAGTGATCTTACTGCTGGAATTTGCTAGAGGTTGGAGGCGGGATTGCTGTTGTGGCTGCTTGCACACGCCGGTTCTGATTGTTACATTTTGCTGCTACACTACGCTGTAGGCAACGTGTCAAAAGTTTGCTGGGGGGTAATGTAGACAGAACAGTATGAATTTCCACACCGAGGCCTTACAAACTACCTGCGATTTTATTAACATCCCAGGCTTTGCCGTGCAATGTAGATTTAGCAACAGTACAGGAACCAGAAGCTGCGTAGTCTTCATTAAGCAGCCTTGCAGTCTGCATTGGGCAGACATGCAGTCTGCTTTGTGTGGTCAAGCAGTCTGCATTGAGCAGTCTACCTCGCGTGGTCATGCAGTCTGCATTGAGCAACCGGCAGTTTGCCTCGTATGGTCAGGCAGTCCGCACTGAGCAGCCGGCAGTCTGCCTCGCGTGATCATGCAGTCCACACTAAACAGCTGTGCAGTTTTCATTGAGCAACAGTGCAGTCTCCATTGAACAGTTATGCCGTCCGCATTGTGCAACCATACAATCTCCAGTGAGTCATTTTGCATTCTCCCCTGATCCTCTTCACAAGTCTAACAAGGTGGTCACCCTTTGCAAAGGCTGCTTGAGCATCCTGACAGCCAGACAGCATCTCCATTTAGCTGGCAGCGAGCGGCTTTGATTAAAATGAAAGAGGGTCAGAGAGGGTATCCTGTGTCCCAGAGCCAAAGAACATACGCAAGTGGCCGCAATTGGCGTGTCTCAGCACTTCGCTCTTTAACCCTGGCAGCGGAGGAGTGAGCACACACACAGACCTTTAGCAGAGCGATAAGCACTCGTTCGGCCGCCAGGAGCAGCTGGCCCCCCAAGCTGCTTTCTCTGCAGTGGTCATTCATTATGTGCAGTGGCTGAGACACAGCACCGCTGCTCGGTCCTTAAAGCTATTAGTCGCTGCTAGAACGTCTTTAGATGCCGACGCAGCCTGGAGGATTTCCTGCGGAATATCAATGCGAGTGACACGGAATCAATCAGGCCCCAGCGGAGCAGGACTTCATTAGCTAATCCACCTCAACAAGCCCCGCGTGCCCATTAGGAGATTGACTCTGACGGACAGTCCGGGGGAGCGAGCGAGTGTCCTGTCTGTGTGTGTGTCTATAGGGAATAGGGGGAGGGGCAGTCCCATTACCTCTGTCCTCTAGCCCCTCGTGGATCACCTGATCATGCCGTACTGTCAGTTTTCAGCACCGGCTCCCCATTGGACAGTTCCGCTCTCAGTAAGAGTGGCGTCAACGTTCTATCGTGGCTCTCTGATAAATTGGAAGCAGGTTAATGAGTTGCATTCCAGATCTTTCCTCTTTTATTATACAACGTAACATCCTGCTGGTTTAATGGATGGACACTTGCATGGTCAGCATGTGGCCACCGCAGACCTAATAAAAACCATACTCTCTTTTCCTTTTATCAATTTCCCAGTTGCTTTTGGCGCAACGCTTGACTTTGGCAGAGATGGATGCAGTTAAGTATGGATGTGACCTAAGACACAGTGTGACAACGAGATTGATACGTGTCTGGGTAAGACAGAAGGCAAAGGGCCTGCAAGAGGGCATTTCTGCAGGATTCAATCTGGGATCCTTTCTGTGCGTCCATGGTTTTAGCGTTGAATGTTTGCAGTCCAGATCAGGGCTGGTTAGAGACTTTTTGAGGGGCAGGTGCTTAGAGGGCACCCTTAAAGCTCATACAGATGTTCATGTTACATAGTTCAGGCAAAATGGGCAGGTACTCAGGCACCCCCCTCCCCCCCTTCTGCACGTGCCTTGTCCAAACAAGCAAGTGCCATGATTGGTGTTTATTTACCCCTGGCAACTGGCACAGGTCCTTCACAGTGGCTTTAGCAAGATTCCATGCCAAGGTGGGTGCCAGTGTTCGAATTGTGTCATTTATTTATTTCAGGGGTCATGGGGGGTCCCCTGCTGGGTGAAAGTTGTCATCCTGGGTGGGGGGGCGGCAACGGTAAAAGACAGACTGGGGGTGTCGCAGGGTGATTTTATTGAATCACTAGTGATTGGTTGCATTTGGTCCATTTTTGTTGGGTGGGAAGACAATCGACCCATAACCTTGCCCCTGGTCCTCCAGCCCTGGTGACGTGCAGCTGGACCCGTTGGCCGTAGCAGCACTTAAACAATAATAGGTATGCCTGAATAGCTACACCAGAACCAAAGCAGCCATTGGCTGAACAGGCCATTCTGTCCAGCTGCTGACCGCATCAAAGAGTGGTAAGTGAGTGGTATGTGGGACAGAACAGCAGGGGTTTTTCTCAACCGTGACGGCCGTTCTTCTCTGGGAGCCTTTTGGGGAATTAGGTAGGGGTGCCTCTGTTACAATCGGCCATGACGCATTATCCTGGGTAATGGGGTGAGGGAGAAGCATGTGCGCACACACACATATAAACACGGGGGAATGAAATTTACAAACCAACACGGTGAAGGTGGGACAGCAGGCTTGGCCTGGGCAGGACCAGGCACTGCTATTCAGCCACCCGCGGGCTGCAGATGGATGAAGCGTCCAGGACCAGCTGGGCTCCAGTTTGTTTACCTGCATTCCTGCCATGTGGTCCCGCCCACCTACCGGTGTTAGAACAAATCTGACAACCGGGCCCAAGATTTTCATGGGGGAGGTGGGATGGGCATCCTGGGTTGGAAATTTGTGGATGTTAGGGAGGGGCACCAGTGTTCAAGTTTTGTCAGAGGTCTTGGGGGGCAGTGTTCTACCATAGAGGGTTAGCGAGGGTAAAAATTGTCAACCAGTGGGGGGGGGGGTGGTAGTGACTCATAGCCACGCCCCTGGGCTGACAGACTGATCTTTTTTAGTATCTTTTTGGTTGGGGCAAACAAGATCATTTCTCCTGTGGTGCCAATGCTGCCAGCTATCTGTCACAGCAGCCCTGATGCAATCTGGGAGATCGTGATGGGGGCGGCTGCATGCCTTATGTGGGGGCGGGGCTTACCGCCATGCTGGGCTGCTCCCCGCCAGAGAAGGGGGTTAAGGGCTTAACATGCTGATGGTGGGGGCCCGCTAACAAAAGGGGCCGCTCCCTCGGCTGAAAAGGGCCTCCCCCTCACACGGGCGGGTGGCGCGATCGTCGCAGCCGGCCCCCATCTGGATTAACCCGATTTATGAGCTAAGGTACCTTTGTGAGGAGCACAAAGTGAATAATAGGGCCTCGCCCATAGACACGGCTTTGGCAGCCCGGGACAGTGGTGGGATCGCCCCCGGCTGCCGTGCCACTTGAGAGCCGGGGACTGTAAGCGCCCCATTGTTGGTGCCATGGAAGTGAGATCAAGGCAGGTCGGGATTGGGACCAAACGCTGCACCGGCAGACCCTTGATCAGATCATTCCTCGTGATCAACCCACGTGATCGCCTGTGACAGCAAAGGAGAAGAGCGTATCTGGGGAGATGTGGCCGGTGATAGGAAGGGAGGCAGGGCCGCTTGGCTGAGTTTGGGGGTGTGGTTTGCGGTCAGACGGGTGGTGGGGGGGTGGGGGGCAGAGCGTACAGTGAAGTGGGGAAGCGTGAGTCAGGTGCTGCTGTGTCAAAGCTGCGAGTATCTGCTTATCAGAAAGGGTTCCAAGGAGACATTGAATCAGTGTGCGTGTCCTGAGTCCCCCTGGAATGGCCCCTTGAAGTTCTCCTCCGCCAGATAATTAGTATAATAATCCCACCCACCCCTGTCCCAGAAAGAGTACTTTCCCCCCACTGGCCTTTCACGTGCGGTAATACATCACCTGCTCCCCGGCACAGCTTAATCAGGAAGCCCTCATAATCGCAGCTTCCTGTGATGCACCGGTGTGACACGTGCGGCGCCAAGACCCGCCAAGATCGCCTAGCGTGTTTCTCATGTCTGGATGCATGTGTGCGTGCGTGTGGCCTGCGGTCACGTTCCCTGAGAGCCAGAAGATTGTTTTCATTCCGCCGTCCCGCTCCGAGCTGAACGTGGAGAGCGCAGTAACTCGTCAGGGGGAGTGAAGGATCCGTCCTGGCTGTGACTCAGAGAGGGCTGGATCCCTGGATAGCTGCTCCGAGCTGTCGTCTGATGGGAATGCAGATTACATTAATCTTTATAAACATGATGAACACTTCCATGGAAATTTCCCAGCATTCCCAAGAAGCATCGCACCTTGAAATAAAACCGTAACTGCTGTTCGGGCATAATAGAGCCGTGCGACTTTAAAGGTAGTGGCTCTAGCTGCTAGCTAGTCAGCCTGGGCCTCGGGATCCCTTCCTGTGGCCCCACACCTCATGGCTAATGGGAGGGGGGAGGGAATAAGCTGCACCGTGAGACTGATGAGAGACACAGCTGGGTGTATGCCGAGGAATACAGACGGGATCTGGTACCGATCAGCTCGTTTCCTGACGTATGCAGAGCGGAGTGCACAAACAGGCATGCATGCACTTTATCGCCCACTCCAGGGCGTGCAGGAGCAATCACGATGCTTTATTAGCGGCCCCAGAGAGACCCCCGTCCGCAGGCCGAGGACGTCATTATACTGATTAGCGGAGCTGATTGATGGGTGCTTTGTGATGAATTGGCTCTGCACTCGATACGGCTCCTCTCGATGGTTTATTCATGTCGTTACTGATCTACCCACTACAGCTTTGCTGCCAATCAGATAAATGTTCGGAGGCTATGTTTACCTGTCATTCATGAACAGAAATTCACCTCGTAATTAATCGGGATCTGTTTTGCCCTGGATTTTAAAAAGAGCATAATGGCTCGCTCCACCTTGCAGACTCGTCTGCTGCTATCCTGCTGTTTAAATGCAGCGTGGTGCGGTGATTTTGTGGTTAGCACTGTAGCCTCACACCTCCATGGCTGTGGGTTCGAATTCCGCCTCTGTGTGCATGGCATTTAGATGCATTTGCTGTTTTTTCGCCCATTATCCATGCAAATCTTTTTTCCCACAGTTTAAAAAACGTCTAATTCAGCAAACTGGAGTCTCTAGATTGCCTGTATTGTTTTCCCAGAAAGGGAGTGGCATCCCGTACAGGGTGTCCCCTGCCCGGGGTCCTGAGTTTCCTAGAAGCGGACCCTGTACTGGCTCAGCGGTATTAAAGATGGAAGCATAGATGGTCTCTTAGCTGCACAACAGTGCCACCTGCTGAGGACTGTCTGAAATAGCTTTGTTCAATGGGCTTGAATGTAAATTAAATGTAGTTTAAATGTAAATGTAATTTAAAGGTGTAGATGTGGATGAGGCAATTAAACACATCAGCATTCTTCCTTATGACCATGGAAATGCTTTACAACTAGAGGCAGTGTGCTTATGACAAGGGCGTAGGTTTCGTTTCAGCATTGGTAGTGGCCAAATCAGCCCTGAACCCCCCCACCTCCTAAACACACACGAGACTCCCATAATATTGGCAGGGACGTGTCCCTACTGTCCATGCCCAAATCGACACCCTTGACTGAAAGTTATATGTGTGTGTGTGTGTGTGTGTGTGTGTGTGTGTATATATATATATATATATATATATATATATAATTAAAATGATCACGTCTGGAATAATTGTTCTTTCTCTTTTGTAATATTGCATATGTTATGCCTTTGTACATGGGCACATGGACTCGGTGGATAAAACATGGCTTAATAACCAGAATTTCCTAAATTGGCAGGATACAGCAATGCACTAATTGAACATCTGGGTCATCTCACCAAATCATAAAGGATAAAACACACCTGAGGAAGTCAGGGGTGCAGTGCGAGATTCAGAAGTTGAAAAGAAAAGGATGGAATGGGTTAATATTCATTTTGCTTTATTACGTTTGGATTTCTTTATTTGACAGACACTTTTGTCCGAAGCAACATGTATGGATACAGATAGTTTCATCAGAAACGTACAGCTGTCAGTGAGTTTAGGTGCATGTGCTCTCAGGCTAAGCTTTCAATGGCTGCCCATCGGTACCCTGACAGATTCAGGGGGTCCAGCACCTTATAGGGAGCCTTGAAAAACACAGAAGGATGTCTAGTGGTACCAAGAGAAGCACGTCACAAAGGGGCAGTCAACAGGAGACACTGAGCCTGTGAAGGTCACCGGTGGGGGATCAGTTTACTTTTAATCCATGTTTCCCTGAACTCTATGTGAATTAACACCACCCACACTTTGTTCAGGTGTGTTTTTGTCCCTGCAGATCAGATGTATCGTTGTCCCAGTTCCAATCACAACTTTCCCACTTTTTAAACTAAAAAACACCCCCAATGTTCAAGGGAATTACGGTAAATTTGATTTGATACCATTTAACATTTAAAACATTTACAATAACTTTTACCACCATTTTTGCTATTCCTTCGCCTTTAAAATGAAATCTGAAGTTCTAAGTTTAGAACGAAATGATTTAAGTGTCCATTTGACTTTTATTCCTAGAGTAGACCTATTTGGAGGAATCGTTTGAATCACCGTACTTGTCCAGCAGAGGGCAGCAGAAAATAGCTGTAACGTTATAAACATTGCAAATCATGTGACGGCACTGAGAGATGCACAAAGAACACGCTTGTGTGAAACCTCCAGGTTACACTTCATGTTATCGAAGAATCAGGCAGCCTTGGCTGCCCAGAGGGTAACTATTATCAAAAAGCCTTACATTTTAATACTCATTACAGTGTCCTGCTTTATTCCTATGTTTAGTACAACATTGGCAGTATTACAGTTATTTTCTGTATTTTTGTGATGGTTTCTGTCAGTGTGGTATGAATCTTTACTTACTATTGTTTTAAAGTTTTTAAAATTTTAGAAATATCTGTTATCTGTCCTGCTGATGTGTAGCTATGTCACTTTGGATAACAGCTATGTGTGAAATAGATAAATGTAAATGTAAATGCGACCCTTTGGCTTTCTGGCTCACGGTAGATATTGCCAGAGTAACAGGTCAGACAGGCTGTATAAATCTTCTGTATTTTTACAAGTGCACAGAGTGGGAAAGCTTCTTGGTATCTGCAGTCTCCCTTTCTGTCCATTGAAGGCTAATTTGTCTTGGACTGTCTTATGGGTGCCAAATGGGTCAGCGGGATGATGGAACCCATGGGTGAGACTTGTTACTGCCACAGCAGCATGCCCTATAGGGTTCTGTCAGGTTCTCATTAGCTTTGCGAGTCCCACCCCCTGCACCTCGGGCAAAGCTGGCGACCTGCATCAGTTGCTGCCAAGGCAGATGCAGTCCACATGTCTGCACGGGGTAATGCGTGTCATATGAACTGCTAATTGGTCAGATCCTCGTCAGGAACCGAGGCTGTAAACGCCAATGAATCAAAACGCCGGCCGCGTGCTGGCCTCTCGCACTTGTTTGTGTGTTTTTATACGCGTTTTCCAGAAGCTGCCAGCACTGCGGTGAATGTCTCATTTTTACACGGTGTAACTGGGTTTTTATGGAGTATTCAATATTGTTTGCTAATTCACTGAAACGCCACATCCATCCATCCATCCATCTATCTGCCATCTGCTTGTCCAGTACAGGGGTGTAGGTGAAACAATTTAACATAACGAAAAACTGCTGCTATGGGGATTTGAACCTTTTGGATCACATATTTGAGTGAGTCACTATGCTGCTAGCCTGTCTTGTTTATGCTGCTGCCAACGAAAGCCGAATCTGCCGGCTGGAGACCGAGCCAGAGGTCAGAATATTTTGTCAAAATTTTGGTGTGAAGCTTAGCTTGTTAGGCTGATTGGGAGTCAGGTCGTTTTGAACCGTGACCTTCTACGACCACCCAGACGCTGACCACCATTGGTGCTGGGAAATCTGGGAAGCCTTTTTAATGGCCTTTTTGGTGGCTGTCCCGCTAACCTGGGGTCCCGTTTTGCCTCGTCCCGTTGAGGCCCCTGGGGTCCTCGGCCAGCCCAGGGAGGCCCCTGGAGGGTACCCAGCACAGAAAGCACGGTAGTGGGACCTTGGATGTGCTGGCATTCAGAATCGAACATGCCAGCTGTCCATGCGGCCCGACTCTGGCCCGGCCTGGCTGCCCGGGAGTCCCGGGTGAGGAAAGGCCTGCTGCGGGCAGCTCCTTCGTTTAGCACATTCCATTAATCCTGAGTCAGACAGAAACCAGCCCTTCGTTCTTTAAGTCCACCCCAAACGACTTACTCGCCAATAACCCCTCCTCCAGTCCAACTTCTGTTTATGCACCAAAGGCTTGATTTCCTAACAAGGCAAAGGCTGATTGGTGTGGCGGGGACGCTCCTTTCACTCCCAATATGGTCTCCCTTTGGGTGAAACTGGCCAAAGCTCTCTCTTTGTATCTGAGCCACGTCCAGTGTTTGCATCCTAGGGAGGGGTGAGGACATTCAGAGATCATTATCTATAATATGGATTAATCAAAGGCCAGTGTCTGCGTATGGGGCAGGACAGTGGCCGGGGGTTGTTTAAGCTCCTCTTAGATGTGATCTGGTGCTGTAATCACTATATTTACATTAGTGAATTGTAACAAGCCAATAGAAAACGGGTCTGACCTTTTTGGTGAACATGTTGATGTGGTGCCAGGGTGGTATTCGGTGATGTCCATCTGGTTGTGTGGAGTGTTAGTATGATAACAATGTTTGGAGATAAAAAGTTATTACACCGCTGTCTACTGTCTCAGAGTATTATTCACAGCAGTATAACACAATCAAAATCACAGAGATCATGCCCGAACTCAGACCGCTTGTATTCTTTTTAAAGAATTTTATAGCTCCACCACGGGTGTGATAAATGTTTCAGCACTAGGCCTTCATCAGCGTTAGTGGGATACCTATGTTCAGTATTATAGGCCAGACCCCCAAACACAGAGAGAGAGAGAGAGAAAGAGAGACTGCCCTCAGCGCAAGGCTAGCACACAATGTTTAGGTGCTAATGAAAATAGCAGGGAACTACTGTCTGTTTGAGCAACACCAGGTCATTTTTTTCCGTGCTGATTCCATCTCTCATAGGAATGGGGCCATTTCATTTTTAATAAAATGAAAAACTTCCAATCCGAGATTAAACAGTAAAAATACTTTTTCAAACAGTTAATCATGACCAGAGAGATTAATACGTTTCATAAGACCCCACTGTGCTCGACTCCCTGAGTGTAAGTGTTTAAACACAGTTCGGGAAGCAGTCCTCCTTGCATTCGCTGGTCGTTTTCACCTTGAAGGGAATCTGCGGCGGCTGCCAGCTCTCCCTGTGTTTTTGCCTCCGACGGCCCTGGCTCATAGGTAAGAGTCCAAAAAAGCGAGAGACAGAGTTTCAGCCCTTGTTTGGGGCCTCAGCCCGGCAATGCAGCCCTGAGTAGGGGTGGGCGGGAACTCAGAGGATTCCATAGGCGGGGTGACTCCACCCACCTCGACTGAAGGACAAAATGGCAACGAGGGAACAGTGTGGTCACTGTGAGGCGGTGGTACCTGTGCTGGCTGGGCCGGGACAAGCTCAGGGCATCTGGGGGCCCGGGAAGGGGTGACAAGCCCATCCAAGTCATCTCCCTCCCTTGGGTGGATGGATGGCAAGTATACCTGGCGGTGAAAGGAGGCGGGCCAGATTGGCTTGGCGGGGGGGCTAGCAGAGAGGGACAGCAGTACAATTAAAGCCTTCAGGAGCCTTTTCTGGGGGATGAGGGGAGGGGGGATGCTTTTCAGGCATGCCGGAAAGACTCAGATTTCAAAGCGTTACAAGTACTGTAGCGTGCCGGTACCGGGGGCCGAACCCGAAACCAGGCCCCCTCCCACCGCGGCAGGGGGTGGTAGGACAGGCGCTCGCATTCGGCTTGGAGCGCCGAGTAAACAGGCCACGGACCTTGGACTGGGCCGTGCGCCTCAGCTCACTGCCCTTGTTTACCCAGAGTGCTGTTCTGCGCTGCTTGGCCACTTTTGAGTTGAACTGTTCAGTGCTTCTGGAAAGGAGAGAAAACTAATGGTCTCCTCTTGTCTTTTCTTTCTCTCTTCTGTTGCTCCTCAGTTTGCCGGCTGACGTGCCACAAGAAATGCGAGGTGAAGGTAGGTAGTCTTCACACCGACGCGCCGCCTGCAGTCGCCGACGCCGTCAACGATTAGCATTCTGCATGGGAGCAGCCCATTGGCCGCCACGGACCCTCCCCGTGCCTGTCATGTAACATTGGAAGATCGATTATGGATACAGGATAGTCACAGAGAATTGTGGAGTCACGGACGGTCCTCTCTACCAATCAGAATGCATAGGAATGGAAGGCGGGTGGCATGTGGGGCGCGCACTCGGTGGAGTGGATGTTAGCGACGTGGGAGCAATAAGACAGGCCCTGACTGTCTTAGCGCTTGTTTAACTTGGCAAGACGTGTAATGGGGGGGCTTTGCCCCTCCTAAAAATAAACTCGCTCCACGCCTGCGGCAGAGCTGTTACATGACAGATTTGTTTTTGAAGGACTCGTGAAAAAGAGATTGAAAAAAACGGAGCACAGAGAAGGCGGGAGGGATGTGGGCGGAACGGGGGTAGGGGGGCTTTTTATGGGATGGTTGCAGCGAGAGAGGCCCCCAGAGTCAAAAGCTCTCCCTCATCTGGCAGCCATTACCAAATTGGTGGTGGTTTGACTGGTCCACAGTGGGCTGTCAGGGCTACCTTCCACCCTGCCCCCCACCAGGCAGCACCCACAGGAAATTCCAGGGCCTCGGGCCTTGAGGTGGCTCTGCCAAGGGGTCCGTCAGGCCAGAGCTGCTGGCCAAGCCATCGTGACCCGCAGACCTCGTGTTCTTTGTTTCTGAACTGGCACCGTGGACATGAGCTCGGACCAGCACGGATGCTGATTGGTAAAATATATGGGGTCCTTGGGAGAAAAATGGCAGAGAAAACATTGCCTGAATAAAAGCAAATCAAAACGTGAGGCGGCAAACGAAAGGAAATGAATGTATAGTGGCCAGAAACCTGGCCCCCATGTCACCTTGCCTCCCCAAAAAAGAAAAACATTTGCAGGAAGCATTCATCTGAAGAACTGGAAGTTTATGAAAACAGGGGTGGAATGGAAACGATTTAAACACTTGTGATCAGTTCAGAAACGTCAGTTAAGCTCCCTGTTTTAAAGAAAAGAATTTCCTCCCCGAGTTCTCTGAGATCCTGCATTTATGAAGCACGTATTGCTTGATGCAACATATGTCTCAGATCAGTTTGTATAACGCTGTGTGTCTCCGTCCCTGTTTTGGGTCTTGGCCGTTTCACCTGATGTCTGAATTCCTCTGTGAAGCTCGAGAGAAACCCAGCGTGAGCATCTTCCCGTAATAACAATGCTGGACATTTTCACGAACATCGTGCTAAGTAGCCAGAGTGTAATCTCTGCAACTCACTGTTTCCCCGTCCGGTCGGGCAGTGAGAAAGGGAAGCTGGTGCCACCTGAAGACAGATATGAGGTCATCCGGCCTTGCCGCGCTCCGCGCCAAAGAAAAGTCACAATCGCAGGAGTGGCCAGGCCCGTCAGATCGTGTTACCCCCGGAGGTACCGCCGGCCCGAAAAGAGGACGCGGACGGGTGCTGGAAAAACAGAAATCTGGGTCTCTGCCGTCTCGTGGGGGGGGGGCTGGGGTTGCAGTGGAGGCCTTCCTGTTAGCACAGTCCAAGTGGTAGGAGTAGGTTAAAAATCTCTTCAGTGGCACTGTAGGCAAACAAACAGCCAGCTAAAAGCATCCACCATGCCAGGTAACCAGGCAGACGGTTCTTCTTCTACGGAGGAATCCAAGCTAACTGTTAGCTTTTAGCCTGCAAGCTTACACATCTCTGTATATTATGGCTTCCACAACTCTAATATGTATGTCGTAGTAAAGTACACAGATTAATGAGTAAATAGATACCAGATACCATTCAAGAATTGTCCCCAGGCTCCCCTGCACCATATTTCACAGACAGTTCTTGGCAGATTTTCTCCAGGTAGCTATTTCAGGCAGGACGTCCTCCAGCTAACTGTTATGTGGGCAATCCAGGTTAAAAGGTACAGTAAACTCGACGACTGAGATGGGCCCTTGGCACTGACGCGAGATACATATGTAGAGCAGCGGGTGTTTTCGTTGGGGCTGCCCCCCCCACTCCCTTGGCATATACGGGACGATGTGGAGAGCTTTAGAGCACAGCGTGCTGACCAGAACATTGAAATGGGAGCTGTGGGACTGCCACTGAAGGACAATTAAAACGGCCAGCCGTAATTCCCATCTCCACGGATACGCTCCTTCTCAGAAATAGTATTGAAGTTACCGGAATGTTTATGGTAGATCAGAACAATATTTTATCACGTGAAATAGGACTGCAAAAAAATACACGATTACTAAGACTAATGTCTTTTTTTTTTGTTTACACACGTTACATAAATGATTTAACAATCTAAGGTTGGAATCACACTTTGTCTGTAGAGTTTGGATATTCCCCTCTCTTTGCATGGATCTCCTCATCAGGACTGTGTACTGAGTAAACTGAAATTGGTGAAAAGAGCATATCTCTGAAAAAATACATCCTGTTATCGGAATAATAAAAAAATTAATTGAACATTGTTTCAACATGCCGTAACAAACGCTGGTTTAACCAAACACTCACACATGGGTCCTGCAAAATCATCGCAGCTGCTGAACGCTTTAGGGCCCCTGACCTTGAAGCTCTGGGTTTTTGCGCAACTGAATCATCGGCTCGTGGGCCGGGTGGCCGTGTCGTCGCCGCGAGCTGGCGGAGGTTTGTTGGCCACACGGAGAAACCGCAGCGCATTAGAGAGCAGCTGATGAGTGAAACAGCAGTTTGAGAGGCAGCACTCAGCCCATTGTTGTCCTGTTCCCAGACTAAAACCAAGATCCTCGAGGCGTCAACCGCTGGCTCTCTTTGAAGTTCTGAAGTTAAGACAATGCTGGGTCCTTCTCCAGGCCCTGGGAAGCTCTAACGTCAACCAGCTAGGCTCCACACATCCGCAGGCCCTGGGACTGATGGGATGGGGTGGGGAACGGTGACTCACGCGCAGCTAGGAGGGGCCCCGTCCTGTCCCCCGACGTGGTTTGAGTGTCCACCCAAACACAGATGTGTAGGAGCACCGCGACGGAGCGCCACTGTTTGGGGAAACGGCTGTAAACAAAGCATTAGCGGGAATGGGCGTGGCCGCCGATGTGGCATCCTGTTCCTTCAAAACAGAGGGACAACAATGACACAGGACATCTGTGTGCGAACCCCTGTGTCAGACCCAATCTGCAGAAAAAGCTGTCTCTTCTCCATGACACGGTCACCAGGGATTTTACAACCTTGGCATGTAATCCCTAGAAACCCCATGCTCTGGTAACCATGGCCATGACCATTAGCCAGAATTGCATTAGCTAGTGTCATTAGTAATAGCTGCAGTCGATATTATCATTATAATCTAAACTGAATATCGTTTTTACACCAAATAAAAGGCTCTATTAAATATCAGCGTACCTTCAGCATTCCCCTAGGTGTAGATCCTTAGCCACGCCCCCGATAGACTTCCTTTGGAAACGAGGTCCGTAGGAACTGTGGACCGTCCAGCTGCTCAGTAAGTACAGATATTCCTAGGAATCCTGACTGCTGCCTTTGAATGCTGCTGTTAGTATCAAGGGCCATTGACCTCAGGCCCTCCACATTTATATGTATCCGTTCATTAACATGGAGATTTCCAGGAATCTCCTCCCCAATCTGTGGAGGTTGCCTGGATGCCTGACCCTGGCCGCTGTATCCTGCTATGTTGTGGGAACTCTGATTATGAGTTATACATGCTACCCTTAGAAAAGAGGCCTCCAGGTACAGCCATTGCAGATCCAAGGGAAAGTAGCGGCATGTCTCACTGAAGCTGGATGCTTCATCCCACATTGAAACTGGAATAAAAGACATTTTTCATTCTTACCTTATTTCCAAATTCTTTCAGACAGAGGATGTGCCTCCAATCAGTTAATTTAACTGAAAAGTGCATGGCCCTGATTATGGTTTTGCATCATAAGGTGACCTCCTTTAGTTCTGTCCCCTTTGTCGTCACTGGCACCACAGCTGTGGATGCTGTCCTGTAAAACCCGAGTAGCTTAGCGGTTTTTGGTACTGCCCCCAGCGAGGGGAGGGGGGAGGGGGTCACGGGGCGTGTTCACACAGAGTCAGGGTGGTGAGAGAGAATTAGCGAGGTGTGGGTCTGAATGCTCGGGAGGAAATGAGCGTGGAGCCTTCTGTTCCCTGTGTTCCCTGCTCCACCCACCCCGGGCTGCCCTGGAGAGGAGTGGTTCTTATTCGATAAGCATTCGCTGGCAGCAGCGGCAGCCCCATCGCACACGGACACTTCGGGACACTGTACGGGACCGGCTGCGGTTCCTAGCTCCAGGCTTCCAGCTCTGCAGGCTCAGACGAGGTGGGCTTTCTTCTCGCATGCCGGTCATTTGTCTGTCGTGAGCAGGAAGGCAAGAGGGAGTGGGTTGCTATGGTTACCAGGCCACTTGTCCTTAGTGCAGTACCAGGCTAGTTGGTGTACGTGATACCTGTTGCCGGGATGCTGTAGTGGTGCCAGGTCGTGTTTGAACCCGCAGTCAAGACTGATGGTGAAAGATGGCGAGAGTCACGCCGGGTCTCCTTGGGAAGTCGCTCCTGTCGTGTGATCGATGCTCACATTGCAGGAAGGTATCTGAGATCTGATGTGAGCAGCCTTTTGGAACACGGACTGTTATTTTATCTTGTGGTGGTTTTGTGGGGGGCAGGGGGGGAGGGGGGATCATCCATCTCTTGTTTTCTTCGCATCGATGAGTGGAGCAGGCCAGTGTGGAGGTCATGCCGGCTATGCCCTTCCATACATTTGGCAGCTGGGATCTCCGGGTCTTCTTCTCAGCACCAAGTTGGCATCTAAGATAATTTAGTCTTCATCCGCCATTTTCCGGGCTGAGTTCAGAAAGTTACACCAATAGGATGGTTCAGTCTGGAGTGACTGTCTACCGGAGTCTGGCTTGGTTACTGGGTTAGGCGTGGTAAAGGGAAAGGGCTCTTGGGAATTTGGACTTCTGCACAAAGACAGCAGAGATTTTGGCACTGGCCAACGCACTTTCCACTTGGTTTCCACTCTTGGGCTGCACGCAGTGGCACCATTTGATCTTGGTCAGTTGTTACCATTTTTGTGTCAACAACCTACCAAAGTGGGCTGGCCATCAACATGCTTTGGCACGTTGAAACAATGCATGCTGACAGACATGCTTGTATCAGGGAGTGTACACAGCCATTAATAGCTCTATTTTTGTTAGATGACTGCCAAGGACCGTATCTGTAACATCGTGGTCACGAGAAGCTTCTCAATTTGCCCCAGTGAAGTTCATGTGTCTCTTTGCAATTCTGAGTGTTTGTCTTCGGTGTGCAGTGCAAATATAGCCCGAGAAGAACAAAGGCATCTCGATACTTCCTTCGCCTGTGGTCACAGTTTCTGGTTCATATTGGGTGAGGTCCAGTAGCAAAGGAAGTCATTTGAAATTGCTTACCTTACGTGCATTTGAGCATTTGAGAAGGTTATTTTTTGTTTTCGAAATAGCATTCTGAAGCCCCCCCTTGACTTTATAAGTGTGCGATGGGGTTCCCTTAAGATGAACGGCTTACATGCGGGACACATCGGCGAATTCTGTAGGATTAAAAGTCATGGGACTTGCAGTGCCTTTCAAACCCTGTTCCATCCTTTTGTTTTTCAGAAAATAAGTCAGGGGTATAATTGACTGGAGATAAATCGGGCTGAGGCTTTAGGGTTTTTTTCTGGCTGTAATTCAGAGTCCCTCAGTGCCCTGTACCAGACCCTGTGTGAAGGCAGGGGCAGCTATATGCAGAAATAATCTAGAAGGTTCTGGCATTTTGATTACAAAACGTATGGTAGTTTCTTGGCCATTGCTCTAGTACTTGTTATCTGTGTTATCGAGAACGTTGGTTATCTGTGATATCTACATTCCTGGCTCATAGCAATTCTGGCTGTTCTGATCTTGTTGGGATGAGTTAAGCACAGGATCCAGGACATTTCATTCTCCACTTTATCGTACTAAGATAGGAGACTCATTGCCTATCGCAGTATCACTCTGGGATCAGGATAGTTATCATGTCACTTGGGATTAACACATTCTCACTGTTTGTTATGTCCACTAACTGGGATCATAGTTATAAAAATATTTCACTAAGTATATTTTTTTTATTACAGAGGTGACCTTTTGTTGGTGTGAGTTGTGGTCCAGGGTCATGTTACTTTGCAGAGATGCTTCTCTTGAATACGTCATCATGAGCTGGATGTGGTTGGCGGTTCTGCCGTGCAGAAAAATATTGGCACCGTATCTCAATGGTTTGAGTTCCCCTTGGTATGGTGGAGTACATAGAACCGAAATTTTCTCATACATTTCCTACCATCCATTTGGCATGTGGCAGAAATCCAGGCATAGAAGACTATTGCACTTGTCTGGAAACGGATGAAATGTTCGACTTCTTCCCTTCTGATTTAAACTGATGTTTTTATCCCAGCCAGGAGTTTATTTGGTCTTAGGAATTCCTTTGGTTCACTTTTGGGTAACATAATCCCTTCTATGTGATCTGCGGGGGTGCCCCGTAAACAAACGCTCCCTCGGCTCGGCTCTGCCTGTGGGTGTTGACGTATATCCTTTGGCAAACCGGCTGGAGCTTCTGTTGGTCTTTCGAGGAGATGAGGACCCCGGCGCCGTAACGGAACGCCTGGAATTGGGCCGTGGGATTCTGTGCGTCCGGGTCTCGGGAGAGCTAGAGCTAACACCAGGCCTGCCAGGAGACCGGAGGCACCGTGACACGCGCTAACGAGAAACTGTGGATGGCGCCTTCGTTAAGCTTGCGTGTTTTCTTTAGGCTAATACCCTATTGTTATAGTTCTCCGAGGAACATCAGCTCCACCCCACCGACTATAACAACTTAGCGCAACGTGATCGAAGGGAAAGAACTGTGTTTTAATGTACTGATAACATTGCCTGAAAGATTTCCATCATCTAGTAATTCCTGAGAAGAACATTTTGTGATAACGTCTGTTGTTTAAAGGCTACCCCCTCATTTTCAATTTAGACCATGCAGCTGCAATCACCGGTAACTCCACTATTAATTCTCCTGCTTCTGTTTATTAAAAAAAGACTTGATCTCACGCTATGTTTCTTGTTTCTGTAGCCTTTTCATTACCCTGACCAAACTGTCGGTGGCACTGTTCGGAGTGCTTTCATACGACCGGGTTGTGTCCGGCTAGTTAAAGGAAGTGTGGCTCGGTAGAGATAAGCCCCTGGCAAGCCCGGCGCTTTCCTTGCGGGGGCGATGATTGCGGGCCGTGCGTCTTCAGCCTCGTGGGAGGTGTTGCCGCGGGGACAGCAGGTTCCACAGCGCATGGGTCCCCTGCTGCGGTTTCGCCCCCAGCCAGGCTGATATTTATCGCAGCCCTTTTTGTCCACGTGCCGCCATTCTTTGGAGAAAAACACAGTTCATGGGAAAGTGGGAGTGCAGTCGCTGGCTCCCGCTGCTAATGGCTAGTCCTTCCTGCTTGATTAAAGAAATGGCAGGGCGTGTCACAGTGACTGATTACATCTCTGGTATATTGATACAGTAGTCAGGTCTTTCATGGCTCCTCTACATTTCTTTGTACGCTCGGCTAATTATCTTGGCCTTGCACCATGACTGAGACCTGAGCAGAAGCTTCGTATGATTAGCCCCTGTTACCAAGTACATCGAAATGGAGGACCACATGTCCCCTTGGCACCGTGGAGTATTCGAGACACTCTGGAAGGAATGTAAACAGAAGGAAGACCAAGTAGGAGTGTGCATGATCTCTCACTCCCCAGGTACAGCTCGGTCAGGAGGGAGAGGGTTCGGGAGGTGCTCTCGGGCCTGATGGGAAACAGACCACCACACACCGCCCAAACGCAGCCATACCCAGTCCGCTGCCGCCTCATCATGCTGACGTACAGCTTGTTCCAGAGCGGCGTCTGTACGTGCCTCTCGGATATTCGTTTTCATCCTGTTCATTTCTAGCATTCTTTGATAGCCCGTGATATGACGATCAGATAAATCCGCCGCTGAGCTTCGCGGTTTCGTCATGTGAGATGATTTCCGTCAGCGCAGGCTAAGAGAAGAAGCCTCAGAGAGAGACAGTCAGAAACTTGCTCGCCTTCTGCTACAAGGTAACGGAATTTATTTGGAAGCTCTGCCCCTGCTACCTTACATTAAACTCCGCAGTTTGGAGTGATGAGCCCAAACAGGGAAACCTCTAAACCCCAACCCAGCTGTCCTGTTAAGAATGCAGCCACGTCCTTACAGAGGATTACTGCCAAAGTAACACCAGTGTGTCTCTGTGGCCCTGGGAGCTGTATGCTAAAGCGTGAAATAGCCATTCGTCACACTGTATTTGTTAATCTAGCTTCGTCTAGCTTTTATACACATAAGACCTTAAAAATAGCTTATCGTCCGATAGATTATCTGGCATTAGGGCCTGTTAGCTAACATCATTGAATAGCCAGAGATCCTTTTTGTTCCTTCTGGAATGAGAAGCGCCGTGCCTCTACAGACGAGGATGGGTGTCAAGTCAGGTGTGATGCAAGTCGTGTCCCTTTCTGCCAGAATGCCGCCCAGCGTGAAGGACTCGTGTGGCAAGGTTAAGTTCCTCGGCGCTAGCGGGGCCTGCGACCGGGATAATCTGCAGAATGATAACCCTGGGAGGGTAAGCTAACATCCAGAACATTAGTGACGTTCCACTGCACTCAGACAAAACTGGCCGAGCTCCTGGCGTCCCAGGGTGCATGCTCTCGTTAGGATGGCTGTACTTTCTGTCCGATGCATTTTTTCTGGGATTGGGGCTGTATTTTAACTGCTGCATCTCAAGCAGTGGGGCTGGGGGCGGCATTTGGGTGCAGGACTCCGCTTACGGGGGGGAATGCTCAGCGTTGGCCTTATCGGTCCTTTCTCAAATAGATAACTGGATTTCTTTTAAACACTCTGTGTTTGTACTATAATGTGTATGTGATGCATGTGGGTTGATTAGCACATATCAGACGAAAAGGGCGAAGCGGTGTTTGTACCACCTGAGGCAATTGAGGAAGTTTGGGGTTTCCCCTGCTGTCCTTAAGGCGTTCTACTCGGGCGCTGTTGAG
>JAAGVU020000035.1:7323809-7352108 GCA_011763525.2 Mormyrus iriodes
CACACACACACACACACACACACACAAAATATGCAGTATATACTCCTTAGACCTAAAATAACTATAATTCTTTGCTCTCCATTCTTACGTCATGTAACGTGTTTTTATTCAGGTATGTCCAGGAATATTTAAGAATTTCTCACATGTACTGTGAAAAAATTATGGATTTGGTAGAGTACAAAAAAATACAGTGGAATGCAAAGAGGGTTTATTATGCGCTGAAATACTGCGTTTAAATTGTACTGTAAGGGAAGGGTTGTATTTATACGTTAGATGGAAGGAGTCGTAATTATTTTTTATGCAAGGAAATGGGGGAAGAGTTGCCAGATGTTCACAGAAGAAGCTTAATAGGGGCCAGTTGCAGCAGGATTTATATCTGTAGCGACACAGAAACATCTATCTTTGGCGTCAGGTATTTGTGATGCTAGGGCCTTGGGGATTGTTTGACAGTGTGCCTCAAGCTTGCAGTCATGTAAGCTCGAAAAATCGATCTGGGGCCCTAAACACCCTCATCTGCTTGCAAAGAGGCTAACTTGTTCCAAAGCTAGCTGCTTGTTTGCTGCCCCAGTGCTCCTCGCCTGAACTCTGCGCTGTCGATGGCTTGTCTGAACCCGCCCTCCCTGTGGTGGAGGTACGTGCTGCTCCTGAGCTGGACACCATTACAGAGGAGGGGAGCCTGGGGTGTCTGGGAGATCTAGCGAGTCACGATCGGGCAGATCATTCGTGCCCCGAGTGCTGAGGCCCCCCCTCGCGATTGACGACTGGCCCCCCCGCCCCGCCCTGCACGCTTGTATTTCCTGTTTTCTTCCAAACAAAATTTACTTGCTTTCTGGCCTGTAGTCTTGCCTCCTACCCCCCCCACCCCGGTATGGTTATTTTATGATTCGTATTATTGGACGATGCAGGGAACATGGTCTCAAGTATGTTCAGTTTCACGTTACACATTTCACTGACTAAATTGCACTTGCAGGTTTGGGGGGGGGGGTGCAGTATAACTCAGCGTCTACAGCCAGAAATGAAAGGCCGGACCCCCACCGGTTCTTAGGCTGAGTAAATCGGGACAAGGAAGAGTCTCAGAGCCTGGGGGCATTTCTCTTCGGAGGATAATCGAAGATCATGACAGGGATAGTGGGTAGTTCCTGGAGAAGCTGTATCTCGTCTGGCTCTCTGCGCAGCATGACTGCGCTTTGCACCTCATCCCTGACTTACCGCAGCCTTGGTTCTCGATCTGTGGATCTAGGGCCTTTTATGGAAGAACTTCTCCCTCGACCCCGATGCTCCAGCCTCGCATGAGTGCTATCATGGCGATCCTGGAAGGAGAAGAGAGCCAAGATTAAGATACGGAGGTGTCAGTCAGGCAGGCTTCGGTGCCGGCCGTTTGGCAGGCAGGCATTCTGAGTGGTTGAACATAGCCTGTTCACACCCAGCACTTCCATATTAATCCTGGGGAGCTGTGTTCGGATAACCAGTGTGTGTTTTACTGCGGGAAAGCTTCCCATTCCCCTCATCAATATCAATGGTGCGAAATCTGTTCCCAGTTGTCAGGTCTCGCTTCAGCCCTGGTAATTCCCATAAAGCCCACGTAACACTGGGGGTCCCCCCAAGCGCTGGGCCCTGTGGAAATACTCACATTTTATACTGCAAATGTGACCATTAAACCAAATCACCGCTAAAAATAAACCCTGTACGGACCCACAGTACATGGTGCTTTTTATGTGTCTCAGTGGCCATTCCAAGGAAATGATATCATTGTAATTTAGCTAATTTCTAAAATCCCAGCACAGATTACTGTCCCGGCCAGCGTATAAATGGACACTTTTCCTGCGATGTGAATGCCTTTCCCCACCAGTGCGAGGTTCTGTAGTTGTTATTTCAGTAGTTTAATTTATATTTAATATCCGTCTCGCTTCATCAGTGGAGGGCTTTCGAAAATAATCGATCACTGTGGCTGGCCAGTCCACATTCCCCACTGACATGGCCTGTTGTTCAAGTGTAATGGATCAGTGTTTAACGTCGTTAATGCAAACATCTGTGGAATGCATGCAAAAACACAATTAGTCTTAATTACGTTGCCTTCGTTTCAGAGTGCCGTCAGCAGTACGGCGCACCCGTCCGCTCACTCGCACGCCAGTCCGGCGCAGATCTCATCTTCCGCAGCCTTGTCTTTTACGTTTTTCATCACATTTTTCTTCCCCATCGTGGCTGACGTCTCTGTTGCTAATGAATGGCAGTTAAACACATCCATCCATCTTCTAACTGATTATCCTGAGCAGGGTCAGGGTGGGTGGAGGGGGGGGTTGTTGGAACGTATCCCAGGTACTGCAGGGCACGGGGGTGGGGTACAGCCTGCATAGGACGGCCTAAACACATTAAAAAGCAAAACAAAAAAAGCTGTCGGTGCCATTGATTGCCATGCATAAAATGAATGATTGTGTAACAAAATTGCCGAGGCTTGGAAGGCAAAAATATACAAAAGAGAAACTTGGGATAAAAATATGTGGGTGGGGGGAAGATGAAGATAAATCCATGTGAGCCGATGGGGAGGCTGACGGGCCTCGGGCTGCGTACTTATAATAGCGATAAATCTGCGAGTCGGCCTCGGGCCTGGGCTCCTGGTGCTGCATGAAGAAGCCTGCACTGCTTTGAGGGCCGTGGAAGCCTCACACGATTCACGTGGAGAAAGGCAGGCGCTAGAAGCACTGTGTACGACCCAGGAGGCCATGCCCTCACCCCCAGCATGTTTGTGGTCTTTCACAGCTCCCGTGGCTACACTCTCACCTGCTCCCCATGTCCTGGCCCCACGTGGGCCTTTTTACGTACTGTCGCCTGTCCATCCCGTGACTGGGAGGGCATTGGGTTTGAGCAGCAGGGTACCGGCCCGGCACCCCCGTTTAAACGAGCTCAGGCTCCAGCGTAATGGCCGTCTGCGCCTGGGCAGAATCCCAGCTATGCTTGTACTCTCAGGCCTCCTATCGTTCTCGGAACGATTCCCGGGTCTCTCCCATTCAGCGCCATGTTAACGCACTAATCTGAAGGATTTCACGTTTCCCAGATTATTAGGTTAAATGTTATCCGTGTGGATTTGCCCAGTGCTTGTGTGCAGCATAAAAAGTTCCACAGCCGGGGGAGTTTTCCTGGAAAGCGCCATTGCTGTTTGTCGTTAATAGCGCGTGGAATCTGTTAACATTTCACAACGGCTCTCGCTTTATCAGGGCCGATCTCGCTTCTGCGCTCTACCTTTATAGCTGTTTGGAGAGCTTTCCTGTCCTGTGCTATGAGCTACGAGTTTCTGACATTTGGTCCACTGCCAAGAGGCTCTGTAAAGGCTGAGGCTGCTGTTAACAGCCTGTGATCCTGCGCTTCACCCGTAGGAACCCCTAAAGTGTTTTTTGGATTAACTCAGCATAGCGAGCATATACAACTCTATCTTTGAAAAGAAAGGAAATCACTGATTGGAAAGAGACTCAGAAGCCATCCCCTGATGTCGGTTTAGCTCGACTCTGTTATCAATTGACGTGTTTCTCTCTTTGATCCTCATTTATCATGGGCTTAACGTGCATCATTTGTGTCCACAGCCCATTGCCATGCAGGGTTCACCGGCTCCCTACTGCGTAAACCTTGGAAAACCCTCTTTTTTCCTTGATTGGAAAGACCTTTAGCCCAGGCTTGTCAGGGCAGGACATTCCTGCTGTCCGGGGAAAGGCGAGCCACGGTGGAGAAAACAGGGGAGTCAGAGAAGGAAGAAAAGCATGGATGGAATGATTATTGATTGCAGGTGGGGGAAGCTGTCATCACCCGAACCTGGAGACAGGCGGGGTCAGTCGATGGAATCCTGCCCTGAGATAGACCAGGCCCGGCAAGCGAGGAAGGGCGGATTAGCGGGTCGGACGGGGGGAGCAGAGGTGCAACTACGGGGGTGATGGTCTGGTAGGGGTGGGGGTGGGGGCAGCACGGGGAGAGTGCCCAGAGAGGAGAGGAAGGGGGTATTTAAGAGGACGGCTATAGATAATGACCTTGGATATCCGGTCATCCTTCTGATATCAACAAAAATCCATCCAATGAGCTAAACAAGCTTCTGCATCACAGTTTATATACAGTTTGTAGATATGAGATAGAAACATGAATGTTTTATACAGAGGTGTAATTGCACATGAAAGTTTGGTTTTGTTAATCACTATCTAGCTTGCTCATGCAATTGATCTGTTATGGGGTGCAATTATAATGAGATCACGCTTTTATTTGTCATGTTCTAAATATGCTCTGCGATGAGTGGTGTGGCACACAGCATCCTGTTGACATATATCGTCAGGAAAACGCAGGCAGGAACGAACCGGCAGAGACGAGGCTGAGCCCTTTCTAGATAACAAGCGAAGTCTCCAAATATAATTTCAGCGATGATGGAGAGCGGGAGAGAGAGAGAGAGCAAAGTGATTATGCATTCCGGATTTTGCTGCCAAACTGCGTAAAGGAGGGAAGGCATTGGAAGTCAATAACTATCAATTATGCAGAGATGTTAACTTAAAACACATGCGAGCATCTGGGCCTCTTCTGCTCACTCACAGACAGGCAATTAGTCAAAGTGTTGTATGAGCTTAACAGGGAACAGACAGGGGTCAATGTTAGCGATAAGCCGTCTGTACCATGTCAGTGCTGAAAACGACAGACAGCGCGGCACTCCCCCCTGAGACTTTTAAGAATTATTTTCCCTCATGAAGACAGATACTGAGCTTTAAATTTACTCTAAACCTTATTCTGGTTTAAATGTCGCTGTAATTATTATTTTTTGACATGAAGATCTACAAAAGGAATGAGATGATTTATTGTGCTGATAATCACGTGGGAATGATGAGATAACCCGTGATTATCTGTGTGTGCACGTGTTCGTGTGTGTGTTCGTGTGTGTGCAGTGCATTCATTTCAATTTTTGCCGAAGCTGTCTCCGGGTTTCCATTGAACAATCTGTCTTAATGCATCGATTCGGGACATTATCATGCTGTTATTCACCGCAGTCCATCGCCGTTACTTTGGAATTATGGGGTTTCGAAGGCAGCTGGTATTTAATCCTATCATTCCAGATTTCGGTGAATAATGATGTAAACCAGACCGTGGCCATCTTGTGAACAACAGCAGCATTATTCTCTCTTGCTAGAATACAGACATTTATGGGGTACGACTAACTGATGGCAGCGATTTTACTATCCCTTTGGTTGGGTGATCTGTATTTTCAATGAATTTTGAGAAACCTGTTCTTCCAAACAGCCAATCACATGGCTGAAACCGAAAACATACAGCACATAGGATCAGGAGGTTCACTTACTGTCAGGGGCGTTTCTGGAATTTTATTCATTTTCATTCATCATTAAGTAATGATATACTTTGAATCGATGAGTGACAGGGGAGGGGGCACTCCAGGGGCTTTCAGCAGGGGCCACTGCCCTTAAACGTGGTGTGATTGTTGATGCCATACGTGGTGATTCCACCATCCCAGAAACAGCCCGCCCTCCTGTGAATGTCTCGCACTGCGGAGTCTAGAGTTTACAGAAAATTGTGCAGTAAACCAAAAAAAAAAGATCCAGTCAATGGCATTTCTGTGGCCAAAAACACCTTGTTAATGAGTGAGGTCAGAGGAGAATGGGCAGACTCGTTAAAACTAACAGGAAGGTCACAAGCGTATAAATAACAGCTCAGTACAGCATTGATGTACAGAAAGGCTTCTCCAAATGCAAAACTTGTCAACTCTTGAAGCAGTTATAATGGTAAAGTTGGTCCTTCCTAATACTGGGTACTGTAGATGTATCTGTTAAGGTGGCCACTGAGTGTAAAAGGACTGTACATCTTATACAACTTGTAGTGGTGGCCATATGAACACTGTTCAGGACATTTATTGCTGTCCAGGCCAATGAAGCAGGTCACATGGCCAGCATAACAGTGCAGCTTGAATTGCACCATATCTCCAATTTTCTTTTGCATTTTCTGTGCTTATTTGCTGCAGCACACCATGAGTTGTTGTGAGAGCACTGAAGGAACCTTCTAGACACAATATTATTTTATGTGAACGTTATGTTTTTGTCCATGTGTGACCATGCTATTCTCTTGTTTTGCAGGTATCTGCATCCTGTGTTCCAACTGCTAACTATGAACTGGTGAGTCTATAATGCTTGACTTCATGTTCCTGTAGCGTGTTCTATGGTTCCAAACTTCAAACAAATTGAACATTTCTTGTGAACCCAAGCATTATTTATTTTGTTTTTTTGAGGAAAAAATATGTACTTTTTTTGGATAGTACCTTAGGAGTGCACACAGGTCTTCATGAAAATTACCTCCATCATCTGGATAGTAGGATCTTGGGAAATACAGTGTTTATATCAGGGTTCTCTATTCTGGTCCTGGAGGGCCAGAATCCAACACAATTTGCAGATTTCCCTGCTCGGACACATCTTCATCAGCTAACTGCCAAGTTTAGTGGCACCCACTAAACCTGGCAGTTAGCTGATGAAGATGTGTCTGAGCAGGGAAATCTGCAAACTGTGTTGGATTCTGGCCCTCCAGGACTGGAATTGGGGAACCCTGGTTTATATGCAAGCATTCTGTTTGCATACAGCCCTTGGCCTTATGCTGTTGAGAGAGGACCTCGTGTTTACAAGGGTGACTGAAAGAACTTGCCTGGGAAGCTGAACTTGCCCAGTCCCAGTGCACTGCAAAATGCCCGGTGGGAAACTGAAGTATTCATGTCTTTTTTTGGTTTTAGCTGTCGACGCACTGGATTGGCTATAAAAGGTCTATCTTTGAGCAGTGTATTCTGGGAATTTGCTTTGTTTTTTTTTTCTGCTACAGAGATTAGTATTTTGAACTGTTACCTTTATAGAGTTCTTGTTCTTTATAAATGTGTTTTTGTTGTCAGTCTATGCATGGTACTCAGTTGCCAATAGTTCTAACCACATTGTGGGGGAGGTAGAGGTTTGGTGAATTTTTTTTTGGTCAGACATCCTCCAGGACAGTCACATCCCACCATTTTCTATAAGAGGGGTCTAAAGAGATTCTAATCAAGCAGATTACTGCTGATTTCCCATGTAAACTGATGCACTCAGTTATAAAACACACTTCTACGTTATTTTATGGACTGTAAATTGGAACGTGGAAGTTCCAAAGTATTTTTCTAACAGTTTAGTTGATGAAGTGTGTTAAGTTGAGTTTATATTTAATGTTGCATTCATAAATTTTATAACATTCCCGTGCTAAAGCTAGCTGAAGAGAAGATTTCCAAAACTGACTCAGTCCACGGGATACGTTTTTGAGAATTTCTGCGGACATAGTGAGTTTTGGAAATTCACCGAGGCTTCTTTGTTAGATCACATGAGGACTGATTCCCCATACTGTAACGAATAATGAGGACGGCTGACTTTATGTCACTGGTGATCTTGTCTCAGGAAGAACAAAAAACACACTGAAAGAGTTTTGGAAATTTGCTCTTAAATGAACAGGGTATAATTAAAGTTTAAAGTAAAACTTAATATTTCCTTAATATTCCATGCATGCCATTTGCTTCTTGTCAGTCTGGGAGTGTCTGAATGATGACTCCTAGGCAGTGTTTCCCTGTCCAGTCCTCAGGTACCCGCAGACACTCCACGTTTTTGCTCAGAAATGTGGGCTGTCTGGCAAGGAGCCGGGAGAGAGCAAAAACACGGACCATCTGTGGGTCCCTGAGGACCGGGTCGGGGGATTGAGCTCCTTTTGGGGTATTTCGGATTCAGTCTGTTAAGGTGATGGATTACCATACCCACTGCAGCATCCTGAATTTGTTTTCCACTAATCCATCCCCATTCCTCTCCACCTCTCCCATCAAAGGCAGACTCACAGGTCTCTGGGATTCTGTCCTGCAGCAATAATGTACTGACTGTAAACCTCCCTCCCTGCGTGTAACTGCGGGCAGTTAATCAGGCTGAAATGGAAAGCATGAGGCTGTGGGCACATGTGGTTTATTGGAAACTGGTTCGAGGTCCTAATCATATTCATAGGTATGCTGTTTGTGCTTGAGCAGAGGGCTCGTAATTAAGGCCGGGTGATTGCAGAGCGGGGAGGGCCTCCACACTTTGGGTGAATTCGCTGGCTCTTCAGCTGTGGGAGGAGCCTGTGATTTACGCAGCCTGGAACAGGTCAGGACTCAGGGAATGTGTGCTGTAAATTACGCTTGTAAATCACGCGGCATTTGGAGAAGGGGGCAGGGGTGGGTTGTGTTTGGGGAGCGTGCGTGTCTGTGTTGGGGTGAGAGTGAACATTTTCTTTTTTGTCTGGTACCTGAAGAAATGTTTATGTGAAACATAGTCACTAGATGGTGTGACATAGGAATGCCCACGTCTTTAACCAATCCAATGAGAACTTATTTTTTAATCATTTCTCAGAATTATACTTCGAGGGTTTTAGACCCCAGAGTGTCATGGTAGTTTAGCTCGAGGGTTGGAGGTTTGAATCCTGCCTTAGCTCTGCTTGTGGAGTTTGCATGTTCTCTCTCTCTCCCTGGCTTCCTCCCTAAGGAAAGATGCCCAATGAGGCTAATCATCATTCCTAAATTGCCCATTGTGTATGAGTGTGTTTGGTGATAGACTGGCATCCTGTTCAGGGTGAAGCCCAGCCTCACGCCCTATGAATCCTGTGATTGGCTTCAGGCTCCCCATGGTTCTATGATGCATAAGTGTTTGGCAGGTGATTGAATGGATGGATGGATGGATTTAGAGCACCATGGGTTTATAACAAGCTATTCATGATGGATTTGGGCAGAACTCTGGGAGGGAGAAAGTTAATAAACAAATACTGCACATAGGGGCTTCTTTATGGAGCAGCCAGGGCCTGAGCTGTTTTTCCTTCCCTTCTTTAACCCGGTAAGATATAAGCGGGCTCTTTAATTCCCGTGTTTATTCTGCCAGCCTGCACAGGGGCTGATGTTCTAAAGAGCTGTGCTAGGCTCTCCGTGACTGCAGACCTACCTCTGCTTCAACAGGAGTCGAGCGTGCGTCGGGATTTGAAAGGCCAGAAGCCGGGGTGTGTACAGGGGTGGGCCCACAGGGGGCACTGGCCCTGTCTGAAAGCTAATTGGCCCCCCGAGTGCTGCATCCCTTGTCACTCACTGGTTCAAAACATATCATTGGTTGGGCTAACTATGAATTATGCCACCGTCACTAAAAACAAAATCTTAGAATCTCCCCGCACCAGAACTTGGGTGGTATATTCAGGTGAAAGGCTCTAGGCCAACAAAAAGCCTGCTTCTTCTCAAGGAGGTTCTGAGGGTGACTTGTCCATGGGCTAGGCCAGGAACCCAGTGAGCAAGACCTTCTGCGTAAACAACACCAACAGGGCCATTCTAACTTCATTTTGGCCCCAAGCACATTGGGCAGGACCATGTCAGCGACAGTTAACAGCAGATCAGGTTCTGAGAAGATGAGCTGCATTGCTCCTCTCTCGCTCCCTTCCTCATTTTTCTGTCCCTCTTCTCCACGTCATATCTGCGTGTACCTGCAGTCAGAGCCCGGCCCTTTTCTCTGCGGCCATGAGGGCACTTACGTCATACCGCAGAAAAATGCATGAGGGACTCAAGCCAGACCCATCACTGCATAATGACTCTAACTGCAGTATAAAGATGGGCAAGGCTGCCTCAAGTAGGAAACTGTTTATGGCATCACATAGTTGGCCAGTTTGCTTATTGTATTCTGTATATAAGTTAGGGCCAAGAATTCTATTAAGGTGTGAGATTTCAATCTCACAAGCAAACATATGCTAGTAAACAATATGCAAAATCTTACATCTTAAATAATGACCCTACTGGCTGTTTATCCAGATTAAAAAGTGGTTGGAAATAGAAGCGATTTTTTTCTAATAGGCCACTTCCATAACATTATCTTCTATTACATGAGCTGCTTGTCTGTCCTGGAGTATGTGGGAAAGAACCGGGCTCTTGGGATTTCTGGAATTCTTACAGAACAAATGTTTTTTTCTTTTTTTCCCCCGTTTACTTGATATGGCCCCTGAAGCAAAAATAAGCAGGACTTTGGTAGTAACATGGTCTAAAGAAAAACCCAATCATTAGTGCAAAATATTTGTGCACTGAGATTTTTCTCTGTAATGAAATTTCTATGGTGATGTATAAATGGTACTTTTCCAGTATCCAGCCAGCTGATCATCTCTTTCAGTTTGGTTTTGTGTTAGTCGTCGTCAGCCGGAAGTATGAACACGTGTGGGGAGGTGAGGAAGTCTGTGGAATCATCCAGTATCCCAGCATCTTGTATGTTTATGTTTGCATGAGTGCTCATGGGAGTTTTTCCCTGCCTGGGGTTCGATGGTTATGTAACAGAGTGGTGGAAAGGGCCTCGTTCAAAGGGTCGCTACTCTCCCGTGTGACATCCTGTGGCCTCGCCGTGAGAACCGGCAGGGGGGGCAGAGTTCACCCATGGAGGAGGCCTCCACAGCAGCGCATCTTCTGGAGAGCCTGGCCTGACGCTCACCCAGGCCTCGATAAACGCGGCGTCGCTCTAATGTAAATATTGACCCAAAGATGTGGATGGCGAACGCCTTTGAGACGCGCCAAGCAGCTCGTACCAGACAGCTAGGGCCTCTGCTCTGTACCGTCTCTGTAACGTGAGCTTGGTGTGTTTATACATTGTCCTGTTTTCGAAAACTGGCCTGGCCATCGCTGGCCTCATAATAAATCAGCCTCTGTGGCGTGGCCAAGCGACTGCATGGAATAGCATACCTTTTTAGGCGCTTCACATGGACTATTCTGTCCGGAAACTCAGGCGCTCGCCGCCAGCTGCTGGGCTTTCATGTACCTGCCCCGCCTTGCAAACACTCACACACAGCGGTACGCTGCCCCCCGCAAACACTCACACACAGCGGTACACTGCCCCCCGCAAACACTCACATACACCGGTACGCTGCCCCCCGCAAACACTCACATACACCGGTACGCTGCCCCCCGCAAACACTCACACACACCGGTATGCTTGTTCGCTCGCTCGCTATTGGGAACAAAACACCCAAGTATGCCCGAGAATCTAGCCAGGCTGTCCTCTTTGAGTGTATAATGAAATAAATCCTCTATGAATAATTTTTGGGCTCCTGACATCACACCATGTATTCCTGCTGTCAGACCAGTCAGTATGAAGAGCCATTACTCAGCTGATCATGGTAGCCCTGGGTGATAATATTTTTTTATGCAGTTCCCCACTTCACCTAGAGGAGGCAGTACAGTGCAGCTGCTGGCAGAGCCTGGTTCCTCTGAGACTCCTCTGTCCTTCTCACTTGTTGTTCAGTGGTATTCTCTGCAGAGCCTAGACAGCAGATGATAACCCAGTAGAATTTAAGTTGAATATCAGTGCTATACCTTTTGTAATGTAAAATGATGCAAACAAATGTAAATATTTGTAAATAAAAAACTGTATTTACAAATGTAAATAACCAATTATTGCCACAGGTCTGTGCACTCAGTAACACATGCAATCCCTGTTTCAAATTTCATAATATTTTCCATCCATCTACCAAGTGTTTAGCCAGTGAAGGGTCATAGAGGGCCTGGAGTCTATCCCAGGCAATACAGAGCAAAAGGCACACCGTGGATGGGATGCCAGTGCATCACAGGGCACGCACAAACATTCCTGGACACACACAATGGAAAACTTAGAAACAGCAATTCATCTAGCAGCAGCATGTTTTTGGATTCTGGGAAGAAACCTGAGAGCCCAGAGGATCACACCCACACCAAGCGAGATTTCATGCTTATATTTTTATCTCTATTATTTTTTCCAAAGTATAAATATGCCAATAGCAGTCTCAGTTATGGACTGATGATAAGTCAGTTGTCCATCCGGCTAACATTAAGGGGTTGAGCCCCAGTAAGAAGGCTAGCCAAGGCACCGTACGTCTCCACGGTAGCCAAGCAGCACCATCGAGTGCTGTTTCAACCAGGCTCTTCAGAAGTCACATTGCACAGCGCTTGGATGTTGCAATTAGTGCAAACAGGTGTCGGTACCAGAGGGGCAGAATTTAAATGGGCCAGAGTTGATCTGAAACGGTAGTTCTTTTGGTCGGATGTTTCTCCCCTCAGCCCTGACGAGCCCCTGGAGAAGGTTAGCTTGGAGTCACGTGGATAGCAGTGTTCCCTCTGATCAGCAAACGTTGGCTGTAAACATTGCTGTTTTGGCTTTGTGAAAACATTTCTCTCATGACTGAAGATGAAAGTCTCCTTATTTTTAATCTCAATCCTCACAATAGGAGACGCACTGTAGCTTTTACTTAAAGCTTCCACCAGCGCGTGATTCAAACGCTGCAGGTTCTCGCCTGGTCATCATGTGATTTTCTCCATGACAGCAGTCCTGACCCCCTTTACTGCCCAGATGCCCCAAGCTGCACCTCTGTGTCTGCCCCGATGGCACCAGATCCAAAGCGGGGAGAAGCTTAGATCATCTCTGGGCTCACTGCCTTCCCAGAGCCCCTGCAGAGCTTCCGAAGCTGAAACGGTGCCCCGGGCAGAAGCTGCAGGGATTAGGAAACATTTACAAGCAGACCAGCTCTGTTCTTATGCTTAATTCTGCTCTGTTAACATTAATCACTGCCGTCTCTGTGTGATACAGAGCCAGGGTCTTAATGCGGAGGTAAATAGAGACATGAGTAGAGTCTTAAGCCAGCTGAAGACCTTAGTGTCAGCTCAGATCAATGCCACTAACTACAGGCCTGGCTGGAGTCTTTGCCGTTAATGTGAGCCAACACTGAGGTCTTCAGATGGCTTCAGACTGGAGTCTAGTCCAGATAGCCTTCTCAGAGTGCAGTTATGTGTGGGTACCAAGTAATTGCTAATCTAACAAGTCAGAGGTCAAAGTTCAACAGTTTTGTACTTCATTCATGGTAATCCCACTCTCAAAAATAACAGTATCCTAGGCGTTTAATATTTGAGACTGTCAGTCATCTGGCAGGATGACGGTAACCAGCGTTCACTCAGTAGTTATTGTTGCCACTTTGGCTGCTGCAGGACGTTGGACTTATATTTTCTGTTGCCATGACCCCCCCCACATGCCGCAAAAACTGGGCCAGAGACCTTTTTTTTCCTTCTGAAGCAACGCACAGATAATTTGATAATTCGGAGAGATGCGATGACTCACCGCGATAGCTATGACTGATCGGTCCCAGCTGCCAATCACGGGCCGGATGCTGCGCTGCTCAGCGGTCGCCCCAGCTATGGCATGCTGCATTCTGGGCCTGTCGTCATGACAGCCTATAATTTCCTGCCAGAGTTACTGTGTTCCAGGAAGTTCATAGAAACCTGCTATTGCTGTCTCGCTGATTGTCCCATATTTTTCTTTTTAGTCAAGAGAAATTATTGGAGATTTATTTATTTGTTTATTTTTGAAAATCATAAAGCCCTAGGTGACTTGTGGACAAAGGGAATATGGTTACTTGAACTGTGTCATACACCATGACAACTCAGCATCCATCTAACGGTCAGGGAATGTTTCATAGGGCACATAGGTAAAATAATGAAGGATTTCCCTCTACCAAATGCACATTCACCATGTTTTTGGTAATTTCCCCTTAATCTCACTGTGTTCAGTGTAATTTCATATTAACCCCCCCGCCCCTCCCGCTTGTAACACGAGGGCTGTTTTGCCATAGTAGAAACATGCTGAGGTTTTCCAGATCATTTCTGGCATATGACATCATCGGTCCGACGGACTGACTCGTTATAAATAAATGCCTTTTAAAAAAAGACACCCTGAAGGGAGACAGAACATCTGTGGAGGGTTTGTTCTGTATGCTTCCTTGCTCTATATGGTTGCCTGACTTTTGCTTCTTGACTAATGGAGAAAAAATGTCTCTCTGTCACCCCTGATAAATATTTATACTGCAGGTTTGTTAGTGTTTATACAGAACCCAGGCTCACTCCTATGGCCCCATGCCAGGCTTCTTCTGCCTCTCTGTACCAATGTGATGCCACACAAATGGTTTTCCAAAGGTACATTTCGTTGAAGACTCTGCAAACTTAATTTGATGTGTCATTCTTCTGCGTTGCATTTTCAGAAATTCAAATTCCACCGAGAGATAAGCCTGGACATTCCTGCTTTACGTTTCACCCTCAAAGTTGTGTATTTTTCTTAGAAATTTAGGGTGCATGAGGACTATTTTGTAGGGTTGCTGAGATATTGGTTTGGTTTGGAATCCTAATCCTAATCCACACTGCTGACTTCATCACTTAGCTCTGCTTTAAAGACAGTATTGGCTTTTGCTGCTGGTTTGGTTTAATCCACGTGACCGCAATATTTTTCTTGGAATGAAATGTGTCTGACTCAGTGACTGATTGCTTGATTGATTAACATCGAGCTGTGCTCTCTAACCCTCGGGCTACATGAAAAGCCATACTCCTGACTCGGGGAATCGTCTTGCGGAGTTATAAAGCAGGTGCCAAGTCAGTAATGGGATTCCTGCGTTACTGTTGGGTGGTCGGGTGCATTTATTCTCAGGTGGGACATTTCCTGCGGGTAGCTGACGAGGGCCTTCAGAGTGTTTGTATTGCTGTCTCATTCTTCTCTCCTTTTTTTCCCCCTTTCAGCCCCCCAGCAATGATCTCCCGCTGAAACATGTAGAGACCCCGGTAAGTCAAAGCTGCTCTTTTTTAATGCGTAACTACACAGAAATAATCACCTTCTTTTGTAGTCACGTCTCGGGGATAAAGACAATTCCCTTGGGACCCCCTGGATGGAATGTGCATACGCAAAGTCACACTTATGTAACAACAGAAATTTCAAGATGCTGATCCACCGTTGGACTTTGCCTTGTGTTGCTTGGATGAGCATCCGGGCCCTGAACCACTATCCAGTACAGCAGTGTTTCTCAACTCAGTCCTCATGGACCCCCAGACAGTCTACAGTTTTGTTCCCTGTCAACTCCCAGCATACCTGTGCCAGCTGTTTAGTGTTCTTGATTGTTTGATTCCGGTGTGCTGGGAGCTGGGAAGGAGCAAAAATGTGGACTGTGTGGGGGTCCCTGAGGACTGGGTTAAGAAATGCTGCTGTACTGGATAAGTTGCTGGAGGATGGATGGATGGATGGATGGGGGAAGGAGGACTTAACTGAGCCAGGATTTCTTGGTTGGCTGCTACACCACTGGTCCCTTGGCAGCTTTAAGGAGGACAGAGGTGAACTACCCCAGCAGTGAAAGGTGCACCCCTCTCTGATCCGCACTGGCTGTCTGTAAAGGTGCTTTATCAGCCCGTTGTATGAGCAGATGTGTGTAAAGGGAGCATTTAGTTTGGTGGGGGCGTATGCTTGATGAGCACACCACCACTGCCTTCAAGGAATCTGGCCAAATTTTGTTCATAATAGGAAGTGAATAAATTGGGAAGGAAAATATCTCTATGTGTTTGGAAATTTCTGCTCCCCCTCCCCATTATGGGCTTCAGAATAACCCTGATCCATTTAACACATTTTCAGATCCATTCTGCCGAGCGGCCAACAGCAATAGTTTTAAATGTCAACAAGAAAATTTAACGAGGTTGTTAGCACCGCCTGCCCTGGATTCCGCCCAGTGCAATTTATCCTGCTGTTAAATGTGCATTCGTAGTTTTGTTTGGTTTTCTGTTTCTGCTGGATGAATGATTAATGAAATGCCCAGGCACAGTGTGAATGCCAATGAACTTGGACTAAGGTCCAGAAGAAGCCGAAGGAGGGCTGCGGTTCTGAACTTCTGCAGGACAGACACCGTGACACAGTCCAAGCATGGCCGAGCGCTATATATTTGCCCTACCCTGCCTTGTGGATGGGACACCCGGCTTGCTACTTCATAGCTGCGTGCACATATTAGTGAGCAGAGGTGGAAAGTTCAGGTCCGGAAAGTACAAAGTTGGTTTTGTTTCAACAAATCAGTTTGTTTCAACCACTCTGTGACTGTGACTCTTTATATTCAACTGGTTGGTTGAAACAAAACCTTGGTCTGGATTTGTACTTTCTGGACCTGAACTTTCCACCTCTGTTAGTGAGGACATGAAAGTAAATAATAATACACTGCAGATTTGTGCTTCTGACTCGCATTTGCATTCATGCTTAATAAAACAGTTAAGCTGCATGTGAACATTGTTCCCCCGTCCCGGCAAACACACACGATTGTGCGTAGTTTCTTACATTCCTCTAAAATCTGGCCCCCCTCCCACTCTGTAATACGACACTTCCTGTTCCAAACCAAATAAAGCACAGCACAACCCCCTTGTGTCACATGCCCGTTTGTGTACATTGACGCGACTTGTGCGAAATGTTCAGTGGTGCCCGTGAAGCTGTGCAGCAGCAAACCCATTTTTTAATTTCTTATTAGTGATTATACTTGTATTTAATTTTCCAGCTTGAATTGACTGTTTTTGTCCTTGTGTGCCTGGTAGAGAAAAAAAAAAAACAAAAATTCATGATTTGAATGCTTTTAGCTCCAAAAAAAAAAGATTATGGAATGCCATTCTAGTGAAAGGCTTGGTGAAATTTCATGTACGTTTCTCTACAATAGTTTTAATGGTGTGATGAGGTCTGAATTTTATGAGAGAGAAATGGGAGAGGAAGCAGATCTTTGCCAATTTAAAATTTCAAAGAAATGCCACTGGGTGCATTAAATATGTAATTGGCATCATTTTGCTTCTAAATATCTGTTACAGTTCATGCAGTACTGTGCAAAATACACATACGCCCCATTGCTGGTAAGGCCCCGATTATTGTTTCACACATTGATTTTAGTTATATACAGTACTCTGCAAAAGTCTAAGGCAGTCAAAGAAAACATTTTAAGCTATTTTTCTGAGTAGTAAGTGTATATCTGCTCAGGAAAAAATACAGTTTAACATTAGAACATTTGCAAATTTAGAGTAACACAATAAAACCTAACAGGAATTTCTTCTGTTCGCCAAAAAGTTACTGAAACCTTGCTGGATGGCTGGATGGACACCGCTTCAGTTCCCAAACCTCTCCTCAGGGGCACCCCAGCTATTCCATGTATTTATAAAATTATACCATTTAAAATGTAGTTCCCTTTATTAGTTAAATAACTCAATGAGGTATTGACTTGCCAAACAAGGTGTGTTAGTGGTCAAATATTGGATGGTGGCTGCAAATACTGGGGTAACTTTATCAGAGGGTTTGAAATGGCTAAGCTGACACACTTTGACAGATCATTTAAACACCATTTCCTAGACTCCCTAAGGCTTTTGAATAGTACTGTAGTTTCCCTGATTCTTTGCCTTTTTAGTAGGCAAAAACAACTTTGTTGTGAAATCTGTGCTTTTCAGGCAGGCTGCATTACAACACTAAGTTGTGTTGCTTCAGTCCCCATTTTGTCCATAGTCTGCAGGGGAGGGACCCTGAAGCGTTTCCTCTGTGTCGCCGGAGTGGGGGTGGGGTGGGACTGGTCAGGTTTAGCCTCCACTGTTAAACCTTATGTGAGCGTGTATTCCTCTCCTGCCTCTTTTTGTGTTGGATTTGCAGGTCTGTTGTGCATTAGCATTCAGCTTTGGCTCAAACTATTCTGTATCCAGTCATAACTCCTCCGTTCAGTCCAATCCCTAACAAGGATGGTGTGCTCAGAGCCTTTTCATTTCATGATGTCAGAGGTGGGTCAGAGAGCGTGGTCTCTCTGTCGGGATGCTAATCACATTTTATGCTAGAGTGTTTTATGCTAGTGGTACCACAGGACTGACTGGTGTGTGACCTCACAGCACTTATGGAGGCATTCTGGGCTGGACTAATGGTGCAGAAGACCCAGGGGGATCCAAAGACTTTTAATGGTATTAATCCAGCAGAACTGGACTGAAAATAGAGGCTTTAAACACTCCACGCAAGCTGGGTTTCCTCAGGGCTGTGACTGCAGGGGTCTTTGCTATCTCTGAGAAGCTCTTCCCACAGAGAACCCAAACAGCCTTTCCCAGTTGCTGCCACCCCCCACGATGGCCATAATGCAGAACAGATTTTGAGTGAGAGGCCACCAGGGCTGTGTGGCAGGGAAGAGGTTAAACTAGAGGAAGGACTGAGGATCTCCTGCAGTCAGATGAGGAGCAGATGACCCTGGCATTGACCACAGGGCGGGGTGGGGAGGGACACACCCACTCCAATGTGGACATCGGTGCAATGAGAGAGGGAGGATAAGAGGGAGGGGGCAGAGGGAAAGATGGTAGGAGAGAAGGAGGAGAGAGGTAAAGAAAGTGGGGGGCAGGGAAAGAAGGGGAGTGAGATTGTGAAAGCCGGAGAGAGAGAGGGCAGCTTGGAGACGGGAAGCAGTGGCAGCAGTAGAGAGACGCGGACGGAAAGCCTGAGAGAAGGATCCGGAGAGATCGGGAGGGCGTTTCAAAGGAGCGCACTGTGGACCGGCACCAAACATGTGGCATCCCATTAATGGCTTAATGCTGACATAGAGCGCTTCTCTGGGTGGATTAAAGATATCAAGTGTGGGGACGGGATCTAGGGAACACCAGCGCTCTGCTATGAATCCCAGCAAATCCCTGGGAAGGCGCTTCTCCTCCCTGAAGATGGCCTGGAGATGGAGCACGGGCTACCTCTTCAAGGTAGGGCAGGAACATTCTGGATCCTCCGGCCCTTTCTCCCCAGTTCTCCCGCTCTTTCCTCTACCGCCCTGCGCGGCTGACTCGCCGAACCCCGCCGGCCGGCTATGTTTACAGCTGGTTTCGATAATGGTCACCAGTATCACTGGGAATTCTGTTTCCCTTGGATAACTCCTTGGCGGGAGAGCGGGTGGGGGGGAGTGGGGGTAGGGTCTCTTTTAGGCTAATTAAGGAAATGGTTAAGTCCTGAAGTGATGAGAAGAGCGAGTCATCAGACACGGGGGAGGAAAGGATTGTGGGAAACGGAGAAACTTAGGTGGCTGGGTTTTGCCTCGCCTCATGTCGGACTGTGAGTCAGACTCAATTTAAGAGACCGTTTCGTGTGTACTTATCCCATATAACAAATTTAGATCTGTGTTCCTTCAGTGTGCAAAGTATAGCTTTTTTTATGGCTCTGAGCACGTCTGTCATTTCCCTGCTCAGAAATTATGGTTTTAAGAAATGACTACTGTCTCCATACCCCCCAAAAAAAAACAATGTGCAGGGAGGAAAGCACAACGAGGGCCGTGTTTGTGTGTGTGAGCAGCGAGCTAATGACATGGTGTCAGGGGCCCACAGGCATCGGACAGAATAAGATGCACAGCTGCATCTAGACTCTGTCCAGGGTGCGATGAAAGTCCAGGCCAGAAGTACGGACGGTCAGTGAAAAGTGCTTGTGTACACTGACACCGCAAGGCGAAGAGGGCCCGGCTCTTATAAACTCATTTACATTCACAGAAAAAATCTGCCTGAAACCTAACAGATATTCTGCTTTCGCATATAAAAATTAAGAAATAATTTATCTGCACCGGTTTTGCTGGTTGCACTCTCATATAAAATGTGAAATAAAATGTATTCTAATGGCTTCCCCAGACTAGCTAAATTCCCTAGCTAAATGCTGGCAAAAATGGACAGTTTAGAAGTAACGCGAAGTGATATGAAGCACTGCAAGCACGTCATATTTCTTCGTTTCTGTTCTATGTCTGTGTTTTCTCCAAACGCGCCAGTTCGATTCAGACTCGCCTTTGTGCCATATTGGAACCATATTCGAATCCCATATAGCAGAGTAGCTACATCTCCGTCGGGCCCCTGTGCCAGCCCCCTAACCCCCTGAAAAATACTCCAGGGTGCTGAGTAGGCCGCTGACCCTGCAGTCAGACTCCAAGCTACAGATACATTTGGTAAAACAGAAACATTTGGAAAAATTTGAGAGACCACTATATATTTTTTAAACAAATCTGCATTGTTAAATCCTGGTTTAATTCTGGTTCTGCTGGCAGGAGGCTATACTGAGCAGCAGGTGGCTTTCAGGTTCCAAATTCCTAAGACAGCAGTACACAAGAACAAGGTGAAGCAGGGGACACTACGAACGGCCAGAAACCAGCCAGGTAAAGGGCAGAAGTAACTTTCTAATGGCAGAGATGATCGTTAACTTATCCAGCAGTTTCTCATGAATCATAGGATGACATCAAGTGGTTTTCCAAAGGAATGGGAAACATTAAGTGCAGGTGTAAAGTACACAGCTAGGACAGTTTGCATCAGGCTCCTAGGAGCAGGACTGAAGTTGCATAAAGCAAGGAAGAAGCCCTTCATTAACAAGAAACAAGGAAGAACCAGGCTGCAGTTTGCAAAAAAATAAATAAAAAATGATATTCACAGACGCAGAGCCAAAAATTGAGAAATGAGTGAAGCTACCTGGTGATAGGGCCTGCTCCTTCTCAAAGGTCTCAGGGGTTTACAGAGCAGACTACGTGCTCCAGGAGGATATTAACAGAGGAAAACAAACATCAATCAATCAATCAATTTTATTCTTATATAGCGCCTTTCACGACAGAGTCGCCCCAAAGCGCTTTACATGACATTGATAGATAGAAAAAGGGAAAGGACAAATTGACAAAAGAAAAAAGGAAGGCCGGATGACAACGGAGGAGAGGAACCAAAAACTCCCAAGTAAGGAGAAAAAAACCTCTGGGGGTCCAAGGTTTTGGTTTTTTGAAACATGGAGGTCTTCTGTGTGCATTTAGCGCTGGACAGCTGGCTTTTTAAGCCCCTTTAATAGAGCATTTGTTGGTCTCGAGCTGCAAACTGGAAGCCTTTTTATAGTGTCAGGACAGGCAGCCATATAGACAAGCTAGTATGTTGGCCAGCTGAACACACATCCCAGTGGGGTTACCCCCGGTCAGGTGCCCTTCTGGTTACCTATGCGTCGGTTGCCCTGGGGGAACCTGAATCTAGCTGATGGATATAATATGGGGATGCTCCACCCAATCTCTTAGCGCTTTGTCAGCTCTGATTTAATATTTCTTATCTGGTGACATTGTCCCTGCCCTGCATCTCTTCCTTTGTGCTATCCTTAAATTGGCCTCATTTGTTTAGGACCACCAGTTTAAGAATAATAAGTAAGTAGTAATAGTAATAATAGGTTAATTACTTGCATTTTAGGGGGGCAGCCCGCTGGCACAGTGGTGAGCTCTGTTTCCTCACACCTTTGGGAGCAGGTCTCTGCCATGACTCCATGTGTATGGAGTTTGCATGTTCTCCCCGTGTCGTCGTGGAGTTTCCTCCGGGTACTCCGGTTTCCCCCCACAGTCTAAAAATATGCTGAGGCTAATTAGAGTTACCAAATTGCCCACAGGTGTGCGTGTGTGAGTGAATGGTGGGTGTGAGTGTGCCCTGCGATGGGTTGGCGCCCCATCCTGGGTTGCTCCCTGCCTTGCGCCTGTAGCCTCTGGGATAGGCTCCAGACCCCTTGTGACCTTAAATAGGGCAAGGGATTTAAAAAAAATGGATGGATGGATGTTGCATTGCATTTTATGATCACATGTTGTTCTTGGCATTTTGGTGTCTTCTTCAGAGTGGTGCAGTGGGCAGCACTGTTGCCTCGCGCCACTAGAGTTTGGGTTTGAATCCCGTGTTTGGGGTTTGCATGTTCTCCCCGTATCACATGGGTTTCCTGCCACAGTCCTGCAGGTTAAACAGCATCTCGAAATGTTCCGTATTGTGTTCGTATGTGTCCAGTGATGAGCTGCCATTCAATCCTGGGTATGCCCTGTATGTGCCCTCTTCTGCCTGGGATAAGCACTAGCCCTCCATACAGGATAAAGCATGTAATGGATCATTTTATATGCCTGTTATGTTAGTAATCACCCTTTGCCATGCGTAATGCAGTATAGCCTAGTGCTGGGTAATTATGTGTGTGTGTAAAATAAATGGATGGATTGGATGTTTATTTTTTGTCAAATTTGCATTGCAGTCAATACTTCCCCCTAACTGTCTCTGTTTGATCGCAGGGCTCAACGAAATCCTCCAAAATAATGGAGTCCCGACGAAGACCATCACGGTAAATCCTGTGAATTTAACACATTGTTCTATGACCTGGAGTGTATTTTTTTCTAACCGGCAGATGGAAACAGGACCTCAGCATTTCATAGATATGTTGTCTTTCTAAACACACAGCTGCACATTCAGCTATTTAAATGTAGGGGGTTTCTTAATCTCCACGTCCTCACGGGGACCCACCTCACCATATTGTTCTTAAACAGCACTACCGCAGTGAGGGTCTTGTGAACAGGAACTAGTACATTCTTTGCTTGAAGTTTGCTGAAAGGAGTCGCACTTGGCACTCTGGGTGAGATCATTGATCCCTGATTATGACATTATACGCTGAACGTTGGAGTCGGGATACTGTGGACGGCAGACCCAAAACTAAAATAGTCTGCACTGATATTTCTATTCTGTCGTCTGAGGTTTGATTAGGTGGATGGTTGATAGATGGGTAGATGGATGATGGATGGATAGATGAATGGGTGAATGAATGGACAGACTGATGGACGGAAGGAAGGAAGGAAGGAACTGCATTTACCTTAATGGGTGCTGGTTGCATTGACTTTGTGTCCTTCAGTCTGGGACTTAGTTGCAGATCTCCTGAGTCATTTTATCTGGTGTTGCATTAGTAACCATACTCCACTGTAGCTCATTCAAACCCCGTCATGTTTGATGTGTGGGTCTTGGTTTATTTGCATCAAGGAACAGATGATTCTTAACCTTGTGAGTCAGTATGTTTGCCAGGAAAATATCTGATCATCAATGGAGTTTCTCAGATGTCTCTGTCTGTCTGTGTTTGTGATTCAGAATTTTACTAATGTTACTCTTTTCATTGACCTCTCTGTGAGACAGATCCACAGTTGACATCTGGATGTATTTCTTGATCTTATGCAAAAATATATTTTTTTTCCATTGACCAAATGATTAGTAATGTTGCCAAATGTGATTATAAATAAATATTTTCACAGACTGGATATGTTTATCTCACAACTAGCTTATTCTTCATAAGTTGTTTCATTCCGCCTCCTTACTAAAGGCCAAAATCCCGAATGCAATTCTAGAAATTAGTATGTAGGCTTAAAACAGATACATTTGTATTTGTTCATGTATTGTAATTTTTGTCTTGTTTTTGTGGAAACCAGCCATAACGTTATCATTTTAATGGCCTGTGCAGTGCTGAATATTACTGGCTCATTAAACTAAAATAGTCTGTAATGATTTAATGCTGTTGCATCTGTAACAGTGTAGGATTGTGGACCATACTGACGTGCTTTTAAATGTGTGTGTATGCACAGCATTCAGGTGATGTGATTTCTGTGATTTCCTCTTGTCTGTTCTATAGGAGCCTGAGCCTGATCCAGGCTATGGAGGAGAACTATGAGGTGGACCTGGTGTACATCACCGAGCGCATCATCTCCGTGTCCTTCCCCAGCAGTGCCGAGGAGCAGAGCTACAGCGCCAACCTGAAAGAGGTGGCCACCATGCTGAGGTCGAAGCATGGAGAGCACTACCTGGTGAGATGATTTCAGTCACCAGTGGCGGTGGTGAAATATAAGATGAGATGAGATAAGCTTTATCGATCGCTTGGGGAAATTCTTGAATATACTCCAAGAAGATCTTCAAAGCTCTGATTTAGAGGATGTTTATTGCCATGACTTATGTCTTCACGTCTTTCCTTTTGTACCTTTTCCATTTGCTCTGGAGTGAGTAATCTGGTGTAGCCAGAACAGTAGGTCTGTAGCTCTTCTCTGGGAAATGTTGCTGATGCAAGTGTGTTGCGTTTGCAGCTCTTCAACCTCAGTGAGAGAAGATATGACATAAACAAGCTGAATCCGAAGGTTAGCACTCCCTGCTTGTCATGTAAAACTTTCAAGAAAACCCCCAAAATGTGGAATTGCCGCAGCTCATGTTCTCCCTGCAGGTTCTGGACTTCGGCTGGCCTGACCATCATGCCCCAGCCCTGGACAAGATCTGCAGCATCTGCAAGGCCATGGACACCTGGCTCAACGCCGACCCCCACAACGTGGTGGTGCTTCACAACAAAGTGAGGGGCCTTACCTCCCACCCGACCCGTCTCTCAAAGGGGCTTCCCAAACGCTACTCAGCAGTGGGCGGAACAGCTGAAAATCCTAATTCCTCTGTTATAAATATATCTGTTTAGTTACTGGGTTATGTTATGTAATCTGACCTCTAGGAAAGCCCCAGGGAGTTGTCAGTGTTGTTGAACATCTCTCGACAGTAGGGGGCATTCAACAGCTATATTGTCAATGCTTCACTCCGTGGTCTTAACTCAGCCCCGTCTGGGGGACTGAGCAAAGGCTGTAATGTTAGTCAACACCATATGATTCCTCTTAAAAAGGAGAGAGGGTCATCTCACCCTTTCCAGTGCGAGTCAGTTTTGAACTGAAGATGCCTTGGGTGTGTTCAGAGCTATACGGTGGTTAGGACTCAGGGAACTTGTGAGAGAAGGCTTACAAATGCTTCACCACTTTAAGTACATGTTTCGCATATCTGCGGTGTTCCCAAAGAGTTCTTCCGTTTGCCTTCCCATATTGACGTTTCGGATTGAGCCTCAGAATTTCGTCTCGCTTGTTTGTTCTCGGGTTAGCTGAGATAACCCACTGAGGTTTAGCTCTTTGGGAAGATGTAGCGGACCCCAAATGGTTTTCAATAAACATGCTGCCGGCTGTCTCATCCTCTATGTATGAGTCGCTTCTCAGTATGAAGTGGCCACAATGTTGCCAACCAATTCCCGATTTGTCCATATGAAGACCTTGAACAAAAATGTAACTGATGACAGACACCAGCTCCTGTATGACTGTATAATTCCACTGATATACTTGGAAACGCATAATGCAGCATAAATAAAACATCTTATTAATGATGTCCGACAAGGAGTGGTAAACAGAATGTTGCCATGGAGACTAGTGTTTCTTTTTCCTCCTTGCAGAAATTGAACCTGATGAGGAAGCCACATTATTAGATTTTGTGCATTTTTTTCTATTTTAAGATACTTCCATTCATTGTCTGTTGATCAGGCTTCCAGCTGTGGTGTTTGGTGGTAAAATAGTGTCCTATGTTCCATTTTGTGAGGGTCTTCTCAGCCCCAGAATGGGTGACAAAGTCAGCTGTGCATGCCTGCTTGGTTAAAAAAAAAGAACCTCCTTCATCGTTGGACAATAAGTGAATTACTCTGCTTCCATCTGTCTCAGTGACCAGCATAAATTTCCATCTGAGACCGGACCAGACCAGAATCCATGCTTACCCCGTTTCTCTTCTGCCTCTCTCTTTCATCCTAGGGGAATCGTGGACGGACTGGGGTGGTGGTTGCAGCGTACATGCACTACAGCAATATATCAGCCAGGTGAGGGCTTAAAGGGATAGCAATGGGCAAATAACCTTAAAGGAAGTCTTAAAGGGATGGCCATGGACAAATAGCCTTAATGGAAGTCTTAAAGGGATGGCTTCAGGAAAATGACCTCACTTATGATTTTAAATTTAAAAAAGGAATCCTGAAACAAATGACAGGTCAAGTATAAAGTATTTTTTTATGTACTGCATATTTCTATTCTTAAAGCTGACTTGTTGAAAGCAAAGTGTTTTATGAATATGTAGTTTTATTTAGGGAAATAAAGAAGTGAGGAGTTTATAAAGAATATAAACTAAAAGCATGTTTATCTGTGGATGCAGTGCAGACCAGGCCTTGGATAGATTTGCCATGAAGAGGTTTTATGAAGACAAAGTACTTCCTGTGGGGCAGCCCTCTCAGAAGAGGTCAGTTTCATTCCACTTTCTGTTTGTCTGTTGGCTGTCTCCTGTCTTCTTTACGAGTTTGACCCCTGAATGAAGCATGTGCCATGCTATTATCGAATGGCACGTATTCCCTGCCAGATTGGTTCGCCTTGAGATCAACGGCCCATTTCAGCAATTCATTTCTCCCTCTTTGCTAGACTAAAGGGGGCCTCGTTTTCACTCTGTCCTCTTATCTCCAAACGAGAGCTAATTGATATCGCAGAGTAGAATGACTCCCATAAAAAGCAAGGCCCTTAGTGCATTTTTGGGAGGCTCTACAGTATCTCTGAACCATGGTAGTCCCAAGGTTCGATATCTAATCCTTATCCTCTTCTTCTAATACCTTTTCACATTATGCACTATAATTAAAAGTTAATCCCGTCACTGGGACACAGAGTTTGTAACGCCACACGGAACAGTCTGGAAAGATGTGAAGTCCCCAACGGTGCAGTATCAGGTGTCTAGGTGGAAAAAAAAAATCTCTGTTGAAAGGAAAAATGCTTCCTAGAACATCTACTGAACAATGAAGAAGACAGACTCACTGAAGGCCACCCTTTGTGCTCATTGATGTTCTTTTTTCTGCTCCTTTTTATTGTTTACAAAACATCGAGAGTGAATTGGGGAAGACGAACCTTAATCTGTCTGCCTGATCCAGCGAGACTCATGGTCTTGCCTTTTCTTAAAGCCAGAGCCTTTAAGATGGTTTGCAAAACCATGTTCGACATTAGGCATCTGCTCTGCTATTTCCTGACCAGGATATAATTAGCCAAAAGCTTGTGCCCCCTAGTCTGTAGTTATTACGGGAGGTATGTGTGACATCAGCATAGGGAGAAGCTGATGGCCACACTGCTATACTGGTATAGAATGACCTGTTATCATATTTTTGCATCCCTCAAGGCAGTCACAGGGTGGCTAATGTCTTGTAAGAAAGTCTAAAAGGATTTTAATAAATATTCAGTGTTACGACGCTGCACCTATGATCGGAAGGTTGCTGGTTCAAATCCCAGGGCTGGTACAGTGATTTCACTGTTGGCCCTCTGTGCAAGGCCTTGACCTCGAAGCACGTTGCTTTGCTAAATAAATGAAATACAGATGTAGATCTGCCATGAGCATGAAAACTGGATGGGTGAAGGTTTAGGCTTATCTGTAGAATGTTAATGTTTGGTAAAATCCTTTATGCTGTGTCAAGACAGCGGTCTTTTGGAGAGTGAGGTAACGTGGAGTCAGCAGCAGCCTGAGGTCCACGCGTAACAGTCGTTTCACACCTCGGAGATGCGAACCATCAAGGCCTCGGACTTAGCCCAGCAGCTAATCGGTGCTCCATATAATGTTATTACTTACGTTTCTTGGACAGAGATCATAGAGCCGTAGTAAAAAGGGAACTTGTTCCGTTGTTCTGTTTGAGAAATAAGAAAGGTTTTCCGTGCAACACCTTCAGACATCCCATAATCTCCCTGACGATTATGTAAGTGTTCCAGAGCACCCCTGGTGTCCCCCCCCCATTCTCATTTACAAAAGACTTAAAGAGACTTTGCAGCCGTGGAAAGGAGATAAGATAGTATCGTGGTTCTGGTGATAGTTTGCTAACATGCTGTGGTCTCCTTGAGGTGGGATGGAGGGTAGAGTTGTTGTGGTTGGGGTGAGACCCCTCCTGTCCCCGGCACAGCGGGGGGTCGCTGCCCTTGGATGGGAATCCGGTGGTGTTTTTCCATTCAGAGTCGGCCAGTCGTGGAGGTGCGTGACCTTGCGAACACCTGGCGGGGAGGACAGAGCTAACAAAGCTAACGTACAGGTGCTGATAGGTGACCCCATGACGTCTGCTGGACTGCAGCTGTGCAGACACACAGGGGGTTCTCAGTTTATGCAAGAGCCTTGTTCTGGAAATGAAATGATTTCAAACTGTGCATATTTAAGCATTTTTTTTCTTATTGAATAAATATCAAATAAAAATAGCATAACATAAGAAAGGAAAAAAAGATGTATCACATTGTTTTATGATTGTGTATTTTAAATCATATAAAATATGAACCCGCTGTATTTGGGGCCTTATGTCACATGGCTTATGATGTCATAATGATAAGGGGCTTACTGTATGGCAGGCCAGCAATGCCGTCCTCTCCCCCTGTGCCAGATATGTACAGTACTTCAGCGGTCTGCTGTCCGGTCACATCAAGATAAACAACAAGCCCCTGTTTCTGCACCATGTCATCATGCATGGGATACCCAACTTTGAGTCCCAAGGAGGTGAGTGTTATATCTCTTCTCGCCCTTCCTTTGATTGACACTGGGTGGGTGTGGCCATGGTGTCGATCAGTGCCAGTCAATCCACAAGGGCGTCATCTTGTGAGGACTAGCCAGCTTAGAAAATTGCTAATGCCCCTACCCCACCTCTGGGCACAGTTTACTGCCAGTGCTACCCACGCCCCCTCCTTACTGCAAGCTTCATTGCTGGTGCGCCCCCCTACCCCCTCCCCACCTCTGGTGAAATTGGGCTATGATGTTTTGTGAGATGGGAGGGTGCTGGCATTTAAGCTTGCCTTGAATCAGTCCTGGTGTTGATTTACGTTGGTTTGGTGGGGTGG
>JAAGVU020000035.1:7352208-7373882 GCA_011763525.2 Mormyrus iriodes
GGGGGGGGGGGGTTTGTCTGCATCTGCATGCCACTTCCTTAGCTCCCCCATGGGAGGAACCACAGAGGAACACTATCGCTGGCCCACCAGAGGTGCCTGATTAGAGATGACCTGACTTGTCTGGATGTTGACAAAACAGGCTTACAGTGCAGCTGGCCAGCCAGGCTGTTGTCAAAGGAGCTTCCATGGATGGCCCCCTCCCCTTGCCCAGCTGTTCACCACTGAGCCTCTGTTTGCATCCTCCCCGTTCTGCCTGGCTGAGGGCTTTTCTTGATACGTCCTCCCAGTCCATGTCATTGTTGACGTCGTCATTTCTCGTGTTTCCCCCATACCTCCTCCAGGTTGCCGTCCCTTCCTCAAGATCTACCAGGCCATGCAGCCCGTCTACACATCTGGGATCTAGTAAGAGGCCACCCCCAGCCCCCCCCCGGCTCCCTCTTATTTTCCCTTAGATGGCACAGCTCCCTGCACGCTACGCTTATAGATGTCAAATAATGGGTTCTGGTTTCCTTCAACACCTTAGTCTTACATCAAGGGGCATTTACAGTTAGGTGGTCTCAATCTGTTTTTTTTTAAGTACACACTCATGCACATTCATATGTCCTTTATTAATTTTTGATGTGTTTCACGTCATTCTAGAAAATTCTACTTGCATTGAGTTGTACTAACTTTAGAAATCACAGGGTCGCAGAGTGACCTGCAAACTTGTGCTATACTTTCAAACTCGCCACTTTCCCAGCTACCTAGGGTATTTCTGGAAAGGTCTTGAATATGGAACTTTTTTCCTGGAGATTGATGTGCAGGAGAAGGAGAGGTTTTCCTGTGCACAGAAAATGTGGTGGAAAAAAGGGTGGCACTCTGCCGGGTTTCCCAGTCCCCATGAGGGCCGTTATAACATTACAGGCTTAATGGCCACAGATGGAATCGGGATCTTGGTTTTATTGTCTGAAATAACATCTTACCTTTGACAAGTGTGGTGTTCTCGTCCAGCGAGAGGCATACCCTCGTCACCCTCCTCCGCCCTCTCACTGCTAATGCTGCCATGCTAAATGGCCATGATGAGCGGGCTTAGCTCGATCGGGGCCTGCTGCCATGCAGGCAGCCCCACCTGGCTGGCACGGCACAGCATTCCTGCCTTTATGCCTCATTAAGAGATTAGCTGCTGATTATCTGCTCTCCCAGGGGAATGCGCTCAGCTCTGGTGTCATGCACAGGTCTTTCACAAGCATTGGGGTGTCATACCTGCTAATCAGCTACGCTTCCAACAAAAATAAAAGTGACGGCTCTCATTCGGGGCCAGAAACTCATTTGCCAAATGCTCCCTTGTTCCTTTGATATTGCACAAGTGACAGCTTTTCTGATCAGAGAAGGGTCGAGGTAAACATCTTTATAAAAACAGCTAGTCTGGCATGTTTCCCTTAGCTATGTCAGCCATGAGTCTTTGCCCATAATTTTGTGGAATAACGCTCAGCGCATTACAAAGGAAACCACAGTTATCACCTTGCTTTTAGTAAAGCAGACTGATTTTCTCGGTTTTCTATAATGCTAACATGCCCAGGGGGGTCGGACAGTCATTCTAACTTGGACCCCCAGGGTTTTTTTTTATCTCCCTGTTCAAGAGTTTTTAGTTCCTCTCTTCGTTGTCTTCTACTATTCTTTCTTTCCTATTTCCCTTTTTTCCTGTTTCATGCACCATTTTGTAATGGATTGCCACACACCCATGTCAAGCGCTTTGGGGCAAGTCTCTTGTCAAGGGCGATGTGTAAAAATATATTGAGTTGCACTAAATTGAAAAAGGGGCCCTCAGCACGTTGCACAGATTAATTTACTTACTGGAGATCGATGGGGAGCAAGCCTAATATCCATCTTCTGTGTGAACCCTACAGCAACGTCCAAGGGGACAGTCATACCAGCATATGCATCACCATCGAGCCGGGTCTGCTGCTCAAGGGCGATATTCTGGTAAGACCACAGGCACCCTTGTTCCTTTTATTTCTGATTTTTCTCATTTACATTTAGTTTTATTTAGCAGATGCTTATATCTTAAGCGACATACAAGTACGGCAAATATCATATTACAGCCATATGACTCCCAAGGAGTCAACTAGGCATAAGTGCAGCTAGGCTGAGCTTCCGATGAATGCCCAGGTACAAATGTAGTACAGGAGCAAAAAGCAAAAACTACAGGAGATCTTCCAAGCAAATCAAGAACCTAATAACTATTCAAAACATCAAAAATAATCAGGGACCATGGAGTTAAGTTTGCCTAGGGGGCCACATGGGCTTTGACCTGGACTGGAAGGAACCTTCTATGATAGTTGACCTATGATCAGAATGTTGAATTACCCAAGAAAATTGTTTATTTATATAACATCGAGAATTCGAGTTTCCTCGAATACTGGTGTGAAAGGCCTGGATTCTCTCACCCTGGAGTCCAGCTAGCTCCAGCGATGGCTGTCTTGTGGTCAAGTGGGCTAGATGAGACGTTTTATGAGAATTCTTCAGGAGTGCCGTGGCTCTACTGTCTGACACGAGCATGGTTTCGCTGCCGGGGGACACGTGTGTTTGTCCTCTGGTTTCACAACAGGTCGTCCGGCAGTACATCTGTCAAATGGGAGAACAGTAAAACGAACGTCCCAGGCAGGGGCACGCCTCACTGTAGCTATCATTAGCACATGATGTCCAGCTTTCAGGAATTTCTCATTGGACAGGGATTAGGAGGCTTCCCCTCCGGTCGCCTTGCAAAACTTACATAAGACCTATTAGGTTTTTTATAGCAGAGATGGTCAGTAGCCCTGTGCATCGAGAAGCTGATTGGCCATGCCGTGTGGTGATGTCATTAATTATGAAGATATGCATGTTATTATTAATGTTTTTACTGTGTTATAACTTAAGGGCTAGAGTTGTATTATACTTTCTGCAAAGCCAAAGCTAGTCTGTTATTTACTCTGAGCGTATTGGTTTTCGTGGAATGCTTTAAAAGCAAACAATATGGACTAGTCATGCATGACAATAAATCAAGTTTAAATGACTAAGATTATAGCATAATATCAACAAATGAAAATACGCATTAACCCGCATTGCGTGCATTTTTTTGTGATTCCATGCTGGGCTGCTTAAATTGCACCATTTAATCAACTTTTATTGTCTCTTGTCCCATATTGTTATGTTATTTTCTGCTCTTTTGAGGGCAGTAAAATTAGAATTTTAAATAGACTTTTGTTGGCTTCTCCTAGACTGCACATCTGTAGGTTAACCTATATCGTACTTCATCAGTGTACTGGGCAGCCCAAATGGGTGTTTTTACTATAATACGATTTGTTTTCTTTTCTGAAAATTGGCTTATTGACTGGGTTTCCTTGCCCCCCTCCCCCCCAAAAAAATACAATGTGCCACCTCCTTGTGGGAGCTGTCCACTGTCGCATTCTAGCCAAAAGAAACCACAGGATGTTTGGCTTTTTTCCCCTCTTCCTCAATTTTAGTTTGTTTGTTTTGCTTCCGTCTCCATGAATAGAAAACCTGTACATTCCCTGCATCCATCTGCCCTCCACTGAATTTCGTAATTATAGTTTCTTTAGTCCAGCCAGTGGAGGTTTGGGTTTTCTTCGTTGGCAAAGGACCACGGAATGTTTTTCTTTAATTTTTTACATTGGGGGGGGGGGTTACAAGTTGCCCTGCAGGGTGCATCTGAGTTAAAGTGGATAACATGCAGAAAGGGGTAACCAGATTGACACTGAGAACAGAGATCTATAACATGAAGCTTCTCTGCTCTATCGTAAGGCTTTATATAGCTGTGATTTTCTACCGTGAAGTGGCTTGACTACAGTGTGAATGTACATGTGTTTGTGATGCACATTATCCAGGTAACTAGTCCTTAGTAACTGGTATCCTGTCCAGACTGCCCACTCTGCTCTATGGGATACGCTCTACGTTCACCTGACCCTGTACTGGTTAACAGTGTTGGGCATTTCAGGTCCAGAAACTATAAATCCAGACCAAGATTTTATTTCTGCCAGTCAGTTAAGCATAAAGAGTCATAGTCACAGAGTACTCACCTGGTTGGTAGAAACAAAGTCTTGGTCTGGATTTGTAGTTTCTGGACTTGAATTGCCCAACACTGCTGGTTAAGCTGTTATGGACAGATGGACAGATGAATAAAGCTGTCTACCTGTCAATGGGATATACAAATGAAAGTGATGCAGTTAAATCAGAAACATAGCTGACCTTGAGCGGTAAAAGGAGGGTTTCCTGCCCAGGCTTTCTCTCTGTCTGTATAAGGCCACAATGTGTGTGAAAACAGGTTAGCTGGGTGACATTTTTCCTGGGGAAGGTGACCATATGTATTTATGAGTCTGTGTGGCTTTGCTGCTTTCTTTAGAGGGCATCTGGACAGAAGTAAGAAGGTCTAAACACCAGGAGAGTAGGCAGGCACGCTAGAGGATGCTCTGTCACACAGTGGCCGGGCGACCGAGAGATGTAGGGTGATTTCTCCTTGACCTGCTTTGGATAAGCACTCGTAGCTCCCAGCTCATGCTTCCCTCCTCGGCATCCTGTTCTTCCCCGCAGCTGAAATGCTACCACAAGCGCTTCCGCAGCCCCACCAGGGACGTCATCTTCCGCGTGCAGTTCCACACCTGCGCCGTGCACGACCTGGGCATCGTCTTCGGCAAGGACGAGCTGGACGAGACCTTCAGAGGTGAGACCAGGACGATGCCATTAGCATTAGCGTCGACACGGATCGCTAGATGAGACCGGGTCTTTTTCAAAGATGTTTAATGCTGGAAATAACTGGCCGTTTTGTTCTGGAACCTTGTCCAACATTTTGTACTCTGCAAATACCTCAGGGAATTAAATGTATAATCTATACGGAGCTGTAATTTATCCTGGAAAAGAGCCGCACATGTAGGAGTGAGATCCAGCCGCTGGCTAATGTTTGAAAGCTGCATTTCAGCCTTGCTATTTCTGTCTTTTTGATCTTTCTTTTTTCCTGGACCAGATGAGCGATTCCCAGAGTACGGCAAGGTGGAGTTTGTTTTCTCCTTCGGGCCAGAGAAAATCCAAGGTACGAGCTTCATCTGTTAATGTGTACCTTGTAGCGATGGGAACGAGGCCCAGCTGCCCCTGAGAACCATTGTGTTTACTCCACAGGGATGGACCACCTGGAGAACGGACCCAGTGTTTCCGTGGACTACAATACCCAAGACCCACTCATCCGCTGGGACTCGTACGAGAACTTTACCCAGCATTCTGAGGACAGCACGGAGGGTGAGTAACATCAAAAGTGGTTAATCCAGGGTTTCCAACTCTCAAGCTTCTGGCGTGACACTAACGCTTTCGGACTCTCACGCTCACGCAAAAAATCTTACGGCAAATCTATATTATTTCATTCCAACCTAAAATTAGCTACATCAAAAACACTGGGGTAGTTTGCAAACCATACAGACTATTTACAAGGTAATAAAATTGTTATATACGTGTAAATGTGTGTGCATGTGTGTGTAGACTTGTCTCAAACTGGAAATCTCACTCCAGCCAGCTGACTAAAGCAGGCAACCCTGTTAATGGCCGGACGCCACTTCCTTCGAAACTATTGTGCGGATAGTTGGCTCCAGACATGGAAAGAGTTTTTTTCTGCCAGGCTAATCACTGACAGTGAGCTTCTTTCTGTGGGAGTTAACTCGATAAACAATAGTGACGGCAATTTCTCAGAGGTGAAGTGATCAATGCCTCGGATGGCTTAGCCAACAGTGGAATAACGGATTTATTTTTCAAAATGAATGAGTGTGCTGTCAGGTATCCTTGTCTTCCACTGGGAACTCTGAGAACACCCACATCGCGGGCATATGTACACGAGAGCACTGTATGCATGTGGACATGGATGCAGGCTCACCAAAACATTCATGCAATGCATTTACCTATCTAGCAGATAGTTTTATCCAAAGTGACATACAATTAATAAAGCAGCATCAATTTGGCTTAAGGGCCTTGCTCAAGGGCCCAATGGTGAAACCGCTGTATGACCATAGGATTTGAACCAGCGACCTTCTAACCATGGCTGCAGAGTCCTAACCCACAGAGCCAGACACACACATCAGATACATGCTCATCAGGAGAAGCAGAAGTAGGGTCAGGGGTCCCATTTCTGCTCCACTGCTACAAAATTATGCCGAGTGTCTGAGCGGAAGACGTGAGACTGTCTCACAGTACCGACACAAAACCTGCCCGGGGGAGCGCAGGTTGTATCCGTGGCAATAAGGGGCGGCTGTCTCTCTGACTAATGGCAGTCTGCATGTGAACGGGCGATTTCATCTGAGACACGGTGGAGTTAGCGCTGTTTTCACGCAAGACGTGCTATTTTTTTTTTTCTTTAACCCCTTGCGTCAGGAAGGTCAGACACTGTCCAGGCCAGAAACATTTTCCAGAAGCATTACCTCAGATTCATTCCTCAGCATTAAGATCATATGCTGAGTAACATACCTGCTAATCTCTAGCTGTTAGCTAGTACCACAGTTATTTTTATATTAGGTGATTATTGGCATTGTAATTATGACTCGTTGCATTTAAGACTGGCAGAGTAGACCCGGGCTGGCGGTTTAAGGATGGGAGAATGTGCTTGTTGGCTGCTGAGGGGTTTCTTCCATAAGCTGGTCTGGCTCATCAGACCTATGGCAGAGGTCACATTGTCCAACCTCATACTATTCAGAGTGCAGCATGGGTCATATATGCAGTTTTAAGGGGATTTAATGATGAGCAATACTAGTTATTGCATTCAGAAGTCAAAAGCAGGGGTCACAGAGGCCGGTTCTCTGCCATAGCAGTGTTCCCCACCAACTGACTGCTTTTTAAACAGCTGGCACTTTATTCAGCCGTGATCCTGTAACTTTTCCTAGAAAGGGCTATCTATCTATCTATCTATCTGTCTCTGTCCGTCCGTCTGTCCGTCTATCTATCTATCTGTCTCTGTCCATCCGTCTGTCCGTTCGTCTGTCTTTTCATCCTTTATTCCTTCCCTTGCTACTTCTGACTGTAGGTAGATTCAAGTGTTAAAAGTTAAAGTTTCATTCATACATACTTGTAAATTGTCTTGAAATTGCCTTGAATGTCACAGGGCACACCTGCCAAGACAAATTCCTTGTATGTTTAGCATAATTTGCCAATAGAGATATTTCTGGTTCTGATTCTAGTATAACCTCCTCAGGAGTAAGATTTTCTTTGATATAGTCTTGCTGAAGGCTAAATACCTCTTGACGGTATATATGACGGTTAGACTTAATTTGCCCTTCGTAAAAGCACATAGGAATTATTCGGTTTTCAAATATCCCATCATATTATCCCATGAGACCTCATGTGAGAACGACTCTGCTCAGAGTGACTGCAGTGAGGTCACCCTGCCTATCCCACCCGCTAAAGATATCCCACCCGCTTCTGTCCCTTTGGCAGGAAGTTAAAGCGCAGGGTGGAGGGCTAAATGTTTATCTCCACCTACTCCCACCTGTCACTGTGACAGTGTTTAGGTCTCAGGGGAGGATGCAACGCAGAGTGTAAACTGCAACACGTCACGGCTTCCAGGCCCTGGGGGTGAGGAACATCTGGGCCCTTGACCATAAACGCCATGTGACAGGCTCCTCTGTAGGCTGCTCCCCGCAGGTCATGGGCCGCCTCGACACCACCACTCATTCTTCTCCTCTCCCATTTTATGGCATTGTGGGATTCTGGGGGCCCCGCCTGAGACATTCTGGGCAAGTTTCCATGTCCAAATTCCTGGTCACCCTTCATGACCACGTTTTGACCAGTGATTGGTGTCATGCTGTCTGCAAGGCTCGCCGACAGCTTACAGCACTCGAGGATCATGTCATTTTTGTTGGCTGTCCCTGATCTCTCTTCTCTGTGCCATTTGCTACATCGGGGCCTGTCTGAGATTTTTTAAAATGGATTTTCTTATACTGTCTACCTTTAGCTGTTTGTAGTCTGGCCTCTTCATGAAGGTTTCTGTTGCAAACTTGTCCGGCATGAAGAGAATAGTGTCATATAGCTGTTATGCTTGGTGATCAGGGCGGGACGATGACAAGTGAGGACATTTGGGACATTTCCTCTTGTCTGCCCCCCCCCCCCTTTTCGGAGTAGACTGGGCCATAAAGTGACCCATCTGCCTGTCAATCAGGACCCTAAATAGCTGCCTCTAAAATAGATGGGCGTCAGTCACTGCAGTGGCGACCCGGGGGTGTAAGTGAATCCCCCTCATCTTCAGTGCCCCATGCTCGGGCCAGGGGTTCGGGGTGGGGGGGGGGGGGGGGAGTTAGGGTTAGGGTTAGGGTTTGGCTGTCGAAAGCAACCTGTGTTTGGTCATCCCAAGTGACCAGGAGATCGTAGTGTGTTAATTTTGCAGAATCCTAACGCTGCTGTAAGAGTCGGCTGATGGAACAGGCTGTTTTTATTTTTATTTTGTAATGTGTGTTAAAAGCAGAATGATTTTACAGTAACTGTGACTGCAATTACCTAAGTGTTCAGTGGATCCTTTGGGAATGACAAAGGATTTGTCAGAATCGGCACTGCCAAAGAAAGGAATTTACTTTAGGCAGCTTTGTAGGAATACTGTTAAAATGCATTGATTGGAATTAGCTTTTATTTTTACGATAAAAAAAGCTGTATTTATTTGGCAGACACTTTTATCCAAAGCAAGGTATAGTTGAGACAGCAGGGTCCTCAACTGCCTGGAGTAATTGGGGGATGAGTGCATCGTTTAGGTGTCCAGTGGTGAAATCAGTCCACTCACCCTGGGAATTGAACCAGCAGCCTTCTGATTACAAGCACAGCATCCAAACAGGCTGAGCAATGAACACACTGTATAAAAATGAGTTATTACTGGAGGGTTGCTCAGTTTTGATTTGTAGGTGTGATGGTGAGCTTCACGGTCTATGTCAGATGAAGTGAGTAAACCTTTGGTGGCCTGTAGCCCTGCACTGCTGTCTGTGCATGCTCCTTGAGTCTCCATTTCACAGGGCTTTCTTCTATCTCTTATCTCTGCCCCCCTTATAGCTCTTCGGAGCTCAACAGCTGCTGCTGCCAAGGTTACATCTTGGGGGGGACCGTCATCTCTGTGAGGACTGTCATGTGAATAGCACCAAACCCACCCCACACCCCCCTCCCTTGCCTAGTGTTGCAGAAGAGTAGGGATCAGAGTGGCTTGGTGATGCTGGGATGTTTCAAGACGGCAGCAATCGATGGACTTTCAAAATCATTGAGCATCAAAGTCATTAGAGAAATCTCGTAGAATTAAATAAAACATCATAATAATTGATCAAAATCATCATAGAAGCAAATGGAAAATCAAATGTCGACGTTCAGCTGGACTGGCTGAGAGGGAGGATAGAGTTTAGCTGGAAGAGATGTCGGAAAAAATTTCTGAACAAGTTTTTCGGAGCCATTCTTGGAAACTTTAGATGCAGACTGCTGCAAGGAAGGCTGCAACGGGCCGACATAAACGCAGAGGCAGAATCTGGGAGGGAGGGGGGCCGGGGGTAAACGCAGAGGCAGAGTCTGGGAGGGAGGGGTGCCGGGGGTAAACGCAGAGGCAGAGTCTGGGAGGGAGGGGTGCCGGGGGAGCTCCTCAGCCTGCCCAGCAGGGGGCCGCGCGACAGCCCAGACGCTCAGCACCGGTTTTTACTGCCGCTCTTCCCATATTTGGCCACAGCACGGCCCGCGGCATTTCTGGAATAGCTCGGAGCGCAGTGCGCGGTGGCAGGCAGAGAGGGGATTAGGGGAGGGGAGGGAATCGTGCCCGGCGCACAGAGGTGGGACCATTGTGCCCGGCGCCTCCAGCCCTTCACCACTCTGAAGGCTTTTGTGCGTCCTGACGGCAGCCCCGGGAGCCGGCAAGAGGTGAGTGAGGCTGGGGCGATCGGCGGGGTGATTCTGTGGGGCCAGCCACGTCTGTGGAGACTGCCAAGTGGGAGCTATCATGATGGGGAGAGTGGTCGCGGAGGAGAGCAAGAGTGCACCCGCTCGCCCACACACAGGCGCGCTGGGATGAGCTTCTGTCACTCCTGGAGTGACGGATGGAGAAAAAAAGGCATTCACTGCGACTGCAGAATGCGAGAAAGAAATGAATGCTGAAGTCTGGAATTCGGGTGTTGTCTTTATCTTTCTCTTGTATATAAATCTATGTATCTGAATATTATTATTTATATATTACTGACAATGGATTGAAAAATAAGGGTTTTATTTTGAAGTTATTTTTCATGTAAAGATATACAAAAATTGTTTTCTTGTTTTCTTCTATAACTGAAATTTTTTTGTGGCAAGTTATTGCCATTTCGAGATATATATATATATATATATATACACACACACACACACACACACACATATATATATTTTTTTTTAAGTAGGTCTTTCTTAGCATACACTTTTTTGAATTTTTTTATATACTTGTGATATACAGTATGTCAGTTCTGTTTACTTATACTTTACTCCCTGTGGCTCTTTGGATATAATCAGTGTGTTTTAGCAGCCAGACGCTGTACTAGTTCTCGCTATCAGCAGTCGTTTTGAGGTGGTCACGGCAGGTGTGTCAGTAAACGCTGTTGTGTTTATATCATTTCCAGATTCTGCCTGATCGTTTTCTTTTGGCTCTGAGTCTCACCATCGGAGACCCCTGACTCCCGTCCGGTAGCAATAACACGGAGCCACACCTTTGAAAATATTAGTGGCTTTATGGGAAAAAATAAATCTGATCTGTGATCAGTGTGAATAGCTGTTGGGGTGGGGGTATCCAACTGTGCAGGGAGTGGAGATGTATGTGTGGGGGAGCTTGTGTTCCTGGGTCTCTTCCGCTCATCGTGATGGCACCTATATGTTATAGGTGTGGGGCTGACTCTTGATGTTGACCACACATTGGAGCTGACCAGGTGGTTTGGCCTTTAGCATATAGCAAAGAGGCGTCCAGGGGTTTTCAGGTGCAGAGTTGTTTTGTGTTTCTCTATGGCAGGCGCTGTGGTCTGACCTTAGCTGCTGGTATGGGCTTGGGTCACATCCCTTCAAAGTGCCCCCCTCAGTAATTTAGCGAGGTGCACACAGAGCTGTCTCTAAGAACCTCTGGCTAGCAGTTTGGTCAAAAAGCAGTAGACTGGCATTGGCATTGTCAACATGGGAACCATCATGCCAGAGCGTACCTAGATTGCTTTAAGATGGGGCTTACAGTTCTGCATGGAGTTCTGTGGTGACATGTGGGCGAGTCACTCTGGGTGACGTGACATCTAGGAAGTCCTTACATGATTACCGGCATATAGACAGATACATTAGTCACTGACACGAATAAGGTGAATACTGGATCCCCAAGGGACAAAAATGAATCAAACGAACACATGCATGCAGAGATATGTTGTGACATATCATCTCTGGAGTGGTGGTCCAAAGAAGTGACTTAACAGGTGGTGACAAGCTTGTCCCTGAGGACCTGGAATTGGTGTGATGTCATGTGGCACATGAGCATTAATGACTGACCTTTGCACTTGGTGCCATCGACCTGCTGCATAAGCGTCTCCTACCACTCCATCAAAATGTGTCTTCAAGTGGTGGGGAAAATGATTGTGCTCAGCTCTGGTTGCGAATCAGTAGGGGGCATTTTTCTGTTTTCTTTTCTGTGTTCTCACACACCCCCTGGACCACCTACTTCTGACTGTAATATCTAAATAGCTCCAAATGTCCCTCAGCAGGTGGCCACGGTGCTGATATTTACGAGGCCCGTCCATTCCCCCTGAGCTGTAAAGTGGGACTTTCACAGCAGTAGCGATACACCAACGCCCTGGGATGCAATCACGCAGGATTCCTCGCATGCAGTCTCCAACAGATCGGGACTTTAAAGGGGATGTTGGCATGGTGGCACCCTTTCACTCCCTGCACCATGTGACTCATTTTCCAGGCGACATCAGCACTGGTGTTTGGAGTGTGCCAGGATAAAATGTGGAGTGTTTATACATCGTAATAAACACAGGAAAGCCAAACAGAATGTCGATTGTAACCGAAAGAGATCCGTTAGAGTGCTCGCCCTCGTCGCTGGGATGTTTGGGACGACGTCAAGTGGACCAGGCAGAATGGCCAGGATGCTCTGCCATGGCCATAGATCATGCTGCCAGGGATGAAACCTCAGACTTCTTGCTTAATTACCAATTTAGCCGGGAGGCACTTTTGATAACGAGATGGCAATTTTCACACTTATGTTTATCGAAAGTAAAGTACATTTTTTTTTTAGAAGACTGGGTCAGAGTCTGTCTCTGGAACAATTGGGCCTTAAGGGCCTTGCTCAAGGGCCCAATGGTGAAATCACTCTGCTGACCCTGGGATTTGAACAAGCGACTTTCCAATCACAGGCACAGTGCTCTAACCCTTTTGGCCACCCCCCACTTTTGACAACCATTTAATATGAGCCCTTTTGTTCTGTTGCTGTTTTCCCACGTGTCCCAAGGTACGTAGGGGCCATGTGAAGGCAGTGAAAGCGTTGACGTCACCCAGGGGCCCAAGCTGGGCATCCAGCTCGTTATAAAAAAATTGTCCTTTTAATTTGCTTTTAAAAAGTCCGTCGGGGTCGTCCAGTTTCTTTTTTCTGCTTCTCTGTAAATGAAAGAGCCCTCCACCAAGGTTTGGCCGCAAGGATGGTGAAGGGGCCGGCCCCTGCGGTTCGGCCCACTCTGGTTTTGCAGAATGCTCGGAATGGTGTGCTACACATCCCTGCCGAGTCCGCACCCTGACCACAGGCAGCCGACGCTTCAAACGGGCCGGACCGAGCCTTACCGCAGCCGGAGCAGCCCGATCACTTTCCCGGAGACATTATGTCACCTATAATGACACGCTAGCCCAGATCAGGACTCTTGTATCGATTTGTGAGCGGCGAGTAGCCCGGAAACAGGCAAGGGGTGCTAAAGAACGGAGTGTGGTCGTTGAAGGAGGCGTGCGTGTTGCGTGAAGTGTCGTGGCCGACCCCACATGACGCACTATCCATAGACTGTTCAGGTCATTTAATCAGTCCACCTGATACCGTAATGACCCACCATTAAGCCCCGGGCTATTTATATGACAGTCTGCACCCATTTATTTACCAGAGGCGTCTCATTGGTAGACGGCTATAACCACTGCTTCCTGATTGGTCATGTGAAACATGAGCTGCCGAATGACATGCACAAGTTGTCTGCATGTTGCAGAAGCACTGTGGAAATTTGAATGACTGCCCTGCTAAAGTGAGGCATTCTGGGAAAGCTGAGGTGATTTCTATTATATATTACTCTGCAAGGACTTCTGTTGATTCTTTCAGCTCTTGTGTTTCAGGATCTACTAACTTTCTTATTAAAAATGCTTACATTTGTATCTTGGCTAATCTCTCTAGTATATTCAGTTTGCAGGTCTGCTCATCTCTGCAAATTTTCCTGTCGATGCTTTTAAAATGCATTTTTAATGCCATGCATTTAAAGGCTTCCATTAGTCGGAGTTGCTTTCGGCTCCTGGGCCATGCTGAGTATGGAGGAGAGGTACTTACCATTTGTATATCTCTGCCAAGTTGAAGCAGTCCAAATCGTGAGTCTTCTCAGACGGACTCTCATACCTTCTTCATCACTCATTCCCTTTTTCTTGCCTCTCCGCTTGAGCAGAAGCAAGAAACATGCGGTTTGTTCACAGGTGTTCATGTGCCGTGCCATACGGTAATAAACATTCCTGACTGCTCTGGTAAATACGGACCATCGTGACTCAACCTGGGAGTGAAGTGTGGCCATCCCCGAATCCTTTTGGTATGCCATAGTGAGTGTCGCGGATGAGGAGGGAACGCACGCACAGACACACACACATGGTGGGGGTGGGGGGGGTGGTCTTCTGAAAGCTTGCCGGTTGTCTCATGGACCGTTTTGATGTTTGTCTTGATTTGGCATGCACAGCAGAGTGGGGGCAGTCAGGGTATCCCCTTTATGTCTCACAGTGGGGGGGGGGCTAGGGGTCAGATGTCTGTGTCTCATTTGTCTGCCACACCTGTGAGATTCCCACTTGCAGAACATGAGGGCCTATCCCCACATCCCATTCCCCATAAGGTACGGCGGCATTACTCTTCCCTACCGGGTACAGCGGGGTTTCCGTTCTCCATCAGGTACAGCGGGGTTTCCAATCTCATCCAATGTGCTGGTATTTCTGTTCTCTGTTGGGTATGGAGGAGTTTCCATTCTTTGTCTGGTATGCTGGTATTTCCATTCCTCATCAGGCATGGTGGGGTTTCCGTTCCCTATTGATTATGGCAGTTTTTTCGTTCCCTGTCAATTGTGCTGATGTTTCTGTTCCCCATTGGGTACAGCGGTGTTTCTGTTCCTTGTTGGGCATGGCAGCATTTCTATTCCCTGTCAAGTATGGTGGCATTTCTATTCCTCATCAGGTATAGCACCATTTCCTTTCCCCATTGGGTATGGCGGTGTTTCCGTTCCTCGTTGAGTATGGCAGCAGTTCCGTTCCCTGTCGGGTGCGGTGGCATTTCTGTTCCTTGTCGAGTATGGCAGGATGTCTGTTCCTCATCGGGTACAGCAGCATTTCCGTTTCCCATTTGGTACAGCAGCATTTTAGTTCCCCATCCTGTATGTTGTCATTTCTGTTCCTGGTCAGGAATGGCATCATTTCCCTTACTCATCGGGTATAGCAGCATTTACGTTCCCCGTCGGGTACGGTGGCATTTCCGTTCCCTATCGAGAATGGTGGCGTTTCTGTTTCCCTTAGGTCACTGCGGCATTTCTGTTCTCTGTTGGGTATAGCATAGTTGTAATATTAAAGGAGAGCTGCAGTGGGCGCTTGTTACAACAAAGGTTTGGGGCGGAGGTTGTTGGGAAAATCAAGCATAGACACTTTTGCTTGATGTTTAAAGGGCTTGCCCTATTTTCAATAGTGCTGGGGTAGAAATTAGCACAGAAACAACTCTATTACCATGTTGTAATATTGACAGGGGAAGTCATGCTGTTGACATGCTGTTTTCATATTAAAATTAGAACATGCACGAGTATATGTGTAATCAACACTTAAAAAGATATTTAATCACAGAGATGGTATCTCAATACAGATTCGTAATAGGACATTGTGTCTGTATGAAACCTTTTCTCTTTGGCAGAGGGACGATTTGCTCATTAATTGTGTGAGCTCATTCATTTCGTCAGGTCATCAGGATTCTCTGCATTCCAGATGCGTTTGACAATGCTCTTCCATAACTGTTGAGTTTGGAGAGTGCATCGAACCCTTGGCCTGTTTATCAGCATCTGTTTCTTTCTCATAGCCACTGCCACACTCAGTCCAGCTAAGTCAAAAATGCTTAAATAAGCAACATTCTTACTGTGGTCCTCTTTGACTTCTGGCCAGCCGTTTCCTCATTGCCCTGGAAGATGAAGAGCCATTGAGTAGCTGGGAAACCAGCTAGAACATTCTGTGACTGTCAGAGATGTCCGGTAAACGTGAAATGCCACAGTGATATCTGCAGGTGGCCTGTGCTGTCACCAGGGTGGCACTCTGCCAGACCAGCTTGGTCTGGCCACTCACTGCTGGCTCCTGGTGAAGGCGTTTGTCTTGGAAGAGACGGCAGACCACCTCTGACGAGATCTGAGGACAAGGTCAGGCTGAGATCCAGGCCAGAGCCACTGAAGCTGTAGCCACTCACAGGCCTGGCCTGCATGTACGAGTGTCGCATTTTACGCAATTCTGATTTACCTTCCAAAAAAAGATTTTTTTTGCGTAAATCCAGATTTACTTAAGTTGATTCTTATGTAAATTGAGAGCTGCCTGTGCATGTGTTCCTGAAAAATGTGTTTGTCCTAGGAAGGACAAATTAACCCCTTTGAACTTGGGGACCGCTGGTCTTCCTATGTATGAAGTAGTTTACCAGAAAAGACCATTAGTCGTCTTAACCCCTGGATTTTCTACTATGAATCACAGCATGAACTAGGTACACTGCCTGACCATTTTTGGCAGTGTGAGAAAGTTACCTGCTGAAACACCAGGCATACTTGTTCTTCTGTTAAGTATTCATATTACAGTATCTGTGAGTGGCTTATACCGATTTCAGGATATGACCACGTATTTCGTTTCAAAGGATGCTTTCTCTCTGAAGGTTATAACACAAAAATAACAGCCCGCTATGACAGACTGATATCTTATAGGGATTTTAAAAAGCTTAAAAATCGTACTCCTCAACAAAGGTAGTAAACATTCAGTAGCTCTGTACTGTGCTTTCAGACAGAAGACCAGGACAGCACCTGAATCGTGGGATTGCCCAGGGGGGCTGTTAATGGATTAACCGTCATGTGGGTTTAAGTAGAGGTTATCCGGTTAATCAAATACTCAGAGGGTATTGAACCTCCGGACAACACCTGTATCATGCTCAAGAAACTCAATGTAAAAGAGTCAGTGACTCCTCCAGGCTGAGGTGGTACTTCTACCACGTTCTCTGTTAGCCTGGAAAATGACTCTGGGATCTGGTTCATTTTCTACTTATTTAGCCGATGCGTTCACCCAAAAGGAAGTACGTTTGAGAATGCAGGGTCAGCCAGTTCCTGGGCCAATTAGAGTTAAGGGCTTTGTTCAGGGGTCCAACGGTGAAACCACTGTGCCACCCCTGGTGTGTAACAGCGTCCTAACACTCTGATCCAAACACTCTCCCCGTAACCATGGTTTTGTACTGATGGGAGGGGCTAGCGAAGGAGTAGAGGGGGATGAGGCTGTGAACATGAATTACTGCAATATTATGGGGGGGGGGCATTCTCCACAGATAGCTTGTTGTCTTCAGGATGGAAAGTTAATGTGAGAACTACTGGAAAAAATGGCTGTGAACTTTGATCCGGACATCAGTCATCTGGGCAAGCATAAAGCCTGCAGTGTACTTTTCGTTCTCGTTAAGCTTGGTGTTAGGAGAGTAGGAGAGCTTAATTTGTAAGTTCAGGCTACAATGCTTGTGAAGGCCTCTTTGCGGTTTCTCCAAACCTTGCCCTTTTCCAGCCCCTTCATTACCCTTACACACCTTTCTGTCTCCTAATTCTTTGCGTCCTCCCTGTCCAACAACAACCCCACCCCCCCCATACCCCAGTCTGCTGGTGTCCCATCCTAGACAAGCCTCTGCATCATTTCCCAACAGCTGGGTGTGTTTTTCCATGCCCAGCTGGGGTTTACCCTGCCTCCTCCCTGCCCCTCCCAGTGTCGCCGCCCTTGTGTTTATATGTGTGAGGATGAGGGAGGGTAGGGGCACTAGGAGGCGGAGAATGGAGGGGGGAATGCAGGAGGACACCCCCACTGCCAGTGATGTCAGTCCTGTCAGACGCATAGTTGGGAGGTGATACACATGAGTCAGAGGGCAAGGGACTCCCAGTGAACGGAGCGGAGATCTGTGCTTGGCAGGCAAAGCCGATCCCTGTGAAGCTCCAAGCCAAACTTGCTCATCCTCTTCGCTTCTCCTGGCTCACTTTTTACAAGAAATTTCTAGAAAAAAATCCCACCAACTCCCGGGCCTTGTGGATTATTACAAAGCCACTTGAGGACCAGGTAGGCTTCATGCCAAACTCTCTCTGTTACGGATGTAGTTTTTAATATTGTATTGAAGTGTGATGGCCTTGGAAGAAGTGGCCTGTTTGTGTCTGCGGTAGCTGTTTATACTGTGTGTGGTATTATGGGCAGGTACTTTATTTAATTATCTGTTGCTGTATCATATCATATGTCATATCTGCCTGCAAGCAGTTGATTAAAAAAAGCCCTGAGTAAGGGACAGTGGTGATTAAAAGATGGAGATGCACGCATGTGCGTTTCTAGTGCTGCCACATTCACATTCCTTGCATGCTCGAGAAGGAAGCGTAGGTGACAGGACTTGGAGATCCGTTCTGGAGGAAGCCCCCCCCGCTCTCAGGGTGCTTGGGAGCCCCCCCAACCACCCCAACTAGGGACCCACTTTGTCACGAAGGCTGCGAATCAGTGCTGCCTTAGACAGGACGATTTTCCAAAGTGAGTTCTAGAGCGCCTTGGCACCCCGGACCTCTGGGAGACGAAGCTGGAGGCTGGAAGGGGCAACTGGTGCCAAAACAGAACCAGGGGAGGAGGGGAATCGGGGGGGGGGCTTTTCTTTTTTTTCTGATAGATGCTGTCGGAAAGGGGGAACTGATCTGCCTGCCAGGAAACAAAGTCACTGAAGAGTCGTCAGCAAAGCCTTTGAAAAGCGATTCCAGAACCCATTGCTACTGTCTGCTCGGCTCCGTCGTGTAAGGGCTTGGCTCGGATTAGGCTGTATCGAGCTAGCAGACGGCTGTCTTCGCACTTAACTTAGGATGGCTGTGCTCTCCGTTTCTTTTCTCAGCTTTTCTCCCCGTTCTGGTATCTTTGAAGCCCCGGTCTGTTTAATTGCTTATGTGTTGCAGGCATTTTCACCTGCTGCCTCTTTGTGTTAGGGCTGAAACAGGGGTCAGCCAATCAGATGATGAGGGACTGTACCGGCCTTATCTGTGTATTGAGGCGCGGGAATATGATAGGTCGGTGCGACCGCCCACACTGGGTAATGCACAGTCACAGCTCTGTTCCATTTCAGGGGGAGAGCAGTACTTCCTGTCCCGGCTATAGGCTGTGGCTTTGGGAGCGACCTGAACGTCTACATTCACCCAGCACTGTGAAGGGCATTTGTTCCCGCAGAAATAGGGCCAAGCAGCGCCCAAGCTTGTCTCACATGGAGGGCGGACGGGACCAACGTGACAGCAGAGCCAGCCCGGCCCCCAGGCGGACACAGGGCCGCGTTTGCAGGGGCCCCGGGGTCCATGCCTGTTATTTTGTTGTGACAGGAGCACAATGAGAGCCATTGTCGAGGCCGGGGAACTGTAAACATTGCGGGCAGGCTGACCGGTCCTGGAGAGGAGATGGTGGGTTGTGCATGTGTGTGGGTGTGTGCATGAGTGTGTGAGAGTGTGAGATGTTGTGCTTCGATTCCAAGGAAGCAGGAAATGCCGCAGACGTTCATTTCGGTGGCCACTTTTCTGTGGCTGACTCACTCTCCTGGCTGGGACCCTGGCAGCCTTTTCCTGGTTCGATCCCATCGGTCTTGCAGACTGGGCCGAAGCCCAGAGGATTTGCTGCCTGATGGGGCTGTAAATGAGTGTGGGAGGTGGGGCTAGGAGTGCGGGTAGCGGTGGAGGGGGGGGGGAGTTGGCGGTCACCGGAGCCAGAGTCAGCAAAGAGGGCAATAGAGGCAGCAGTCAGAGAGACAGCACATAATGGGTTTGGTGGAAATGCTCTTTGAACAAGAATGTGATGATGTAGCCGCGTGCGGCTTGTGGCTCCTCCGCTCTGACCAGGGAGTACTTACAATGTGAAACCATGTACTGCGTCTAGTTCCCAAAGTAAATAAATAAGTTATAAAGTTTGTTAAGCCGTCTTTGAACTCCACAGTTGAATAAAAATTCATCAGCTTCTGTGAAGATTATTTTATGACACAAAATAAACGACACAACCCCAAATGTTGTTTATGTGTTTGCTGGCTTGGGCCTGGTGTATCCCACAATGCACTGTGGTGCAAGGATATGGAGGATGGTCAGGGCTTTGCTCTGGATTTCTGCATTTCAGCATCAAGGAGGCTCCTGTACTGTCCAGTTGTGCTTTGTTGTGGAAGGTGTAGAGTTGGAGTCTGGAGTTGCACTGAAAGTTACAGTTGAGGCCTTACTGTACTGGCACACATGGGTTATTAAAACTGTTCAACCATGTTCTTCCACTGAAATGTTCTCTCTCCATCTGGTCTCTCCTCCCCAGACGTCGTTCACACGCAAGGTCCCCTTGACGGCAGCCTCTACGCCAAGGTCCGCAAAAAGGAGTCCCTCGAGGGAGGCGTTACAGCCAACGGGCTCCCCCCTGTTGACCATACTCTCCCCGCTACTGACCACACCCTCCCCACTGTCGATCACGCCCTCTCGGTGAGCAGCGATTCGGGAAACTCGACCGCCTCCATCAAGACTGATCGCACGGATGAGCCGGTGCAGCAAGCAACCCCGGTGAGCCAGCCCTCTGCGCAGCCGCTGAGCCCCGAGGAGAAGAAGGGGCTGGACCAGCTTCTGAGTGGTCTTGAGCCCCCTGCCCACCGCCAGGGGTACCTGTCTGCTACTGCTTCTCCCGGAGGTGGGGCAGGGGGAGGAGTGCGCCACCTGGTGCCCGCCCAGGTCCACGTGAATGGGCAGAACAGCGTGGAGAGGGAGACAGATATTCTTGACGACGACTTGCCCAATAGCCAGGAAGCTAACAGTGTGGACAGCCTGGGAACTTTCTCCTCGTTCGAGGGAAGAGCCACCCCCGCCGAGCTCTACTACCAGCCGGACATGGTGATTAACGGGCAGGACAGCTCTATCCTGGACCGGAGCCTCTCAAATAAATTGCCGCAGGTTTCCATGCTCCCCATGCGAAGCTCCTCCTCGATGCAGGAGCGCATCGCTGATGTGGGTCCGGCCCACGTCGGCTACGCCAACCAGAATGGCAACATCTACCGCTCTCAGTCCTTCGGCGCCAGCCCTGGGGCGGATCCGACCCCGAAAGCGATGCCCCGGGCACCCGCCCGCAGCACCAGCAGTCGGGAGGCGGTGCAGAGAGGCCTGAATGTGTGGCACCAGTATGGTGTGCCGGAGGAGCCGGTGACCGATGGAGCTCGCTTCAGCCCCAGCATGCAGACTCACAGCCTGCCCGAGTTTCCCAACGTGGCCTCACAGAAGGAGATCGAGCAGTCCATTGAGGCCCTCGACATGCTCATGCAAGACCTGGACCCAGCGCTCACCCAGATGCCCAAGTCCTACAGCGCTCCATTGGCTCCTGGAGAGGGCGCTCCGATCACCGTCCAGCCCACTCTCGGGCAGTCCATCCCACGGCCCTCTTATCAGGCCGACTCTGTGTTGCACAGCTACCCCTCTGGTCCTTCCTCTGCTTTTGGCCAACTGCCCCAGAGGCCCTCGACCATGCAGCCCCGCATGTCCCAAGTGCAGGCCAGCCCCACCCTATCTCCAACCATCTACAATCCACCAAGGCCCACTGCCATATACCAGCCTGGCCAGGCCTTCCCTACGGAATCGTCCGGCACCCTTGGCTACAGACAGCCCAAGCCTGCCGCCCCAGGCCACCTGGCAAGTCCTGTCAGCCCAGCCGCTACTGCTGAGCCCTCTAGTGGCAGCATCGGCCAGCTGCAACTGCGTCCTCTCAACACCTACCCTGCCAATACCGTGTCCTACTCCCCTGAGCTCCAGGACCCCTCCATCTACCTGGGGACCCAGCGGAGCCACAACACCACCCCATCCCCTCAACCCAATCCCACCCCCGCTAAGGAGGTCAAGCCTGAAGAGGAGAAGTACAACTTGGAGGGTTTGGTGGCTCACCGCGTAGCCGGTAAGCATGAACCTACATGCCATCACCATAAATTTGCTATCAGTTACTTTCTTTTAGCATATGTTGCTGATATTGTTAAACTTTTATAACTTTATATCTTTCTTTGATTCTTCAGTGTGACATGTATTTCCCCACCTTTATGGATTAAATTGCCTGTTCCTGTATCAGATTTCGATCAAAAAGAAACAAAGCTATAATGTAACATTTTTGTTAGCCTGGCGTAGCCAAACGCTAAGCACCATAATTATGTGAAATGGTCGCCGCAGTCGATATAAGCTGTAGAA
>JAAGVU020000035.1:7373982-7391878 GCA_011763525.2 Mormyrus iriodes
TTGTTAGCCTGGCGTAGCCAAACGCTAAGCACCATAATTATGTGAAATGGTCGCCGCAGTCGATATAAGCTGTAGAAAGTGGAATAGCCCTGTTTCTCTGGCAGTCTGCACTTGCCCAGGTTTTCTTTAACTGATGCGAATTAACGGACCCATGTTGCGGTTAAATAGTTTCGGTAAAACACATAGAGGATTTGTAGCTTGGATTCATACCTTCGAAAAGCCCTTTATGGAAACCTGGGATTCTAGCGAAGGATACCGCACACAAAGCCTTCAGATTTGTCTTAAATTATGCTTTCCCAGAGAGGAGAGGTCAGCATTTCCTGGTTTCTGGTACATTTATAGGCAGATGTGGAATTTTATGGCATAATGTGCTGTATTCTGCATCGCTTGGCTGGCGTAGATGCAGAATTGCTGTGGATACAATAAAGGCATTGTTCCACAGGGCGCTGTATCCTGGTCCTCCCAGTCTGGTGGTGGGCATGTCCGTTGACGCAGTCTGCCCCGTTTGGGACCCCTCGCTGATACCAACTTCCACCTGCCGTCCCAATCAGTCGCTTGTAGCTCAAAAGCAGGGTGCAAGCTGTCCCCGTGAAGAAGAAAATAACTGTATCAAAGTGAAAATGTAGAGGAGGAGGGGGAGAGTAGCTACGCATTCCAGACATTAATGAGATACAGAAAAGGTGACTTTGTAGAACTGAGCACACTGGCGCCCCCTAGTGGTGAATCTGGAAAATGACGGACGGATCCCCATTAGGTACAGTTATGTCAGCGTTAAGTCCGAAGAATGATTTTCCTCTTTTTATGGTGCCAAATGTAGTGCACAGAAATAGCGGCGGCAGAACCCCTGGGCCGTTTATTTCTGTGTGCTGCAGAGAATGAGTTTCCGTTAAGACTCTGCATTGACTCTAAGTCAGATGGTTCTGGGCTGTAGTTGACCGTGGAGATCTAGCCAGAGCTATAGTCTGAGAGGCAAACATCTCTGGTGTTTCTCATTAACCTTGCTTTGCCATAGTTAGCCCTTGACATAATTGCTTGTTAGAACAAGTGAACAGTCATGTCTGAGGCTGGTTGCATCCTCTCAGAGAAGATGACCTCTAATTGGTTTTTAACATTCATTCCTCATTTTCTAGTTACTTCTCTATATAACTGACAGTTCGGCACTGATGAAATTCATTTAGGCAGCAGAAGAGTCATTAATTGTTAATTCAGCACAGAGTAACTGTCTTTCTTTTCTCCTTTTTTGTTTCTGTCTTGTTCTGTCTTTCTTCCTCTCCGGATTGCCCCGTCCACAACCTCTCTCATCCGACGCTTTCTTCTCCTCCTCCTGACTCCCACAACCCCCCCCCCCACACCCCTCACTCCTGTCCCTCCCTCGCGTCCCGTTCACCCCACGCCGCAGAGTACAACGCTCGCCTGCAGGGCATCAGTGAGAGCGTGGCCGCCCTGCAGTCCATCCGCCATCGCTCCCATTCCTTCTCCGGTTTGTTCTGTCCTGCATTCCTCTCCCTCTTCCTCCCTCGTCTGCACCTCCCATCAAACTTGCCATGTTTCTGAGCCCTCAGTCATTCTCTCCTCTCAGTGACTGTGGCTAGTCGGCCTAAAACCAGGTGGACCTTAATGTCCATATCTGTGAATATCAGTGCTACTAAATTTAGTTTTCAGTCAATAAGGAATGTATGTGGTAAATCAGTACACATTTTGCAGGAGAGTATCCATGTTTAAAGTGTGCCTTTATTAGGTACCGTGGGATTTTCTTTTCTTCGATCAGATCCACGTGACATAGGTTTTGGGAGTTTAACAAACAGAGGCACAGATTTTAAACAAAAGATGGCTGTTTTGGTTTTAGTGCCGGTGAATTTCACAAGGGCGCAGGACGGACGTGGAGTTTTGGACAATGTAACGAGGTCTGTGCTTTGGGGGACAAGAGGGAACTTTAGAGGAGCCTTTTTAGGAAATGATAAATGAGGTTATCTGGAGAAACAGAGCGAATCATAGGCTCTCGGTGCTGCTGTGTGTCAGACGGCTTTGGTGAATCTCAGCTCTCCCTAGACTTGGGTAGACTTGTCCTGCTTCTCTGCAGAATCCCAAAAATGCTGCCTCGTTTCAGCACCGAGAGGACAAACGATTCTTTCTGAATGTCCCATCTCAAAATGAACTGCTTCAAAAGAGAAAGACAAAGGGCTTTCTGTGTGGGGTCGCTTTGTGCAGAGCCCAAGATGGTGTGTGCACTGCCTTTGGGCTGTCACCAGGTATGCAGACGCTGTGCTCTTTCAGACCAACTTGAGCTGCTTACATGAGATAATGGACCTGGCTGGCCTGTAATATTTTTTACCGTATCGCAATGACATTTATAAGTGTGTTTAACTGAGCTTCAACATTCTGGTTCAGGGTTGCAAAAAGCGTTCTTTTTCAGCTCCTCCTGAAAACGCCAGAGAGGTACGCAGCTATAGGGTTTCCTTGAATCTGTGATGAAAATTCCCCCTGGAAGGGAGTTCATAATGTCACCAGATGGATTTCCCTGAAAAAGGGGAATTGTGGGATACTGAGGAATTTTATGTGGCCTCATGGCCCTGTCTCTGTCCATCCATCCGTCCATCCGTCTGTCCATCTATCTATCTGTCTATCTATCTATCTATCTATCTATCTATCTATCTATCTAGCTGTCTATCACAAAGTCTGTTTTGTTCTTCGATTCTATATTTTTGCTTTGACTATTAAGTTGGGGGGGGCGGGGGGGGACTTCAGTGTTGGGATTCCCTGCTGCCACAGATGGAGTCTATTATCGCTGCCCGGTCACCAAGGTAACGAGCCTTGTGTTGACATCCACAGCTTTAAATTGGCGTGGTCTCTGCACATCTGGCTAGCGTGTTTCATGGCCCCAGTGGAGCAGATGGGGGGCTGTGGGAATGGAGATGGGGGGGGGGGGGGGGGACAAACCGTTTGACACTGGGAGAAGTGGGATCCAGAGAAATCAGCATAAAAGCCAGCATCTCATCATTTCTGTAGTGGCATAATTGGAGGTAGGTGGAGAAAGCAAGCAGATGTTATGTGATTCCCGCGAATGTTTTTAAATTCCACTCCTCCATTGACGACGCCTCACAAAATGCAGTTCTGAATGTTTCTGTCCAGAGGGTAGCGTTATGCCTGTAAGGGGCTTTCCGACGGGAAATCCCTCCCTGTTGCTCTCCTCCATCTTAGACTGGGGCCCCATGAGGACGCTCCGTTAAGGGGCCTTCCCACCCTACCCGCCGGGAATTTGGCAGCATCTGCACACTGTTGAATAAATCTGTGCCAAAGGCAGGAGGTTTCGCAAATATTCCTCGCGATCCATCGCCTGTGTTCCCAACACCCCGGGACCCGGCTGTGGGCAAGGGGCATGCGTGTAAATGCAGATGTGTATGTGTGCGGGATATTCTGGGATTTCTTCCCCTTGTCTGTTTATGTGAGCACAGACAGCCGCCACTGACTGAGTATAATCATTATGAGAGCTGTTTAGCAGACACTTACATCTGAAGCATTTCATCTCAAACTTCCAGTTTAACCATTATTCAGTGGAAGAGTATAAGTGGTTGGGTAGCCAGCCTGCCTGGTCCCTCTGATATTCACAGAATACCCGCAGAATACCTGCTTGTTCACATGCATGGAAGTGAAATATTTTTCTCATTGTTCGTAGTGCGAATGAAAAAGTAACAAATAGAATATAAATATTAAGACATACGAACATATCAAAGTGAATATGGTTGATGAAGGTCTGGACTAGGCTTTCTTTTAAGGGGTGATTCTAGGATTTTTTTAAGGTGGGGGACTTAAGAGAAGTCATAATTTATACAGAGGGGCCAACCTTATCATTAGCCAATGATATGCTTTGAATTAGTTAGTGACAGGTAGGGGGGGCACTCCAGTAGCCAATCAGCTTTAAGCTGGGTCCATTGCCCCTAATGGCCCTGCCTCTGTTTCTTTCGAAGATAGATCTGTCAATCCCTGCTAAAGAACACTGTCTCCTGCCTGTGCCCCCTCTCGGTTTGGCAGGGGTTCGTACCCACGGGCCGTCAGTGGAAGAGGCTCCTGGCCCCGTGCGGCGCCGAACCACCAGTGAGGGACAGTACCAGAATGGCCAGAGTGGAGTGCCGGCGGAGAGCAGTGTGGTGCGCTCACCTGTTCGCTGCGTGTCCCCCGAGTTCGCCAACACCATCGCCCTCAACCCTGGGGGGCGGCCCAAGGAGGTAAGGGGTGCTGTGTCTCGGTTTCTGACCTTTTCCACTTTTCGTTTACTGTGTTTTCCGAATGCATTTGTGCCTGCGTGTCTTTTGCATATGTGGGCGTGTCCTCTGTGTCCCCTCCCTCTCCAGGGACAGATGCACAGTTACAGGGAGGCTTTCGAGGAGGCGGAATCTCCAGTCAGTCCCAGCAGCAGCGCCGGTGGTGAGGCTCTTCCCCAAACCCCTGCCTTCCCCGTGTCACCACAAACCCCTTACTTCAACCTGTGTAAGTTCACTCTTCCTGCCGGGGGAGGGCGCTGTGGAGCTGTTAGTCTTGCAGGCATATGTAACCGAACTTTTAAAGATAATTGGAAACATCCCTACAAAGGAACCGCTATTAATACCCGCTGTTTTTCTTATTAATTCAGTGACTTAGTAAGTCCTGAATCATCTGAGTAAGTCATTTGATGTTGGTGTAACACAATACATGTTATTATATTTATGCAGCCTAAACAATAATGAACATACCAGGATTAAGTGATGACAAGTTTGCACTTTATATCAGATCAGCAGCTCAAATCTGTGTATTAATTTGGATCGGTGGATATACAGTATCCACGGATAGGCTGTTTTATGCATTTGTTGTTGTGTTAACACTTTGTGGTGCTTATTTGTTTTGGGCTAACTGAATCGGTGATGGGCTTTTTTCTGCTTCTTTGATCACATCTCTTGGCTTCATCGTCTGGGACTCATCGGGGATAAGCCATAGTGACGACTCATCAGATAGATTGAGCCAAAGGCAGATTTTAAATAGGGGTGTTATTGTCAAGGTTGGATTCCACTTTACCTGCTAATCGATTATGCAAATGATGGAAACGGCTGTGATTGTTATTTACGAGGCCCGGTGTCAGAATGAGGCACAGTGCTGCATGATTCGGACACAGTGTGGGGGACTGGGGGACTTCAGCACCATAACACCCCCCCCTCCCTCCATTGTCACGGGGGTCGGGCGTTCCTTGGTTTACGTGCCCCCCACCCGATACCCTCCCTGAATCTACATCGTTAACCTTTCGTTATTTGAGGAACGTTAACTCGGCAGCTGCCGACCTCGTAAATCAGCTACATGCCCCCCAGCACATCCACACTCGGTATTTCTGAAGCTGCAGGAAAGTTAGACTTTAGTTCTGTGGTTCCCACTATCTATTGCCTGTATATATATACAGTTACCTAGTTACCCCCCTCAACCTCCCGTCTGCCTCCCAGTACTTATATAAAGTGCCTTGTAAAAGTCTATTACCCCCTGACAACGCTGAAGTGCCCCCGTTCTTTGAGCCCTTGAGATCGACACGTACCCAGGAGGTGCAGTCATAAGTTTTATTTTGGCCTGAAACAGAATAGCTCCCCTTACCAGGGACCGCTTGTTAAAATGGGTCTAGATTTATTCACAGAGACGTGCAGATGGGTGCCAGGTACATTAAATTAATGTACGATGTACCTAATGTTGTTTATTCTGTTTATGCCACTGCGTGATCATTATTATTAACACCACAATGGCTATTTTTGGTTTTTAATAAAAATAGATTCTACAAGTAGCAATTATTCATAACAAAAAAGACAAAAAAGCTGATAGCACAAAGGAAGTATTAGGGGGATTGCCTGCATAAAACTGCAGTATTATCATAAATAGTTCATTTATAAAAAATCTAAATAAAAATCTGTTTTAATAATGGAAAAACAGCTGTGATTCTGCTTAAAATCAAATTGTGTGCCAGGATGTGGACCAATATCAAGCACTTAGCACTTTGTTTGGACTGACCCCATGTAAGGAATATAGTTAATCCAAGATTACAGACAGGGTCGATTACAGGTCACAGGTCCTGCGCTGTTTGTTGCCGCGGTAACGCTATACGCCCAGTGGCTTTCGGCAGGACCCAGGTGCGTTTCCCACCTGCTGTCTGTCGGCTGGGAAGCCTGAGGGTTTCCATCCTGTTCTCAGAGGTGTATAGCAGGCATGTTGCCATGAGAATAACACCATCACAGCTCCCTCCTCCTGCAGTGAACTGTGGGAGCTTGTAGTGCAGCACCTAAATGCCAAACACCCGCCCTCCCCCCCGCCCACGTTTCACAAGGCATTTAGGCTGCGTAACAAAGAATTGTTTTGGATTCTTTGGTAAGTGGAGGAAGCATGCCACAACCACAATGTGTTCCTGTGACCGTCTTACCTAACCCACCTGTGCTGCCCCCCCACCTCGTCCCGGCATGCAGATGGAAAGCCAACTAACTCGCGGCATGGATGTCCTTTTTTCCCTCATCTCTGCATCCATATTCACTATCACCCCGCTCCTTTGTGGTTTTTGGGCCCACCGGTCTGTATGTCGGCTGCTTTCCCCTTCGTTTTTATGGTATATCAACTTGTCATCGCGGCTTCTATTTCAGTGACATGACCATGACACCTGCATCTCTGCGATCCTTCCGGGTAGCAGTCAGAAAGGGGGTGTCATGTGCTCCGTGCTGATGTTCACTGTTCTGTCGGTGGTCAGCCTCATGCTATTTGCTAAAAACAGCCCCTGCATGGCCAAGGTACTGAATGTGTGCTGCTGCATTGTGTCTTGTGTCTCCAGTGTGTGTCCACACACTGCCGATCGCTCGCTGTACAAAACACCCTGCTATGGCCGTTTTTAACAGCTGAGCATTCCTGTGCTGTGCCCTGTGACATCACTGCTTTGTCCCTCGAGTGGAACATGGAACGAATGTTCCTGCTTTCTGCTCATACCACAGTGGGACGCCTTGAGGGCACACACAGCTATGCGCTGTTAAAGTGAGAGCTGCTGAATAGTCTGGTTTTATGCTGGAAAATGGACCATGTCATTTCCTTCTTCCCGCACTCCAGGTCGCTCACCCCCCGGCTTGGCTAAGACCCCTCTGTCCGCCCTGGGCCTGAAGCCCCACAATCCAGCTGATATCCTGCTGCAGCAGAGTGGTTCAGGTCAGTTCTCAGGCTTGTCTTCTAAGGAGACGCTTGCGTGTCACTGAGACTTCCAAGCAGCACATGCTGCCGGAATCTGGATCCCCCCCAAACCTCTCATTTATTTCAATCTTATTGCCGTTTTCCCCCTCTGCTACAGTGCAGTAAGCTAGTAAGTGCTTATAGCCCAAGTGTCGCTTTTTATATTGCAATTGATCAGGTTTATTTTGTTGACGTGGCAAGTGGCCGCCAGTTTAATTTACGGCCCGCTATCGTTCGGAGCTCAGCATTCTCCTGTATCTGGGCCCGAACGCCAAACAGCAGACATGGACTAACAATAAATATTTGTTGAGCTGTAGTACGAAAGACGTCTTCCACTGCCCGGCCTTTAGAGTTGTAAAACGGTGCGTTATCAGCCAGCTACAGCTGCTGTTGTTACAGCTGGTTTGCATCTGTGCATTTGCCTAGGTCTCGTTATCAGAGTCAAGCCTCATTGGCCAATGTCGATACGGGACTCTGTTGTGAAGCTGACCTGCTGTCTTTTAGCCACCCTCCCTCCTCTCCTCCTTCAATGCCGTTCACTCGGTTTCTCTTTCATCTGTTTCTCTTTCTCTGCTCCTGTCTCTCTGTCACCCTTCCTTCCTTATTGTCTACCCCCCTCCCTCCACATCAGACTCAGAACCTAGCCCTGTAGGTGATGGTGAAGAAGGTAAGAGTATCTCCATGGACACTGTCCATTGTATTCATCCTCTCCCAACTTCATAAGCACCTTAACAGATGTGCCTCCTCCTCTCCGGCAGAGCAGCTTTGCAGTCTTCCCCACAGCCCGGCCCTCTTCTCCCCGTCCATCGTCTGTCTTGAATACTACCTCATGTCACACCTCACAGCCATAATCCTTTGGTGCCCCGTTTAATATCCAACGACACATCTCCCTCCATTTTTCTTGATAACTCCAGGACCTGGGTAGAAAAGAGCTTTCAGACTCATCCGTCCAGTAACAGGAGACAGTGTCTCATCTACAAGCAGCTGTTTGAAGCCCCTTAAAGGCTAGCTAGTGTGTAGCCCTCTGCACTCTCGCTGTCTGCGGGATTAGAGCCCCATAAAATGGCCCTTTGGGCACATCTTTCTCCGAATCCGGGGCTGTATAACATTTACAGATCGCAGGTCATACACTGTCTCAGCCAGCTGAGCAGTAATTTCTGCATTACTGCTCGAATCCAATTAATTTTTACGAGCTGGGATAAGAATGCTCAGCTGAGTGGAAAGGTTGTGCTTTAAATAAATATGAACCAGAACGAGGAATGACAGAGCGGAATCGGGATGTTTTATGGAGACATGTCTTGTGAATTTTGTCAAAAATGTGTCAAAGGTAAATGTAAACATGACAGTAGCATTGAATGTGAATTGCTGACGTAGCAAGCTGGGATGTGTGCTGGGATTGTAGGGGGGAGGACGGGGGTACAGCTTACCTAGGGCTGTTTTAGGAAAAAAAATCAGGACAGAAATAAATTATTCAGGCAGTTATCATCTTAATATACCTGATAATATACCAATTAATCGGTGCACCCCAGTTAAGCGCTGGCAGACCTTTCTCTCTTAGCAGCGAAGCATGTGGAGAAGTAGCACATCAGCTTGGATTTGGGTTGTATGGAAGTGGAGTACAGTTGTTCTTTTTATTACCTACTAAGTTCATGTACTTAGTAAACTGACATGTGGTAATCATTCCTAACCACAAATAATTGGAATATAATACATTGATTAATGCACATTTATTTTTTATTTGGTGTCTGCTGGAATGTTCTGGTTGGTTAGAGTTCTCATCTGCATGTGTGTTGGGTTCCTCCATCCCATCTTCGTTCACGATGCAGCTGAGGATCTCAGCTATCCCCTGGTGTTCTGTGACGTGACAAGCGCCTCCCACTTTTTTGACGGTGATTTCCAGAACCTCGCAGCTACGTGGAGTCCGTGGCCCGCACTGCGGTTCCTGGAGGAGGAGTAGGGGAGCAGATGGGGTCCCCTGTACCTGCTGGATATTCCGAAGATAGCATCTCCAGGCAAATGGCCCCCCAACACCCTTACAATGCCCCATTATCCTCAAGCAGCCCAATTAACAGCACTGAGGGGTAAGGTCCTCTTGAAGTGTAAGCTTCTTATTTTTTTTTTGGGGGGGGGGTGGGCTACACTTGACTGTCAGTAGTCCACTGCCAAAACAGTAATAATAATCAACACCAAAAGCACATGATTAAGTTGAATTTGCTACAACATCACAAAAAGGTCTTGATATACCTCACCTCTGTGGGACGTTATCCACGCAGGCTTTTTCATTTTTCAAAATGGCTGCCAATCCCACGGTAGATTTCCATCAGTCGCAGTGCTCACCCATTTTATTGGGTGTGTTTTACATGTCAGGTCAAAACTTAAGCACGTCCCAGGAGCAGATGATGGGGAATTTAACGCCCACCCCACCCTCCTGTATCCTAGAGAAACAGTCTGTTGTCTGGAATGAGAGTTGGCTGTTCATTCCATTTCAGAATACATACCAGCCTTATACTCTCATCAACGGGCAGACATAAAAGGAATGAATCTATAAGACAGCATGAAATCCCCTCCCTTTGAAATTTGGAGCAGAGTTAAATCGGTTTGTTTGTCTTTTAGCATTTGTAACCGAATCACCTTTAGTCTTCTGATTGGCTTCAGGAATGTACAGCATGTTCTTGTCTCACAATTCAAATAGTGATTAAATTGGTTCTTCAGTGATTGACTGATTGGACGCATAGGTGTTTATGTTAGTTTGTGATGTATTGCTGTAATTTTCTGACATTGATTTCTTTATCCATATGTCAGAAACTTCCCCCTGGCTGATGGCAGTTTCCGGATGGGATCCCTCACTCACTCTGCAGGGGATCTCCATTCCCAGGCCCCCGATAGCACATACCGCAACCCCACCTCCTCACACATGGGTTCGGGCAACATGAGCTCCCCCTATATGGGTCCCGATTATAATTCATACCAACCGGAAGGTGCCCAAGTCAGCATTATGGGCATCCACACGGTTCCTGGAAGCCCCAACACGCTGCACCGCACGGTGGCCACCAACACACCACCTAGCCCCGCCCTGCAGCGCCGAATGGCCAATCAGGGCAGCCCGGCCTTGGGCAGGCGCGCAGCAATGCCTAATGGTGGCGAGCCTGGTAGCAGCCCTGTGCTGGGCCGGCACCCCTCTGTTACCCAGGTGACCCCAGGCAGTCCGAGCTTCGACCGACACCCAACGCACAGTGGCTACACCACACCGGACGGGAGACACGGCACGCTGTCCCGCCAGAGCAGCTCCTCGGGGCACCACCCTCCATCCACGCCCTCTTTCCCGGTCTCTCCTGGAGGCTACCAGGAGGGGGCAGGTCTGAAACAGGGTAGCCCCATCCCTCAGCCCCAGCTCCCGGAGAAACAGCACGTGGCAGCCGGGGAGAGGCCCAACGGTATCCTCTCCTACGGCACGCTCAATGGGAAGATGTCCTCCCCTGTGTCCAGTGCCGGCAGCACGCCCAACACGAGCTTCTCGCACACTCTGCCGGACTTCTCCAAGTACACCATGCATGGTAGGTGTGACCACTGGCAAGTGGACCAAACCCAAGCCTTATTTCTGCATTATTATAGTTTTATATGGAGAACAAAATCAACGATAAAGGTAACTGTAGGGGTGTTTACCCGTATGTTTGCAAACATGTAAAATGTAAATGTTTATAATTATTCACATAACATTGTTAGATCCATATTAGATTGGCCCAGTTTAAGTTAACTGGGGAATTTCCAGGGTACCCAGTGAGGGAACACAGTCCCTCAGGTGCTTTTCACGGGTCATCCATTAGGCCCTGATAAGGAGCGTGGTTCCCCTGCAGCCGGGGCCAGGACAGAGAAGGGCATGTGAAGAAATGCATGGTCCATTCTTCCTTAATCAGCTAATCCCCCAGGTCTTAAAGTCAGCCTCCGAAGGCTCCTTAAAAAAGCGTGATTTATTTTCAACTCTGGGCAGATGGGAGCCCAGAAATGAAGCTCAACGTGAAGTTTGTTCAGGACACCTCCAAGTTCTGGTACAAGCCAGACATTTCCCGGGAGCAAGGTGAGAGCCGCTCGGGGTAATGCGTAGTTTATGGTTATTTTCATGGGTTAGCTGGAGGTTTACGATAAAAAAAAAAAAAATGCATCTATAGACCTAACGTGTTCCAGGCACTGTTTCAGTTTATAACCTTCATTGAATCAGATCATCTTAAATGGAGATATCAGTAAACATGAGCACATACATCACGGCATATGCCATTTGAAGCTAGTTACGGCTCTGGCTGGGACACGTTTCCGTGCGAATTCTCCACGCGAATGTGTGTGACGCCTGACATAAATGTAAGACATGGAAGTCCTTTCCAAACACACTTGTCGTGGCCAAGCCAGCCATTTTCTGCTATGTAGCCGTCACTAACTGACAATGGTGTAGCGGCCTGTTGCTACTGGACACATCCCACGGCACACAGGCCAGGATTTCCCTGCGTGATCTTATAACTCTGCCTAGCATCACCCCGTTTACTTATATTCACAATTTATTCATTTACTTCACCCTGTGTTGTATCCCTTGCTCCAACATTAATTACTATGAGAGCTACAAATAAACAATCTGCTGAGCTGGTAGGTAGGTGGGGGGTGGCAACAGACAAAGTTGCTGACCATTAATTCTCCTTTAGCACCCCCTCTGCCGCATTCCTTGACAGCGTGGCGCCCAGTTGTCCGAGACAAAAAATACAAAAATTTGATCCGATTTCTAATAAATCATATACAGGCTTCTCGTTGGATCCCTATGGGCTACTAGTAGCTTGCGGTCGACGTGTTAGAATCCACTGGTGTAGTGTAAAAATTATTTGTAAAATTTTATGTCGGCTTCCTTGTTACTTGTCCTGAAATTGTCTTGCATGTTATGTTTCAAACTGGGGCACGCCCACCAAGATTCTTGGTATTTTTAACATACTAAGTATCTTTCTGATTCTGATTCTGATGTTCATCTCCTTTCACGGTCTCCCTCAAAGCTATTAACCTGCTGAAGGACCGGGAGCCTGGGGCATTCATCATTCGGGACAGTCACTCTTTCCGGGGTGCCTACGGCCTGGCCATGAAGGTGGCCTCACCCCCTCCTTCCATCCAGCAGAGTAAGAAAGGTATGGGGGGGATAATTTATACAGAGGGGGGCAACCTTATCATTAGACAATGATGTGTTTTGAATTGGTGAGTGACAGGGGATGGGCACTCTGAGAGCCAATCAACTTTGAGCTGGGGCCAGTGCCCCTATGGCCCCGCCCCTTGTCTCACCCCTTGCATGTGCCAAAGTACTGAAAAACAAAGCCTGAGTTCTTCCCCACTGGCTTTGGTTAGGGTGGAGGCCTTTTAGAAGTTTCTGGAACTGCACCCCGACATTTCTCAATCGTCTTTTTACTTATTCAGTGAGTCTTGCTTGTTACTGGTCTCATATAAATTGCTGTTTGACACATTCAGCACAGCAGGTCCCGTACATTTCTCACGACAAAAAGTCCTACAACTCCATAGCCAATGCTGTTTCCTACTTCGGCTTGTGTATTGGAAGGTTTGTTTAGGAAAATTCAAACAGACTTCCAAAGTATATGTGCACTGAACTTACCCCAGGCTTGGACTCGCATGTACAATGGCTTGACTGAATTTGGAAAATGCGGTAAAGCTTAACAGCATCTGGATTAAAATTCATACAAATTAAAGTCATTTGGAGGCCACCCGCACAAAACATCCAGAGGCGACTTGTCTACAGAGGCACAGTGCTTGTACAGACAAATTCAAACTAACTCTTCCGTGTGTTTTTTTTTTGGCGGGGGGTAATCAGTACCAAATTTCAGATGCTCTTATAATTTAGGTTTTATTATTTAAAACATCCTTTATCCAGGGTGAAGATTTGTTTGTGACTTACTCTATATTGTTGCATGCATGTCTAGTCTTTCGTATCGGAGTAGCTAAAAGCTTGTTGTAATTTGCTGCGGTTTTTAATTTCCCTCTTTAATTTTCTGCTTCCTCATAGCTGGTGACAACACCAGTGAGCTTGTGCGACACTTCCTGATCGAGACCAGCCCCAAGGGGGTGAAGCTTAAGGGGTGTCCTAATGAGCCCTACTTCGGTGAGCGAGCGCACGCCACATGTTCATGCTCACGAGCCAGCATTGCTGAGCCGCTCCCCACGGTTTTCACGCCACTACGCCTGTTCTGTTTGAGAACAGCTGTTCATAATAGAATGGACTTGATCATGCCCTCAGTCATATAAGCCGTATTCCTCTGCCATGTTCTTTTTAAAGAAGCTAGGAGTTCTCTAAACACAGTACGGAGTCTTCTGTAGCCTGTGTTTTTTCAGCGTTCTTCCTCTTATTTGATGCGCTCACCGCATTACTTGGAGGTTTTGGCGATTCAGTAGACAAAGCTGACTTTTATCATCTTCTATATACAACGTAGTAAACAAAACCTGTGGCATCAGCTGGTAAAATATGCTTCTGAGCATCCTGATGGAAATTGTTGACCACACTTCTTTGTTGAAGAAGCCTGAGAGTTCAAATAATCAGTTGGTTGACATCTCCCTCAGGCATCTGATGGGATTAAATAGAAAAGCTTCTGCTCTTCCCCAAAACCCTTGAGAATTGTCTCTATATTTAAAAGAAATTGCATATTATAAGCTGTATTCTGCCAAGTGTTGCACTCAGGCCTGTCTGTATTCCAGAACACACATTGCATGGATCTGAACAAGCATTGACCAAAAAAAAAAAGTGTCCTTCGCTTTTGTTAATTGGCATGGGGCTCTGAGCCGCTATTGGCTGTAGGAGGTGGCATCCGTCCCTCCCTGACTGTTTATCCCACAGCCCCCCAAACACGGTCAGATGGTTACAAGTTAAGATTTACAGGCACGCTCCATCAAAACCAGATCCCAGAGAAGCGTTCTGTCCAAACCAGGAGACAGCCTCTTTTGGCTGTTTATACTATGCACTCTTGTCCATATATAGTGGCGTAAAGTTCCTCTTCTGGCTAATGTTATAAAGCACTGGCAAATACGATTGTGTAGCAAGAAAGCATTGGATGCTAAGCCAACGCTGCTAATGTCTGTTTTACATTTGCTATGGAGCTGAGTGCTATCACTAGGGCAGTTTAAGCATGTGAGCCTGGGCTTTTCATAGCGCACCACAGAGAGGGAGACTCATAACGTCTTTCCTGGTGGCTCTGATGGAATTTTCTAGCGTTGCCTCAATGGCCAGTGGTCAATAAAGATAATGATATACCTCTGGAGTACTGATGTTCTCTCATTGTTCCTGTGTGTGTTGGACTGTAGGGTGTCTGTCAGCACTGGTGTACCAGCATTTCATCACCCCGCTGGCTCTCCCCTGCACGCTGGTCATCCCAACCAGAGGTAAGGTACACACGAGTCCCTCAACCCATAATATAAATGAGAAAATATGCAGCCAGATGTTTTTTGGGTTGTAACCGAAGCTCTAAAGGGTTTTCAAATCGCTGCGATGTGCCACTGTGCTGTTGGGTGAGCCAACAGCACCCGGATACATTCCAAGGATACTGATATTGGCAGTTGTGCGTTGGGTGTCGGTCGAAGCTCAGGCTGCCCGGGGTCACCTGGGTAACCTCCAGCAGTGTATTCAGACCTCCATCTGTTTGCGTTTAGATCTTAATGAGGATACTCCAGACTTGGCCACGCCCACAAACCCGGCTACCGATCTTCTCAAGCAAGGAGCAGGTAAGGTTGGTTTAGCACATGTCTTGCTCTACAAAGCTGACAGACCCTCAATAGAGGCCATTGAATCCACAAACAACGTACAGAATCTTTATGTCAGGTTCCTGACAGCAAAGAAATAACTTAAATAAATTTTTTCTCTTTTGTCTTGTCACAATATTATGTAAATTGTTTTAGTTTTAGTTGTTCAAGTAGTAGAAGTATTACTTTAATGGGAAAGATATGAAGGAATATTTATTCATACTGTTGCATGAATTGAACATTGTCTTCTCCTTGTTATTAATTGATAATTAGCTAAAGTCTTCCATAGGCCAGTCTTAGAACTTCATTAATCCATTTCCCCTAATTATGTTGTCATTACAATGTGACTACAGGGCCGAAGGTCCCAGCTGAATCCCATGGTAAATAAAGACTTTTTTCGTGTCTGTGAACCTCTCATCCCCGAATGCGGCACCCTAAAACAGAGACTCTCGCCTGCAACACCGCGTTTTGGTTTTTGCATGAGCACGTGATCTTAACACCGGGCAGCAGAATCCCTCTCACCGCTCACCTTAGCGTGGCTATGCCGTCTGCTCCTGGCCGTCCTGCTGGAACACGACTGGCTTTACTGGGAATCTCTCTTTTTCCAAGTGCCTTCCAGGTGGCATGGCGGGAATGTCGCTGCATGGAAGTGCTGACGCGTCCCAGGCGTTTGACCGTCCCTAGCTGAATAACCCAACACTGTTAACTACCAGTATCTGATTTTTGTTGTTTATTTTTTCCTCCTGGATGTTTACGACCATAAACTGTTAAACTACTTTTATTTTGTCATATCGATGTTTTTTGTTACATCAAAAAATCAAAAAAGTAGAAAAGTTTTCTGAACTCATTATAACGCTCATTGTAACCATATATATTAAATTACTATGCTATATATTATCATTACAGTCTAATCCTTATGTTTTACGAATATTTTAGAAAGTTCTGAGTTTAGGGCTTCACGTATCTGCAAACTAAGTAACACATGTAATTTGGAATATCTTCCATTCCCCAAAGGGGTGATCATGACATCACCGCTGGCATTCTGGTCTGTGTACCAGAGACTTTAATGCCCTGCAGTAGTTGGTAGTCATAGCTGCCTGTCTGGAATCACTTCTTCTCTGACTAGTTTACCTTGGATGGAGAATGCAAGGAAACCCTGAACTGGGCATGATGCCCTCACGGGCTGCGGTTCAGGGTGTCCTACCCGATGGAGACGGCAACTTTGCCGGGAACTCCTGCTAGTAACCTGCAACCTCTCTCTCTTCCCAGCCTGCAATGTTCTTTACATCAACTCCGTGGACATGGAGTCCCTGACCGGCCCCCAGGCTGTGGCCAAAGCTATATCCGAGACCCTGGCGTCCAATCCTCTGCCCACGGCCACCATTGTCCACTTCAAGGTGTCAGCGCAGGGCATAACCCTCACGGACAACCAGAGGAAGTGAGTGTGGGTGCCAGTGCTCCGACCTGCAGATCCAGGTGGACTGGATGGATGGATGGATGGATAGATAGATAGACACTATATTCATCTTGCTGGTTTACAATAACACAGTAAATTTAGACATTAAAAGGCATTTAGATATTAATAAACAGTAACAATAAATGATAGACAAAAATAAACAGTATCAGTGCAAAGAATACCAGGGAAGGTATTGCACTTAATTCAGTTGTAACGGCACAGAAGTAAATAGTATTGCACAGTGTGTTGCACAGTGAACAAATGAATATTCTGTGAATGAGTGTAAGCGGTTCCGGTCCATGCGGACAGTTGGTCGTCCCCCCTGCTAGAGGGTGACTCATTGCTCCTCAGTTTGGCCAAGATGACCTGCAGAGGAGAGGAGTCATTGTCCGGTACAGACAGTGGCTTCCTGAGTGTCCTGTGCTCCACCACAGTTATGGGCTCGGAGTGGAGAGACCTTGGATTCCATCGACACTGTAGCAAATCGTATCAGTGACGAAGGAGCTGTACTTACTGAATCCAACATGTAGTGTAGTTTTAAAGAAGAATTACAGCAGATGAAATGAAGAAGAGAGAGTTATCCGAGGATTGGTTTGCATAGTCCACACGCATTGTGATATTCTTATCAGTGGTTTGTCAGAACCAGTCTGATTGGATGGAAACTGTAATATGAATGTTTCCTAAATTGGTGAGCATGTTATAGTGTTATGAACATTGTGAGTTTGCCTGCTGCTTCTCTGATCTGCGCTGTAGTTTTAGAAGGATACTTGAGGAGATAAGGCATACTTCTGACCCGGTGTCCCACTCGCTCTCTCTGCGGCGCTGACCCGGTCTTCTCTGTCCCCCAGGCTCTTCTTCCGACGTCATTATCCTATCAACACTGTCACCTTCTGTGATGTTGACCCCCAGGGCAGGAAGTAAGTGTGCTTTCCTGGTAAATATGTGGAAATGTTGACTGCTGTATTTCATAGTTTTCATTTTTAAATTAATTTATTTTTTTACACAAATATGTTGCAAAGTAACGGGTGTCAGAGTGGGTAGCTCTGTTGGCTCGCACCACCAGGACAGATGGTTTGATTCCCACCTTCACTCCATCTGTATGGAGTTAGCATGTTCACCCTGAATTGTGAGTTTTTCCTGCAGTGCACACTTGTCCTGTTAGCTTAATTGGAGTCTCTAAATTGCCCTTTGTGTGTGGATTAGGGTTATATTACATTGTGGGGATGAAATAGGTCTGTGAATGCAATCAAAAAAGTAAAAATGCCAAGTTTTGTTTACTTATGGTTATGGTTATAGTTAAGGTTAGGGCTGGGTAGGGTTAAGGTCTTCATGCTGTGATTAGTGTTTTCCCCATAGAAATTATTGGAGAGTCCCCACAAAGATATAATTAGAAACGTGTGTGCGTGCGTGCGTGCGTGTGTGTGTGTGTGTGTGTGTGTGTGTGTGTGTGTGTGTGTGTGTGTGTGTGTG
>JAAGVU020000035.1:7391978-7423284 GCA_011763525.2 Mormyrus iriodes
GTGTGTGTGTGTGTGCGCGTGTGTGTGCCCGCCCATCTGAAGCACTCGCCTACCTTCCAGGGTGTATCCCATCCTTATGCCCTTTTCTGCCTGGGATGGGCTCCATGGCTCCTGTCCAGGAAAAGCAGTTGGATGGATGGATGGATGGATGATAAAAACAAAATGTAACATGTAAACTCTGTTACAGGTGGAACAAAGCAGAAGGTGGCTCAGCAAAGTAAGTTCTTTTATTCTGTTTTCCCTTTATTTTGCGTTTTATTCTCCATTCTTCCATAAACATGGTCAGCGCGTGTGGGCTCTCTCACGAGATCCTCACGGGAACCGCCAGGGCCGCACGGCTAGCATCGTCCCCCGGTACTGATCCTGACGCAGTTGTTAGCAGGGTCAATGACCTAACATTCTGCGACGGGGCGCTTCGCTAATTCCGCTTGCGTGTTTGTGGCCACATCGTTCGGGGACTGGCGCGTATCTCCCAGTACATCTCATTCCGCTGTCATGCGAGAGGCCTCTGTGTTCCAGCCTCGTGCCGCCCCTGTGCTGCTGTGCGTGATGTTTACGCAGAGTTTAAGGAATGTTGTGTTAGTGCAGTTACATGGGCCCGGCAGGGCTGGAGTGCCGTGTTTCAAACGGTGAGGCCCACAGCCCGGAGAGTAGGCCTGACATCAGTAAATATAGCCCTGTCAGCGATCAGCAGCGTTTCAGGACACAGCTGTTTCTCGGTCTCGACCGATATAGACCCCAAAGCCGTGCTCATATTCTGTTCCTGGTTTATACGCGTGGGACTTGTTAAGTCAACAGGGGCACCACTTAATGTGGTCATATAAAATGCCACAGAGGGGGATTTAATGGCTGTTTCTTTTGCGCCCATAACTGCAAATGAAACATCTCCTTTTTAATTATCTTACGCAAAGGGAGGTGGGGGGTGGTTACGGCATTTCGAGCCTCATGCATTTGTTATAGATCAAGTCACAACATGACTTTAAACACACAACAGCACATGAAGTTGCCAAATATGGCTTAGTGGATGAGGACGCCGTGGTCGGAAGGTCGGAAGTTCAAGTCGTAGGGTCGGCATAGTGATTTCACCGTTGGGTTCTAGAGCAGAGCCCCAGTTCCTCCGTTGATTGACCATGGTTTGTCCAAAAAACAGCTGTATATCGCATTTGGTCAGCTACATAAAATGAATCTCTGTGTCTCTGGCCCTTTCGTGTGGCTTGTGGATGTGAGTAAGGCGCTGACGTTAACCCCCTTGTTCATCTCTCAACTTCGCTTCAGGTTTTTCGGATTTGTGGCCCGCAAGCAAGGAAGCACAACGGACAACGTCAGTCACCTTTTCGCCGAGATGGACCCCGACCAGCCTGCCACCGCCATCGTCAACTTCGTCTCCAAGGTGATGATTGGCTCACAGAAGCGGTGAACCCCCCCTCCCCCACCTCCCCAGCTGCAGTTTTACTTTGTTTTGGAGATTTTCATCATTTTCACATTTATTTCTTAATGTAATATTTCTTCTGTTGTATTTTTTCTTTGTATTCTTTTGGAGGGGAGTGTGGGTTGAAGGATTTGGAGCCAAGCTGAGATGGAGACAGAGCAGGTGCAGCGGGGGGGCGTAGCGTTGGTATGGTAGTGGGAGGGGGAGATGCTGTCAATCAAAAAAGAGGGGATACTGATGTGGGTGAGCTTTGCATGAAAAGGGCAAAAAGAAGCGATGAGGTCAAGCAAGGAAGACGAGACTGAAATCTACTGGGCTTTCGGATTGATTAATCAAATTCGAGAAAGAGGTCAGGAAAAGTACGCAATAATCAGATGCTTCTGTTGAAATATGGCATTTTGTAAAGTAGGAATGTTGAAACAGATGAAGATGAAAGTATGTTTTTTATTTAAGTATTAATGTCTGTTTTTTTAGCCTTCATAAAATTTGCGGCCATATTTCTTGCAAAGAGTAATCCAGTACATTTCACATGTTAGCCAGTGAACGGCTGAAATGCGTGTACTATACGGTCATATCTGGGGTCTGTTGTGGGTTGCAAAGGGCTGTATTGTACAGAATTGTTTTGTCCTACATTTAATACACCAAATCTGTAATAGCTACATGCACTGTGGTCCAAGCTTTGCCATTTCATTGGTGATCATTCTAAAATGCCATATTCATGGCTTGATTAGCCAATCCCTGAGCACATAGATTTCAGAAGCGATTTTGGACTGATTGCTCTCGTCTGTGGATGCAGGACTCCTGAATGTACTGCAGTTGTTTGTAGTCGTGTGCTAAGCTTCACTCTGCTTCTTGGAGGGGGGGGGGTGGCTCTCCATATGACAGGAAACTGATGAGAAACACAACTTCTTCTGGCTCCACACGCCGATCTTCTCCAGCATACAGCCGTCCACGCTTATCTGATCACACTGGAGGAGCCCAGGGCCTGCTGGGGAATTGCACTGTCCTGCATGTTGTAGAACAAAATGTAAGCTTGCTGCCTATGTTTCGCGTAACGTACACATCTCCCTTGTCTGCTTCTAGCCTCATAGCTTTAGCCATGGAGTAAAGACATCTCTTCCATCGGACAGCCCGACAAGTAACTGCATGGATTAACAAAAGTCTTGCATTTCAGCCAGATGGTTCTGATTAGGCAAAGTAGACGTCATCAGTCCTTGAAGTAGCGACTCAGCCCTTGTAACTGTTTCTTCACCTAGACTAGTGTTTCACTTTAAGCAGCCTTCAGAACCAGGGCTCTTTGGTCATTGCCCATTTTCACCAAGTATCTCATTTGCATAGGCAGGGCTAACTAACTCTGCTCTCACTACCAGTGTACCGGCATCTTTGGAAAGAAGAGTTTGTTACACGCCTGAAGGCCTTACTTTAAACACACACACACGCACAGACATTATACTGAAAAAGTAAGCTAATCAAAAAAAGAAAAAAACTATATATAAACTACAAAAAGAAAAAAAATGTATTTATTTTTTGCTATGTTGCTATGTTAACTCATATAAACATATATTGTATAGTCTACATAAAGTTTACCTAATGCATTGAAAAAAAATACTCTTTATTTTGGCTAAGATCTCAAAGTCAGGAGATTTTGAAAAGCATTTAAATATATACAGTAAGGTGTAAAGTGTATGTACGTTCCAGCTTCTCACTGTTTTTACTCATTTTGCCACAGTTTGCTTGCATTATGTTCTCATGCTTTGTGAGTTTATTCAACGGTTCAACTTAACATCCTGACGTTGGATTGTTTTTTTTTTTGTTGTTGTTTTCTTCTGCGCTGTCAGGAAGGATTGCAACATTGGGGGTTTATTTAAGCACTTAAATGTGGTAATGTAAACACAGCATACATTGGAGAAAGTATGAAATTTTTAACAATCTGTATATGGTCTTTGGATTCTTGTTTTAATCAAAACTTAACTGGTAAATACTATGTCGTTCAAAATGACACAATTGCGAAGTAAAGTAGTTATGTCACTCTACTGCCACCTTGTGTTGCAGTAAAGTAATACTTTTTTTTCCAAGGAAGCCATTTAGGTTCTGGCGTGCCCTGCAGAGAGGAACACAGAGCGTAAGATAAACGGAAGCCTGTAAACAGATTGCCAGACAAGTACTGCAGTGTTTTAACTGTTATTTTACAAATGAACCATTTTTTAAGCCCCTTTGGAAACAGTTCACTGTGGTTACACGGTATAATGTCCCCTTAAATTACAGAATACGTTGGACTTAATAGATGCCATTTGTACAGTGATTATTAGGGATTTATTGAAAGTCTATTGTCTGAAAATAAATACACTATCACTGTGTTGTATTCTTACCCAAGTCACTGAAAGTTGGGATCACATGTTCATTCAGAGATTTGATTGAGTACAAAGGGTGCTAAACCAAATTTTATGTCTGTCACAACCATGTCAGAAATTTCTGATTGGACCCACATGTAAATACTTTTTTTTTTGCCAAAGATTTTAAGTATATATTTGTATTATTCGTTTCAGTGTCAAACTAATTTTCTTTTCAACATCTTCTTTCAAGGGAAGATTCTTGTTCTTACGGGAAAGTAATCATTGTTATCGGAGCCCATATTAATGCAACATCACGTACCTTTAATTATGTTTTGCTGTGTGTCTCTTCAGTGGGTTTTTATTAGGCCAATTTTACCCCATTAAGATGACGAAAAGCACTTCTCGGAAGCTGCGTTAGCCAAATCTGATCAGTAAAATGAAAACAGAGTCACATTGTGCCAAAAACATTATCTGACTACATAGAGTGAGGCAAGATAATGATGTTAGCATGCTTTAGTTATATAGTTACTATCTGCTGTACATAGCATTAGAGGCTATGTATACAATGAGGCAATGTCCACACAGCTTACAGCAAGACGTATTTCCTATTTCTTGGTCTATTAAGCTAATTATTTCCATTAAGAAAACATAGTGCCCTTAACATTTCAAGTTGAATTGATCTAGTGATCATGTATGTTGCTCAATAAAAAAGAAAAGAAAAATAATTTTGTAATTAAAAATTTATGGGAAACTAGAGACAAGGACCCATGTTTGAGTTTACAGGAGCATAGTGTAAGGTTTGCCCCGATATTTGCCCGTTTAAAAATAGCTGACTTAGACTGTGTGAATGTGCTACAATGGCTGTACAGATCTTTTGTGTATATTCATTTGCTTTACAATGTATGGCTTTACTGTTTCTGGGAAAAAAACACATTAAAAAGCAATACAAATCAGTTATATTAAAACACTGCTGCTTACAATGTGACTTTTTGTTATCTGTATCCCTGCACCAATGCACTACATTGTGTGTGTACCTGGCATGAGTTGCCACACTGGGGTGATCATCCATCTTCTGAGCGTTTATCCTGGTCCAGTCAGCTACTGACAGGCTGGAAACATTTTTTAAGCTGCCCATGACAGTGTCTCATACAAGGGCAGCAGATGTGGTCCTGGACTGGATTTGGAAGCCCAGAAGAATGGAACTGGTTTGGACTTAGGTAACCACCAAGTCATTGGCCATTATAGAAGTCCAAAGACTCATGACACATACATATTCATCATCTGAGGTTTGAGTAACATCATGGATGGCCTTGATATCAATATGAGGAGAATTATAAAGAAGGGTCCAACTGTCTAATTGGTATATGTGTCCTTTTTACATGACTCCAGCAGCAGTATCCGTATAACTTGCAATAGTCTTTGTTCATAGAAGTTCTACTCTCCTTAAATTGTTAAATTATGTGTGGCGTGTGTGAGGAGTGTTTGTGTTAAGGCTTCTTCTACATCCCTGCTGATAATTACCTCCTGCCATCTGAATAAAAATGCAAGTGTTATTATTATTTTTATTATTATTATTATTTACATAAAACTAACTTGCTTTGAGTCGGTATTGACATAACTTACTTCTGTGGATAATGTGGATGGCAGCTATGCCCCCAGGATCACGTATAATGAACTCAGTGCTGGCAATGAAAATCATATACCTACAGAACTCACTTTCGTTGAACAGATGGCTGGCTGCCTCATCTTGTAATACACATTTTGTCCACATGGTGTCAGTCTTTGTCTTTCAAAAAAAGTCAATGATGTATTTTGCCATGCTAAATGTGGCAAGGCATGGACACCACATGGATTGTGCCATTTTATACTGTATCTCTGCCTGTTTCATGTAGGTGATTTCATGATTTAGATGCTTTTGAATCCTTCTGTTGACATAGTTTCTCCCACACACAGTAGAGAAAGACAAAGAGGTCTATACAGTACAGTTTACACTGTACAGATAGTTGTTTTCCAGGGAGGTATGTATCCTTTAGCCCCCATGACTGATAGGAGCAGACAATTAGGTCCTTGTGTCTGGGAAACGTGAGGCCCTGCCTCTATAAAGGTGGTTTCAAAACGTTTCAACACCCCTGCACCCCTTTAATGTCAGTTGCTTTAGGTTCCCCTTTTAGTGAGTGATTGGGGTGAGGGCTGTACATCTAGGATGCCTTTCACTCAGCAAAATGCATCCCCTGGGCCTTGTCTCGGATGGGAATCATGAAGGTTCATAATGGTGCATGAATTCCCCTTTGAAATGACTTTTTCTTTTGGGTGTCATTGCTAGCTTTAGGCATCCCATGGGGGTATATTACTCAGGGTGGGTGTGTGACAGTCCATAGCGGGAGGGTCTTTTTTTCTTTTCTTGTGGATATTGAATCAGAAAGAGACTAGAATTGGTGTGAATCCCAACACAATTTTAATGTAAGTGAAATTCAACATTGCATGCTGGGTATTTATGGTCAATGCCTATTTAATGAGTGTTTACGACACGTTATGGTAATCGGTGATGTAGACGCAAGTCAGTGTTCAGAACCCTTTTATGGGTCGTCTTGGCCTCCTACCTGGGATGGAACGTGGAGTCAGACAATGTTGCATCTTTGCATATGTGACTCTGTGTGGGTGAGACTCAGACATTCATCCCGAGATGGGAAAAAGTGACTCAGACCTCAGGCCTTCCGTACGACGCCTTCCAAGTCGGCTGCCATGGCCAGTTCCAGCAGCACCCTCTGGATGCTGGTGCTGCACACTTGCTGACTAAAAATACACGCCCCAGGATGTTATTGCAGAGTTCACATGCGTGCCTGCTTTGCGTTGCCCAGCCTCTGGGATATTTTCTTTTTCTTTTCCTTTCATAAATAAGGGAGGCAGAATGGTGCAGGAACCAAGCTCATAAACGGTGTTGAGCATGGCTGATTTCTGCTCTGAGTGAAAATTCCTGGACAAAGCCCTCACTCTCCGTGTGTGTTTCTGTGTGTGCATGATGGAACTAGGAAGACATGCATGAATTATGTAACCTGGACCTTGAAAATGCTGTGAAACATACTAGTTTATTTTGTAGATATATGAGGTTCCTGTGAGCATGTGCTTTCCTAATTCATTAATACCTGAGGATAAGATAAGATGAACTTTATTGATCCGAGGGAGAGAGTGGGGTTCCTACAGCAGCAAGGCAGGTAAAGTGCAAACAAAAATATAGTGCAAAGACAGCATATATACCACAAACTGATTTTATGAATTATAATTTTTAATTAAATTAAAAATTACACAAACGAAACATCCCAAATGAGGGAAAAAAGGAATATAAATTAAAAATAAATAGAAGGTATATGTTCAGTTATATGTGCAAACAGATCCAGACTTTTACTACAAATGTAATGTCATGTTTTAATACAAGTCTTGCAAGTTCACTAATTTCTTCGATTAAAAAAACTAAAAGTAAAGAAAATGAAGCATAATCAGCTTCTGGGGGGGGCTGGCGTGCCTGTTAAAATGTTTAGATCTATCTAGAAGGCCCAGGGTGGGGTCTCAGGGGTGACAGCTGTGTGATGCATGCTGAAGTCTCCCTTCTGGCTGGCAAACTGTTTACCATAGTTTCACCATTTGGTGCATCACTGACTGATAAGCCTCTCGTGACAGTCAGGTGTGAGCACCTAAGTGCATCCCTCTTTGACTTCCATCTTATTTATTTAGCAGGCATATTTTTTTTTGAGAAAACAGGGTCAGCCAGTCTCCAGAGCAATTGGGGCATTGCTCAGGAGCCCAACAGTGAAAATACTCTATCTACCCTGGGATGTGAACCAGCAACCCTCTGATCACAGGCACAACTTGCTAACCCAGTGAGTCACACAGCACTCTCACGTTACTCTAATAGAGACCTAAGGTCCTTTCCCAAAAAGCCATGTATATTTATGCTTTTTTGAAAAGGCACAAAAACGATGACCTGCATGTGGAATCACTAACACGTACATAAGCATGCTTGTACTGATGGTCTGGTGTGTGGCACATGGGATTGATGGTTTTGTTTCTGATTTGCCTCACAAAGAAGCCGGGCTGAATCTCTGTATCCGTGCAGGTGGAGGGCATGGGACTAGTCCCCCAGCTGTAGTGCACCGTGGTGTTTACTCACAGATGATGCACAGGTTGGAAAGACAAGCTCTGTGGCTGTCACATGACCAGCACCTTTAACACCAAGACCCTTGATGAGTTTAGGGCTTTTCCACAGTGCGAGCTGCAGCACTGACTGGCCCAAAAGCCCTGTGCTAGGTAATAAAGAGGGCTGATTGTCACCTGACCTGATGCATTAAAGATATTACTTCCGAATACACATTTAGCATCAGCCACAGCCGGTCACTGTGACAAACACAGGGTACAGTAAAGTGGCCTCATGTGCATTTGGAAAACAGCAGATGTCCATCATCGATTGCACTCCACTGATGTCTTGTAGGCCCCTGGTGTCAAATCTGCTAAAGAAACAGCAAAGACTCGCTTTCACAAATGTCACTCGCTTGGAGCCTGGGATGGCCAGTTTGCTTATGGGATGAAAAAACCCTTTTCTGCCCACCATAAAGGGCTCTGGGCACAGCCTTCTGTGGCTAACAGAAATGGCATCCTTAAACCCCGATGGCATTCATGCTCTGGCTTCTGTGGGACCTGCAGCATCCAACACGGTAATATCATGGCAGTGTTTCAGCAATGCGATGCGTTGTCTGGGAAACTTTTTTGTTGGCCCCAATTCAATATACATTACTCCTGGACTGAATTTGCCTTCCTTCACGGACTTGTGGGAGTTCAGCCCATGCTGGGCAGGCTTGGAGAAGTGGCTGGACTCTCCATCCCTTATCCCATCTCTCTGGGGCATGCTGGCTATCTTCATATCTTTATTCCTCCTATCACAAGCGCTGCCTTTGCGTTTTGCCTGAAACGACGGTGCCAAGAGTGGGAGACTGGCTGGCTAGCCACCTTTTCGTATCGTAGGGCGTAGCCAGTGCCTGGGTTGCGAAAGCGTACCGGCTCGTGAGTTAAGTCTCCACCTCAGAGCCTTGTCTGTTGACTTGAAAGTGCACAGCAGGCCCAAGCCAGTCTCTGTGGACTCACAGCCAATGACCTTACACCCTTGAGACTGGACCCCAATGAGGTCAGGGTTGGGGAAATTAAAAGAAAATGAGATGTTACCCTGCAGTGACCCCGAATGATGATTAGATTGGTACTTATGTTTGACTTTGTGAGGACCCCTAGGTTTTTTTCCTCACTTTTCTGATTCCAGTCTAATGCCCCGAAGAATAAAAGAGCGTGATTAAGCAACAATGGGGTTAATTAGGCTGCCCTTACCTCCTTGCCCCTGGTTTTCTTCTTCTAACAGATTTTCCCAGCTCCTGAGACACCAAATAAACAGGTCATAAAGAAGCCTGGCGTGGTCAGAGAGGAAAGCAGAGATGTGATAAGGAGCAGCGAGCATGCAGGTGTGTTATATTTCATAAAAATTGTATAGTTGAAGGTTGGCTGGGACACAAATGTCTGCTAATCGATGAATAAAGTTGGGTCTTTTTTGGCGAAACTGAAACGTGGCCCTCATATGAGCAGGATGTGCCTCTCCATCGCTCCTGATGATCTCCCAATGCTTCAGTAGTGTCTCGCAAATGGGCACTCCGGGGGCACTGATCGACCCTTTGATGGTGTATGTGCAGCTGGAACACAGTGAATCATTATGTAATGTCTCCTCTGGAACCCTAGTATTTGTCATCAGAGCACCTTAGTAGGTCTCCTAAAGAGGAAAATTGCATTGACAAAACATCTGGTGTCTGTGATTAAAAAAAAAAAAACACACATTCTTTAACAAAGCACTTTCAAACCTAAGCAATAAATATGTTTAGTTTACTACTTTATTTCAAGCATCAAATTTTTAGTAATTTTTCATGGTGAGAATCAAACTGAGTAAAGATGGATGTAAAAGTATGATGCAGTTATTGAAATGATTCTTTCCAGCCCAGTTGTGTGCTGGACTACACTCAGTGCATTTAATCACAGACATCGGACCCCCGGCCGCCCGCCCATTGCATGTTCCCTGCCCCTGGATGCTGATGAGCGGTTGGAGTGGGAATGACAGAGGGCTTTGCCATGTGATGATCTAAACTTCAGCTTGTAAAATGTGCTCCCCCTGGGAGACCACAAGTGTGAGAGCCCTGGCCCACGCAATCTTAGCCAATCAGCACGGAGTGCTGTGGGTCCCTATGGGATTTGATAGGCCCTCCCCTGTCATGGACCCGCCCCGCTCACACTGGTCGAGATGTCACTGCATGGATAGCATGGTTCAGGATGAGGCAATGGGGAACTATGGTAAAAAGAAGATGACAATTCGAGAGGGGCCAGATCAAACTGGCTTGGGCTGGGATTGTGGCTTACTCACACAAGCATACTGTAAGATGCACTGATTACTCAAGCTTTCGTTAATTTAGTACTGACTAAAGGTTTCCAAAACCTCAAATCTCCAACACGAAAGCCCGAATGATGTGGCTTACTGTCGGACATCCTGGCATCTGTGAACTGTCAGATCTGGGTTTTGGATAATGGCTTTCCTATACCAGAGCTCAATAAGCAAACTGTGCATCCCTACCAACACAAATAAAGCAGTAAAGAAAGGAATACTTTGCGAGCATAACTCTCGTATTGGGAGACTGTGGTTTCGAGAAGTGCAACTTAATAGGGGGTTGAACTGAGAAACTCCAGAAGGTCTTTGAAAGTTTATTTTGAGGTCATTAAGAAGAAAATGGTGAATCGAGCGTGCCCCGATCAGGAAACGGTATGTCACACAGCTGGGCAGGGGTTTGTGTAGTTGATTAGGGTTGCAACAGGAGTGAAGCTAATTGGTCAGTAGTATATTAGCATTTGGCTAATCAGCTGGGGGCATTGCACTTACTGGTCTGGGGTAAAGTTGAGGTCAGTAATTGCTAGTTGGACTGTGGTTTACTAAGGCCCACCTGCTTCCTAACCTTGGCCTCTGAGGTCTCAATCCCAGCTGGTGGAGGGAAGGCAAGGTGACCCCACCAACGTGCTTCCCTCAAATCCCCCTGGGGCACTGGGAGATGGATGACGCCCCCAATGACCTCCTGATCCCACCGATTCTGTAACGTGGGCCCAGCTGGCTGTGGCAGGTGGCTGGGTCCGCTTTCAGAGAGGTGCGTCTGTGATGACATTTATAGGGGTTGGGGGGTGGGAAAGAGCTGAGGGGCTCGAGGAGGGGTTCAGCAAGGCCAGTTCTTGGGCTACACCATCAACATCTCTGTACAAGTCACTCGTAACTCTGCTAACCGCTTAGGTCCTTGCTAACTGCTCCCTTGAGCTCCTCAGGGTTCGTTGGGTAATAGAATTTGAATTAGCATAAATTACTCTTGTGTGTCAGTTATTTTATCCATTTATGACATATATGTTTTACGATGAAGGAAAACAAACAAGATTTAAAAAAAAAATGTAGATTTTTTTTCTTCCCTGGGCATTTTAAATTGTGAACAGATTTTCTTTTGTGCAGCAAGAATGACCCAATACCTGGAACGAGCTCCAGGAAATAAACCAGCATCAGATCCATCTGCAACACCCACAATTAAAAGTATTACTCACACGCACTGAAGCCTCCACACTCGAATCGTTTGCTGGCACTCAGCGGAGCCTGAGGGGGATGCCGAAGTCGTTCCCGGGGGCTGGTGTGAGATCGTAGCTTGCCGGCATCGACCTACCATCACCAAGGCCACGGCCAGTCCATCTGGATGCACGAGTGGCCGTGTTGATAGAGAGCTACTTCTTAGCCTTGCCCCAGAGTGGCTGCCGGATTCAATTGGCAGTCTGGGGAAACTGAGGGATCATCCTCAAAGAACGAATGCATGGGAAAGAAAGAAAAAAAAGGAAAAAAAAAAACATCTGGCATTCTCAGAAAGTCCCTCATCCACCACAATCCAAAAGCAGCATAAGGTTGGGCACACGGTGCCGGCGTGACACCATGTGAAAGTGGGGATGACGTCACACTGGTGCTGAAGTTCACCACAGCCCAGCTTTTCCCCAAGGTATTAACGTGTCTCAGCCTCGTAGAAGTGCAGTAGGGGAACCACAAACCCTTGCCGGACCATCAAGATGCTCCAAAGGCGCTTATTTGGGGACGTAACTGCATTTTTATAGCCATAACTGATGACACGGTAAACAAAAGGGCTACAATTATACTGCTATGGAGTTAGTTCTTAACAACAAATGAGTACATGTCTGTATGCTTGTATTTGGAAGAATAGGTCTCTATTCCTTTTTTGGGGTGAAACAGGTTAAATAAAATGGTCTTTGGACTACAGGAGGTAACCAGAGTACATAGAGGCAACATAATACAGGTAGGGGCAGGATATTTCCTATTTACAGTATCAGTCAAAACTTTGGACACACCTACCTATAAAAAGGCTTATTTGTACTTTTATCAACATTTTATTTATTTCTAATTATATAGACATCATCTCCATAAAATAACATATATGGAATTATGCACTGACCAAAAAAGTATACAAAAAATAATTTGTTGGGGTGGCAGCTCTGTGGGTTGGGACTCTGTTTTGTAAGGTTGTTCAAATCCCATGGTTGGCAGAATGATCTAGCCATTGGGCCCTTGAGCGAGACCCCAAGTGCTCCAGGGACTGGCTGACCCTACTATCTCTCCTACGCCAGTTTCATGAGGAGGCCTGGGATGCTTTTCCGGCTGTCCTGAAGAAGGTCCCACATACAAGTTGGGCATTTATTGGCCATTTTTCCTTCACTCTCTAGTGAAACTCCTCCAAAATCATTTCTACTGTGTTTAGGTCAGGTGGCCAGGTCATGTGATGCAACACTGTCACACTCTTTTGCAGGCGGCCTGGCGTGTCGAAACTTTTTACTGGTACTGTATAGATATCACCAAATGGTTCCAGTGATAGACCATGATCAATAAAAATTCTTTCAGAGATTTCATCTCATATATTTATAAGAGAAAACATTCATTTTCGGTTATGATATGAAAAAGGCATGACTTTAACATCCAGCGGCCGGTTGCACAAAATACCTTAAATATTTCCCTTAAGTATGAGACTTAAGGTTCAATTTCTCCTTAGCTGAGGGATTTATTTAAGGACATTGCGCAGAATTCCTTAAAAGGTTTCCTTAGTTAAGGGAAAACCTTAAGGAATTTACTGCATTGAAACACATTTTACGGCAGTAAAATTGTAGTTTCCATGGAGACCGTTTGTTTGCCGGCACTCACGTCTGTTCGTGATACCTGTTATCACCCCCTGTGATAATTTCGTTGATGAAAATGTTGATGAAAATATGGTCCGACAGAGGGTTTTTTTCTGTGAGGATAACTAAAACAAAAACCTAACTAAAATATGCATTAATGGCAAGACGAAATAAAATGTCATTCGTCTCACGGATATAAATAAAACAAAAAAGCCAGATTTCGTCCCTACTGCATCCTTATCTGATGAAAATGTGGACTTTTCCCGCTGGTGTATTGTGTTCACTACGAGGAGGTTCTTTTCGAATGACTAAGAACTACTTAGTTGGGCATATGGCAATAAGCTTTGCTGAATGGTTGACAAGCACAGGGAAGATACACGGAAGTACTGCAAAAAGAGAAACAGCGGAGGGAATATCGAGCATATAGAATTATTGTTACATCTCAGTTACGTTAAATCCATTTCTGCATGTGTCTCCAAATTTATGCATCGGAAAATTCAGTAAATAACCAGTATACTTTTATTTAATATTGCCAGTGCCGGCGGTGAAACCTGCCAGCGCATATTAGCGGGGAAACGTTACATCATTTTTTATTCTGCGGAAGATCGATCTGCTGGCCAGATTTAATAATGGATTATAAACATGTTGCGGGCTGCATAAATTAAATCATAAATTGATTGTCTGTCAGGTAAAATCAACTGCTCATCATTAATCGCATCCACTGGGTGTTCTCTGTCCAGCACACTCTTCCCAGGATGCGTTCATTGTCTTTATTTATCGCCGTAAACTCAGCCATGTTGCGGTTAAGATACATTCAGAGATACCATAAGTGTTTTTCCATACTTTGGATAAGGTCTTTTATGCAACCGTTAAGGGAACTTTACAGATAACGAGAAAAGCTTAAGTACTTAAATGAACACGAAACGTTAAAGAGAAAACTTTTGTGCAACTGACTTTAAGGAAACCTTAACTCAGACTTTACGGAAAATCTTAACTTAAGGTGTTTTGTGCATTCAATCCCAAGTCTGTCTGTGTATGAAAAAGTTGATGGACATTACCTCATTTATCTTAAATTCAAAATGGGAAGACTTGCTGTGGAATATATGAACAACATCCGCGACAGGCAGGAACTCAGGCTTTTCTGACGAAACCATGCCAATGTTTTCCATCTGAATGAGTCCATCCACCTGATACAAATCACGGATGGCAAAAGTCTTTGGTTACATATCTGTATATTTGGAGAGAGGACCTCAGAGATACCTCAGACGGAACATGTTATGCAAAGAATGGCACCCAGGCTGAACACCGATCTTCTGTTTCACATTGTCAATAAAAAAATGTGCTATTCTGGGTTGTGGATAAAGCCTCATGGGGCCTCAGCCCAGGAGCACTGCACCTTCTGTGGAACTGGCTAAAATAAAGCAGAGTTAGGGTTAAAGAGTCGACAGAAAGATAAATGTGTGGCATGGCACGGGATGGGCTGCGACGGGGAGGGTGCAGCAGAGTCTGTGGGATCCTAGAAGGGAATGCACTGTGGAATTTGGCATTATACAGAATATGGGGCTGGCATCGGGGTAGCCATGAGGAAATGCCCCCTTCCCTGTCACTCACCGATTCAAAGCATATCACTGGCTAACGATGAGGTTTGCCACTCTGTATGAATTATGCCCACTCTCATGCTCCCCAACCTCCCAGATTCACCCCTGTCCACAGCTGAAAGAACCATCTAGCTGCTGTCCTTTAGCTGAGGAGTATCTGCCTTCTGCCCTCATTTGCGCACAGAGTGCATGCTATACTTATACTTATCACGACTGGCAGAGAACCAGGCTCCGAGCCACAAAATCACTATTCATTAAGAACACGATACTTACTGTAACTGTGAGAAGCAATAAGCGACTGACCAAACCGCACAATCCGTCTTTGCGCTCCGCGCGTCTCGCAGAACAGGGAGTGAAAGGTAATGTGTCAATGTTACGTAACATGATTTACATAACGAGATTCAGATGTTTTACCGAGAAGACTGCGGTTTACAGCGGATGAGGGTCATTTCAGCCCGTCCAAGAAGTGTGACTGTCACCCGAGACACAGGTGCGCATCGGCACAAGACCAAACAAGCACGGTGATACTGTTGGGATTAGCTTTCCTGAGGCAGACACTCTATACGCTTTTGTGTTGAGGAAGCACAATGAAAGGTTGCCTGACAAATGGGCATGCAGGAAGACTCAAGTTTCAGCTGATGCTCTTCCCAGTTAAGTCAATGGTAGGCGCGAAGTGGGTGCCTTGCGGTCAGACTGTTGTGAATAAATGCATTTTTTTGACAAACGGCATGTGGGTAGCTAAAGCAGCCTGCTCAATATTCTTCATTAAAAACAATCATTACATACAGCATGTATCTAATATAAAAACCACAGGGAAAAGGGCCCTATGTGCATTCAGTCCACTTGAAAACTCTACCTCTGTGAACTTCTTACAAGCACCTTATTGTATATATATCTTGTACATATATACTGACTGTACATATTCTCCCATTCAATTTATGCCTCGAATCTATTTAATTGTAAATATACTGTGCATCTGCTGGTATGTTCCAAACTGAATCTCATTGTACTTACAATGACATTAAAGCATCTATCTTTTCTGGAAAGCAAATAAAAATCACTGAATACCAGTGCTGCTTATAAACAACACCGAGAAAATCAACAGGTTAAAATAAACGACAAAGTAGCTTTACTGGCCCCATTTGTAACAGTCATGGTCTTTCAGAAAGCCACCATAAATAGTTCTTTTAAAATCTCCTTTACTCTCTTTGGACTTTCAAGCAATACTTTCATCTAGGCTACCATCGCAAGCCGGTTCTGGACAGGAGGCCAGCCAGTTAAGCCAGCTAGGACTGGCAGGCAAAATGGCTATCATTGCTTTATCCAGCTTGCATAAATGATAACCTGGACACAAACATGCACACTTGTGAAATGCTCAAGCCTGGGGCCATGACTCTGTTTTTTTTGTCATGCAGTGATGTCACAAAAAACTAAATCAAGAGAGGATGTACTGATGTTTTCTTTTTTGGTTTTTGAACTGATACTATTTCATAAAGAATAGCTAGACTCATTGATCAGGTTCTCTCTAGTAATGATGTTGGGTCATGGGCTCCCTCATTGCGTCATCCCTCTCGCCTCTGGCCCGCAAGACCCCTATCTAAGGGGGCCTTTGATGATAGATCTTGCGCTTATTGATTCCAACCTCATATATTTTCCAAGGCCTTGATGTCACTTGAACCTAGGGAGAACTGAGCGACGGCAGTTTAGAGGAAGGTTTATCATTCATCACTTCCAGTTGAAGCAAAGTCAGCTACTGCCTTGGAGCAGGTCCAAGGCCAGGCCACTGATTCAGGGAGGAAACTGCAGGGTGGAAAATGACTAAATCCTTTCAGAAACATAGCATCCATCCCTTCCCTGGACATATCATTGAAACTATTCTACCAACAAGATGTCCACAAGCAACTCACATCCCGTGAACATTATTAATTTGCGAATTCCTGGGTAAAAAAAACAAGGTGGGCAATAGGATCAAAGTCTGCATATCAAGTTCAGGATATCCAGTTTTTGCTTAATCATGCTGCTAATAAGGAAATACCAAGCCGCACATGTGACAAGGTTACCGTTCTCATGTCAGCCTTGGTCCAGGTATCTGCCCTGAATAAAAAATTCCACAGCCTGACTACTGGCTGCGCTATGGCAGGTTGATCGCTGCGATCCATGGTCATGCTGAACTATGCTCTACACTGGTGAAAACAGCCAGTGAAAAGAACAAAGAGTCAACGTAAAACCACAAGGCTAGCTACCGGTAAACTGCTCCCAAGTTGAGGTTGGCAGGGACACCAGTAGGCCCCCCACAGCCTACCTACCACATGAGACATCAGGATTTTTTTAGGGACAGATAACCAATTTCAAACACACAGTTTGAGCGTGCACAGTCCTCTTGGGCCGATGTTAACAAGCCCTCCGGACTGTTTTGAAACCCATCATAAAAGATCCAGCAGGGATACCCGCCAACATTCCTCTGGCGAGCTTGAATTTTGGGAGAATGGGCTATTGGCCCCCAGAGGTTTGCTCCCCACCTCTGGGATGTTAAATTGGGGCCACACAGCCAGGCAGACAGGTCTTTTGGTCCATGTGGGCAGACTAAGTATGAGGTATGCAAGTCCCAAGAAGGATCAGTGGATGCTGTTGGCTCCCAGGAACATTTTCCGTTTAGTTGCTCTCAGAACACACATGTGTGTGTTTATATTGCTCGTCCATCTCCATCAGCCCATCTCTACATGCATTCTTTGGAATTTCTGTCTTTCTGCACAGGGAGGCTGAGCTGGGGCTGCTTTGGAGGGCCTGAAATATGTGTATGCATGCAGGAACTCTGGCAAACGAATGGCTCCTCTTCCTACCGCTATCATTCCTTGTCAAGACTGCTGTGAGGAAAGAATGAGGTCAGGTGACTAGATTAGGGCCAATTATCTCTTATTCGGGAAGTGTTCAGAGCAGTGAGACTAGATAAGTGTTCATGAATAACAAAAAAAATGTTTCAACTGGGCATAGCCTCTTGGAAATCTTTTGAAAAAGGGTGACTTGTGATCTGTGCCCCAGATTTATGAATAGAGTCAATAGAGGCAGTTTCCTTTTCCTCTCTATGTGTGTTTTTTTTTATTTAATTTGAAGCCATGTGCGAATAAAATTTTAAATCCTTCCACAATGTGTCAGATATGATACAAAAAACTGATAAAAAATATCAGCTATGATCTAGACTGTAAGCTTCTGTCCCTATCTTTGAATACGAATGGGATCCTTGCTTTGTCTTTTAGTAAATTTGTTAGCATTCCAACTTCCATCAAGCTTCGGTTGTTTGATACACTTACTCTATAAAGGAGTGTACAAGGTGCAGTGTGAAAAATGCAATTCCAATAAGTGAAAATGGTGTAGCTCAATATTGCTTCTTTTGTAAATATTAGCCTTAGGGGAGCTGTGAGCATGGAGCCAGGTGCATGTCAAGCCTGCATCGCTCGAGATTTCCTTTGGAGCTCTGCTTTGTATCACGGTTTTACAAGTGCAGCATTACTTGCAGGGAGTGTGTAGAGTCCCGTGTTGATATGCTTTTCAGAAATGTAAGCAGAACCACAAATCTCTATATATTACATACATTTTTTTTCCATAATACTTTACTCAGAGCATAATGCAAGTATCTAAGTACGATATAGTCTATGGGTTTAGTCTAAAGCTAGAAATATAATGAAACAGTGATTGATATTGACTGTAGCCCCGACCTCTATATTGAAATTAGCTCACACTTTATCATCGGTTACATTTCGGAACATGCCGAGTGCAAACAGCCTCCCGAGGGAGGCAGAGGCGTGTCTGGAGCTCTGCTTGAATCTGAGTGCCTTACTGAGTAACCCGGCCCCCTGGAGGGGGTAGAAGAGTGACTGATTTGTGACGCATGTGTCCCGGTCTCTCTCCCAGCTGGCTTCCCATGACCTCGGTCTAAAATCAGTCATTGAGTCCCGTTTACCTTTCACAAGCGTTGCTGAGTATCATTTAGACCCGAATGGCATCGATCACTCATCGGAAAAGGTCAGAGGCCTGGCTGGATATTGAGCGTGATGGTTCTGTATAGGGCATAGGGTACTGGGGAAGGCAAAGGTGTCTGTTATCACACTGATGTGTCTCGTCTGACCTCTTTTGGGGAGAAATCCTAGTTCACTGAAGGAACTGAATAAACTCAAGGCCTATCTTACGCACTTTGCAGTAAGACCACAAGGAGTAGCTATCAATTACAGAGTGCAGAGGGAAGCGCAGGGTGTAACCTAGGAAACACTTTACTGATAAATAACGACAATGTATACAGTCCACGTTAACTGAGCATGTTTGGGTTCATAACATTTTATTCGCTCCACCAGCTGAGGTTAAAACTTTTGAGGTAAGGCTCATGTTAATTAGTGCACACGCTTAGACATACATGGAATGACACACAGGAAAATAATATCTCGTAGTCGTGTAGTCTTGGAGCTTGATCCAAAGACTTTGCAAATACATTATGCCACTGGTCCATTATGGATTTATTGTTGATATTCTGAATTCTTATTCTGAACACTTACATATATGAATGGTATACCTGGTAGCTTTACAGTGTCCCCAATGAAATAAGGTAATGTGCGGCATGCAAACCCAGGGCTTAGTAAGCCAGTTTGTCTCGTCCTTCAATAGAATACAAATGTAGCATAGGAAAACCGATATATAACCTGTTTTTTGTTTAAATTCGACAATGGAGTGTGCTTGAGTAATGTCCAGATGACATTTTGTATCAGACATCTCTCTCAGAGTTTAGTAGCCATTAGCACAGGGAAACCTGATGTATTTATCATTACTTTGGCTATTTACGTCATTCTGTCTGAGATATATCGTCCCATGCCACTGGATTCATCCCGAATGATTCCAATCATTCAGCCAAACGGGGGTCAGGGCGTGTGCAACAAACATGCACTGGATCTCATCAAGTGAGAGAAAGTGCTTTCGTGGATGCATTTTTAAGGGAATGACTTTCACGGTAATCAGACCGAATTCAAATTTTAAAATGTCGTCTCCTGAGTCCCAAGTTTCTGAGAAGAGCAGATGTATCATATTGTGTTACGTGGATATTTGTACACTTGCTTTAGTTTGCCACTGCCCATCGTCCAAGTAAAAAGCTAAGGATTCCTTTTCGTGGCACGTAAACACAAAGAGTTCCATCATGCTTCCTGCCAGCTTAAAAAAATGCATATTTCATAAAGAATTTCTTCAGTCTTGTCTCCTGTCAGCCCATCTCTAAGGAGGACTGATGCATCATGAAGAGTGCGTGTAAATAATATGTAACAAGAGGAAAATGCACAGCTTATCAACCATGACATCTGAGATGTTACGCTGGTGTTCCACTTTATTAGTCGCTAATACGGAAGCGAACATTTGTTTTTTCTGGCTCGATTACAATGTTTTCGAGTCTAATGCGTGACTACGTCGAAATGGAAAACGTTCCGATCAGAGAAGCTGCAAGTAAAAACATAATTAGAACCATTTTCGTTTCCACTGAACCTGATCTTATTACCTTTCTTGGGTTTCGGGTGGAGTTTCTGTGTGTGTGTAATAGCAGTTTCTGCTCCAGACAATTACCAACTGATTGGACTATGTTGGAGGTTAGAGAGACAGGTCTAAGTGGAAACCAGTTAAAAATGGATGTCCCTAATTTCAAGAGTAACCAGAATAAATAAACAACATAACTGGACTTAATGCACTACATTTAAAACTGAGATGAGGTTGAAATGATAAGTTAAAGAAAATATTACTTATTTTATAGCCTTTGGGTATATTCCCTGTTGTTTACTATATAGCATGTAATCCACTGGGAAGTTACAAAGGTGGTTGTCAGCACAGAGACAAGTATCTGTTTATTGAAAAGGCTACAGACATCATATACTCTTTTGTATATCTGATCATGCATGAATGCTTACATCCTTTTAAATCCAAGCAACCACAGGGTCTGTTTGGTTACGTCCTGCTTTTTGCACTAATTAACAACAGCGTTTTAACCATTTAACGGCTATTTAGTGCAGTTACAAGCTACAGTCCTCAGAGGCTGGGATGTGTTTTTTTTCAGGCAACTTAAGATGAGGAATGAATTCAGGTGAGGCCAATTCACACACAAATAATGCATTAAACCAACAATATTCCAAAAAACACACGCCCAATGGGTCTAAGAAACTCAAATTCACTACAGAGCATCATTTAGCGGGTAAAATTGGTGAATCTAACATGTTTTCCTGTCTAGTGTTTTCTTTTTTCTTACAGAATGCTGAGCAATTATTATTAATAAGAGCATCCAGATGCAGCCTTAATGGTAATATGAATATGGTTGTAATTATGGTAAATTTTGCTGAGCATTTTGAATGGTAATTGTTCCATAGTACATAAAATTACAGACCAGATTCAATTTTGAGCTCTGTAACTTCAGTCATGAATTTTGGATCCAGGTGTTAGCTGAAACAGCAAAGGTATTATGAAGACTGCCCTTTGAATAAGAAACATAAGTTTTCACAAGTTTTTCAGCGTAGTTTGAGAAGTGGAAGGCAAAAGTCTTTACCCAGCATTTTTCGATTTGAAAAAAATCTCTGCAAATCAAGGTGTGTCTTGTCATGTTAATTCTCTTATAATCCAGGCTGCAGGCAATGCAAAGCTAGGCAGCAAACACTATATGGTCTCACTTTCATAATAGCTCATCAGCTCTCTAAATTTTAAACCCGAATCCATCTCACTCATCATATTCTCTTTGGAGTTACGTTACACGCATGTTGGTAATTTTACATTTTCCAACCAGCTCTTGAAGATGTGTCTAACACCATATTTAAAAATATATTATGGATAGACTCAAATTAACTGTACTAAAAATTTTGGTAGTGACGAGTCTACATTTTTAGTTAACACCAAAACTGGACGAACATGGATACATGGTGTTATACATGTTTTTTTATGCCAAAAATACAGGTTGGATATGTCTGCCTGGCAAAGAGCACTGTTTAAGTGCTCCTCTCATAGTTACCAAACAAACCGGTGCGTGGCTTCCAGAACCTTTGTGGTCTGTGAATAACGCCATCTTTGCCGATGACGCCAGCGATCACATCCAACAGCAACACGGAAGAAAACAAAAAGATGAGAAGCTGGCCCCAGAAGAGTGAGATATATTATTCCAAAAGTCTTCCTGCATGGTGATTTCCCTTGTGATCCTCAGAGCACCAGTAAAGTATTTAATTCAATAATGTTGCGGCCAGGGTTTTGACGGACCTCTTTGATGGACCTACTTTGATGGTAAAAACATGGATTCCCTTTGTTATGTATATGAATGAGGAAAACACATTATTTGAATTGGTGACTCAGAAGTCAGTATATTTTGATTTTGTTCTCAGGGCAGACTTTCATTTCAAAGACCAGAAACATGTTTGAAAGACACATATCTTTCCTACAGCAGGCATTACGTTGCCTATTGCTTTAGGCCTACTGCTGAAATTTATAAGCTATAAGTCAAGCTGACTGTATATGCAAGCTCTAAGACATTGAGATTTTGGGTGCCTAACTGTGATATCATTTGCTTTACATGTTAAATATGCTAAGCAGCTTGATACCTTCTGATATCTGAAAGGTTTAACAGGAAGGGTGAGACCTTGAGATTGGAGGTAAGGAAAAAAAACTGCTTTATCACCCTCCTACATAGCAAGCTGTTTGACTCTGGAAGTGTATTCCAGCCTGGGGTTAACCAAGGCATCTTGTAATTTCAAGTGCTCTGGTGTGACATTAGGAGGGATGTGTCTCCTTCCAGAACATTCATAGATATGAAGCGCAGAGAAATGCAGGCATATGTTTTTTTCACTCCACACCAGCCAAAGTGGTATGAAGGTGTGGCTCAGGGGTCAGGACACTGTCTATGTGATTGGATGGTCACTGGTTCAAGTCCTGTGGTTGGTAGAGTGATGTCACTGAGCAAGGCCCTGAACCCCCAGTTGCTCCAGGAACTTCTGGAACCTGTGCCAGACCTATTGTACAGGAGCCAGAGTAGAATTCACTTTTAAATGTCCATAACTAGCTCTCTGCTTCCTTCTTTTCAATATGAAAAGAAACAATCAGTTTGAGAACCTAGTTTAGTGTCGGTCCTTGCAAGAATTCACGCCTCATGGAGAAATCCCCTATTCCTCCTTCACCTTCGAAACCTACAACAATTTCTCAAGCTATTGAGCTGCCGATTAGAAGGATTAACGAAGAGAGTCTCAGATAACGATAAACGATTATGTCTATAACTGTCAGGCTAAAATAATTGGAACCGTATTCATTGAATCTTGACTAGGCATTTGTTACAGAGGAAATGACCCGTATTGTGTTCCTTTTGCGTTTCCTCTAACCTGGAACAATTAATTTCCGCTACAGAAGTGCGCTTCGAGGCAAACGTTTAGGTGCAATTCAAGCATTCCTGAGACGTAAAAGTGCACATTAGCCTGTAATGTAAGAAGTAGCCAGCGGCAGAGGAGGGGACCTGAGACAGGCAACTCCCACTACCCCCACGGTATCTTCCATTAAGACGTTGATGTGGAACCTCTTGTACTTATTACTGAGCTCAATGCAGCAGCATGTTTAGATATCTCATAAATCTTTTAGGTTATATCCTTATTAGATTTAGGTTTTTAATGGCCAATTCTTTTTCTTCAGCCCTGGACAAAATTTATGGTTTCATTAAATGGAGGCCTCCGGGACGATCTCCTGCCATGTTCTCGCACAGCCTGCTTAGTTTGTTGGTAGACATGGATTTTTCTGTAATCGTCAGTTGCCAGTTTTAGTTGACGTTTTTTTTGTTGACTTGCCAGAGGATTGAGGAGCTCAATAGGTGCTTATTTGCACTAATTAGTCTTCAATGGGAGCACCCCCCCCTGCCTGCCAGCAAGGCCCCGGCACGGCCTGTCAAAGCGGATTTGCCTGAGAGATGGCGAAATCTTCCCCAGCTTCTAAGACATTAACTCATTTTGGCTGGAAACCTTCACAAAGGTAGAACAGCTAATCAGCAAACACCCCCCCCCTTCATTAGAGGAGATGCCGTGATTGGGATAATCCTATGGAAAATACAGCACAAGCGTCTTAGTGTCTGATGCCCCCCTACACCCCTGCAGAATGGAAGTGTGCCACAGTCCTTTGCCAAAAATCCCCCCCCAAATATCTACTGCTGCATTTGATGGAGGAGTCAGCTTTGCAAGACATCGCCCTCTCTCTAATAAAGCATGTGACTAAAAGGTGGGGGCTTTTTCTGTTATTCAAACATGATACATATCCTAAAATGCTTCAGCATCATCTGCTATAGTTGGAAAATTTGTAACTATATTTGATATAAGCACTTATATAAATAATAATAATAATAAAAAAAAAACTTTATCAGTACCGCTTTGAAACAATCACTACATACAGGAAGATGTGAGGAAACCAGAGACACCAAAATGATCACTGAGCTTGTTGGCAATCAGTAGGAGTCATCTGTAGACAGAATACTTTTTCATATGTACTCCGCATTCAGCTGTCAGTTGTTGTAATATAAATCCTGAACATACACAATAGGCTGGACAAGTCACATAAAAGCAGATAAGACATTCTGTTTGCTAGTGTTTTGTCCTTGTGAGCGGCATACATGGGTGAGAGGCTGTCAAAGACATTCTACCCCGGGAATGTAAGCGACGTCATTCGAGTGCATGTGTGTGCAGTTTTTGTGCGTCTATGTGTTCCTACGTGTGCAAATAAGAATCAGCAAGATGTGAAGCCTTGCTTCTGTGGCAGGGGAGCCTGTGGTTAAGAGATACCGGGGGGTGGAGGAGTGGGGACTGTATGTACAAGACGGGTCCAGTGACGTTTAGCAGTTAATCTCCCCACTGACAGCTCCTGTCAGCTGTATGCTGCCGTTACCCTGGTGTCCCGGAGACCAGTTTACCACTCAAGAAGGTTAGACCGCAATTAACATTAGGCACGGTTCTTACTACTTGGAGGTGAGGAGTAAGTGTGTTCAGGGGTGTGTGTGTAGTGTATCCAATGTGTGCATAACAGTACATTTAGTTGTGGAAAAACAGGAGTAGATTTAACCTCCTTAAGTGTCATATTTGGTAGGTTGTGATGGTGAGATGCCTGTGAATTTCTCTGTAAAATGGAGGCTACTGTTTACGCTTGGGAACTTGGCAGGTTGGGGAAATTCCATTAATTTATCCAGGCTCATTCCCCCAAAGCCACATGTTGGTATAGTTTACTCAATTTAAGGCAACTAGTTATAGGCTAAGACTTTAGCTGTGAGTTAAGAATCCAAGCTGCTACTGCACCTGCTTCCCAAGGAGCACTTAGTGATGAAAAAAGTGGAATTGCTCTCCTGCAGTTGACCCTAGTGAATCGGCTGGCCTGGAAGCAATCCCACTGTGCAGCAGAAGGAAAACATGGGTATTTAGGGAAAAGGACAAGCCTGCTGGGGAACCGTGCCAGCGGTATTGAAAAGTTTGATTCTAAAAATATCCCTCTCCTGAGTTTCCCAAGACACGGTCGCCTTGATCCTGAATACGTTTTTTTCGGCTGCGGTTACACAGAGCAACATTTTCCCCCCGTCGCCTTCTTCATAATTTCCAGTCGAGTTGTACAGAAGTTCATCAGTCTTTGAGTGTCAGCACTTAGCCAAGGAAGTGGACGCCGCCCCATGCTATTTAAAGGAGTATTCCAGGTAGATGGCCAACATCTGCGTGCCTTGAGCTGCCAAGCGTTTACCAAAAGTCCCTGCTACAGGAACTTGTTTGTGAACTTGCAAGTCACGCTGGTTCTTAAGTCTACATCTGGCACCACCCTGTATACATACTGCTACAGCTTTGTATATCAGAATCATCATTTTCTCTCTTTCAAATGATGTAAAATAGCTATGTCCTATTTAACTACCTCTGTCCAAGAGATTTTGGTGCACATTTTCAGTTTCTTTGATTGTGTATTGCATAATTCATCCACGCTTGTGTTATCCCAACTTAGCGATGCGCTGACTTTCTGTTGGCTTCCGCTGGTCTCGTTCTTGAACACGGCCATGTGCCTGATGCAAGTGAAACCGTGTGCATTTGCGGGACATATACTGCGAAGCCATTACCACCCAGAAAACAGTTTCCTCTGAAGGGAACTGACCTCGTGCATGTTAAAAATAAAGCCTTAGTGAAAGCAGGTGGTGGTGCCGTTGAGGGCGATGAAAGGACCAAACCAGGTGATGGATGACCATGAGGACAGCTTTAGAGTTAGCATCAGTTATGGTATGAGTGCCAGGCAAAGGGTTTGGCAGCTCGCATACTAGTCCTGTGTGGGCGATCGCAGTGATGGCGGACATTCCACAGGCTTTTAGTAGTGCTAGGTCATAATATTAAACTCAAGCCGCCTGCTAACCGAGTACTGTATGTATGTACTTGTTTTATGCCCTATCTAGCTAGCATCAATTAAACAATTGGGTGCTACTATGAAGGCAAGGACAATGTTGACGAGGCCGAAACCAAAAAAAACACCATTCCTGACAGAGGTCCACGATTTCAACACAGGGCGTCAACACCTACTCATGTTGTGGGGCAGAGCTTGGAATCATGGAAAGTAACGATTCACAGGCAGGTGGTTCAGATTTAGAGGTAAATCTAAATATAGAGAAAACATGATCCAGGTGTTTTGAATCAGAACACCCAGTTGAGTGCCATGCCAAGCTGACTTCTTTGTGGGCTTGTTTTATGGACCATGTCCCCGGTGTATGCAGGAAAGATGATGTGCTGCCAGCTGGGCACAGAGATTGAGTAATTCTGTGTAACTGTGGGAACAGCAACAAGTTGTAAACGAGTCCAACAGGGCCTATGCTTCCTTGTGGTTTTGCCAAGACCTGGAGGCCTGGAGGTGAGAGATGATTTTACACTCAAATGTTGCCTTATGGAGACAGAGGAAATGTATGGTTATTTATTTATTTATTTTTAATAAGTAAAATAAACAATACCATGAGAGTGAAATGATTCACCTGAAAGGAATAGCTCAACGTTACATTTATATTTTATGAATATTAGCCTATAGCCACTTTTGCAGTGTTATGGTTGTTAGTGAGTTGGGAAATGAAAATACGCAGCCTCAATGTAACATTTCATACAGGCACGTTTCAAAATTGAATAGGAGTTGCCAAATTGTCTGTAGGTGTGAATAGAGCGAGTGCCCTGCGATGGATTGGCACCCCATCCTGGGTTATTCCCTGCCCTGCAGCCACAGTTTCCGGGAAAGGCTCCTGACACCCACAACCCTGCGTAGGACAAGCAGGTATGGAAAATGAATGAATGAATGAATGAATGAATGAATGTTTCAAAATTCATGACTGGAGGTTTAACCCACATTGCTTAGGCACCATTAGTTTAACCTCGCAGAGACTGATATAGCAATCCCCCCACTCTGCATAGTATTATCTTGTTGTGTTATGCTTTTGTCTTATTTGCAAGTAAATTATGTTTTTCTGAAAATACTGTAAGTTGGGCTATGTTTCTCTGAAATACAATTTCCCACACTGTTACTGTATATTGTAGAAATACATTTCGGTGACGTTAATGAAAAGACAAGGATTTTTTCAGGTTTTATAATATTTCTCATGCTATAAACGGATAAAATGGTTTCCCTCATGCATCTCCATCTCTGAGGCATAGATAGATTTTCATTTAACTGCACACCTTGAAGTGGTGTATTCCGCTTATACCACGGCTAATGAACAAAAAATAGTAATAGAAAAAACTAGTCAATTTTTCAGATCAAAATTTTTTCAACTAGCATTTCTGCTCTTTAATATATAGTCCCTGTAAGGATAGAATGTCTGGTCAGGCGACTCACTGGAAGCAGCAGGTCCATTAAGTTACCATAGAAACTGTCAACAGACACACTTGCGTTTTGAAAACTGAAGAAAATTGTGCGGATAAGAACAACTGCTTATTTATGAGTAAAAAATCACACAGGTTTTTATATTAACATGTTTAATAAAGCATTTAAAAGCTTTAATATAGAACTGTTAAGCTCCCAGAACTATCTGTGTGGTTACACAAAAATAATTAACACCTGTGTGGCATCTCTGGACTAATAAGAAAACAGTATTTACCAGAGCCATGGTACAAAATACAGTATTGACTCAGGCTGAAACAGCACAGGGAAAGCATGCTTCTTTAGAAATGCTTTATGCTTCCAAAGAAACATGTTTTGGGGACTCTGGCCTTCACACAAAAGGCTGGTTTTTGGTCTGGACATGTTTGTGCTGTGCTGTACAAGCCTCTCACAGATCTCTCACCGCCAGCCCACAAAGCGTCTTCCCACTTCCAATCCCCGCTTCTCTGGACGTTAGAGCTCCCCCTACAGGTCACAACGATGCAGTCACTGCCTCATCAAGGAGGGAGGGACACACATGCCAAGACTTCAGCTTTATTTTATAATATTATTTGTTTTGCCCAATGTCTAGAAAATGGATCCAGAGTTTCACATTATTACAGGTTCTGCTTTCACTCTGTATCCCCTCTGTCTGCACCTCCTGTAATCCCCATGCCAGATCCAAATCCAGATGTGGGCATCTCGATCCAGATGTGGCCCGCCTATTTAAACTGCCATCCCTCGTTTCTTCCCCGCGATTTCAGAACCTGGAAGACGTGAGATGCTGGTACCGAATCCTATTTGCACGTATGTGACACCACCCTCCACAGTGCACCACTTTACCCATGGACCCCCCTCCCCTCCCCACCCCCCCCCCACCGGGTGGCTTTCCCAGTGTTTCCCCAGTCCCGACGCATTCCAGCTGGAATTACTCCACACTAGCACCATGGATGGATAGACTTTCACCCGCGTCCCAGGTGCTGCGTGCCGCCATGAATGTGAACTCTGTCTACTCTCTCGCACGGTGCCCGTAGATAATTCAGTAACCTGACTGCCATCTCATTCCCCGTGCTTAAAAAACAAAACAAAGGTTGCTTAGCATAGCATTACCATCCTTAAAAGAGGACCTGCCCTAGTCCACGCGATCCTTGTGTTTTTGAAATCTAAGGCACACCAGAAAAGGAATCAGTGACTCATAAGTGGAAATCCGAAAGTCATAACATGTCTTGATTTTTGGTGGTCCGCTCGTATGCCGAGCACACTTACTGAGCGTTTGTGCTAAACCCTATTCATCTTAACATCATTTCGTCTGACTTGGACTTGCGAAGGGAAAACATGTCTGGGAAAATTTGAATCCCAAACTCTCAATATCGCGCCTTTCCCAGGAAATGCCAAGTAGATCTCTGGCCGCTTGTTTCATTTCTCACGACAATCCACTTCATAACAGAACTTCCTGAAGAAACTGATCAAAATAAATGACTACAAGACTGGAATAAACAAATTTATTCATAAATAATACTGAGAAACACATACATAAGTAGACAGGTCAATGATTTATAACCAGTTTTTAGTTCCAGGAGTCTGGAATAATCTGATGCACAAATTTTGGTTTATAGTATTTAATGAATACAAGATGACCAGTAATGTCATCATCTGCCTTTTTTACAATGTAGATTCTACTCCATAGAATGCGGCTGTTGTAACAGCCAATGGCCACCATGTCTATGTCTCAAATGTCAGATCAGGTAAATCAGCTGGGAATGTGGGAATGGACACACTGGAGTCACGTACATGGAGCTACTAAATTAACAGTGTCACCTTAAACAATGCTTCAAGTAACACTGCTGTATCTGCTGCTAATCTGTCTAGTAGCCGGCTGGGTAGCTGATCATGGGTTAAATTATACACAAATAAGAAACGTTTGCTTGCAATTTTAAGTTGAGCCGGCTTGCTCTTCAACATACTAGGTGTGCAGGTATATGAATAAAAAGCAAGAATTGGATAAACAGCTCTGTGAGACTTAATATACTGTATATATACCCTAAGCAGCCAGTTTATTAGGTACACCTGCTTGTTAAGACAAACAGACTCCCCTAAACAGTGAATCATGAGGCAGCAACTGAACAGATACAGCACACAGGCCAGGTCAATAGGGTCGCTTACTGTGCTGATAAGCCTTTGAATGACTAAGACATGTGACCTAAGTGATTATAAACATGCTATGATTGTTGGTGCCAGATGTGGTGGTTCCAGCATCTCGGAAACAGTCACCCCCCCACCCCCCGCGGTTTTCATAAACTACAGTGCCTAAGAGTTTACAGAGAATGGTGTGATAAACAAAAAGAAAAACAAAAAAAGAATGGGCAGCGGTAGTTCCGTTTCCGAAAACACCTTGTTAATTAGAGAGGGCAGAGGAGAATGGCCAGGCTCGTTAAAGCTAACAGGAAGGCCACGAGTGTAAGAATAACAGCCTGGTACAGCACTGTTGTACAGAAAGACTCATCTGCCCTTGAAGCAGTTCTGGAGGCAAAAGTGGATCCTTCCCAATATTAGCTAGGTGTACTGAGTGAATAAATAATACATATAGCCCTAATTATACAGTTAGTATGTGCAACAACTTCAAAAATACGAAAAAGTCACAGAGGCTGAGTAAGGGAATGCCACTGTATGACGTGAATCTAAAACCACTGAAATCAAAATTGATTTGTTTATTCATATATTTGCAGCTGTTAACATTGGTATCATCATTCCTTCATGTACTTCACATATGAAAAAGAAACATGACAAAGTATCAAAACTATGCCATAATATTACCTTCCTTAGCAGTGATCAAATTGCAGTGAACAAAAAAGAAATTCTCCCTACTCACCCCCTACATCCTGTAATGCTGATGAGTAAATGACTATATACCCCATAATCACATGACATAGCTACCATAAACCATGAAGTAGCTGAGCAAGAGAAAGAGAAAAAAGGTCAATCTTGTCTCCTACATTATGTACTGACCCTTTCATATGCCTACACATGATAAATATATTTGTCTTATATGATGGCAAATATGTTAGCAACACCAATGACTAAAAAGAACCTTTGGCAAGACATTTTCTAGTCAATTTAAATATTTTTCTCTAGAAAAATTTCTCGGTATGAGAAATTAGGGTTATTATGTATGATTTGCTTTTTAAACATTTCCTAATCTCGAAATTTCAAAGGTTTTCTGGTCATGAAAGACAATGGCTGTTTATCCAGAAGCATTAGCGCTTATACACGTGCTTTCTGAAGACCGTCATAGCTGTACAAACACAGATATGGGCAGGTGTGAAAAGAAGTCCACTGGGTTCCACCGAAACCATTACAAGCTGATGTTTGACATGAAAGGAATAATCACTCCATTATCGACTGGAAAAATCAACCCGCCGGCTTGTTTTGTTTCGCTGGTCCTGGACCATTCACCACCTGTTCCAACGTCATCAGCTGCCCCCAACCCCGTGATAGGCTGATTGTAGATGGGGCTGATAATCCATTCCACAGGCTACTTTACTGACAAGTGTCTGCACTGCTAATGTGACAATGTGGATTCAGGACAAGCTCCTGAATCACATAGTACAAATACACTGATCCCTCGCTGTATCGCGCTTCGACATTCGCGGCTTCACTGTATTGTGGATTCTATATGCAAGCATATCTAAATATATATCGCGGATTTTTCGCTGGTTTGCGGATGTCTTTTTATTTCTGGTACATGCTTCCTCAGTTGGTTTGCCCTGTTGATTTCACCGACCGAAATCAGCTGAGAATGT
>JAAGVU020000035.1:7431066-7451855 GCA_011763525.2 Mormyrus iriodes
ATTTAATGTCAGACAGTGAGAAAAAAAAGTTATGTGTCTTTTTATAAAGTGTATGTAAACTTCCGGTTTCAACTGTACGTAGCCCTATATTTCACTAAAGAGTCACATTCCGACATTCTTCTACCCTGCATCCTGTATTATATTAATTGAGATTAAATTTTATCTATGTTTTTCTCATCTCCTTGACACATCGGAGGAACTGGATCCCTGGGTGTCTTAGAGGCCGGCTATCTTCCTTCTTGCCTTCCTTATTTTCCTCTCTATGATTATAAATTTGAGCAGTTGGGACTAAAGCAACTATTTAGCACTGGCAATGAGCGAGTTTAAATTTAGCTTGATATGGATTAAAGGGAGCAGGTGTACTTTCCCTATTCAGTGTTGCTAATCCAGTTGTATATAAAGTGGATTAACATGACTTACTTTTGAAATATGCATACAATCACCAGGAGGAAAGGACTTTAAAGTCATGAAACATGCTTCTAGCCGTTTATCAAACCTCAGCGCGTGTGCTTATTTTGTGCTGCAAAAGAAAACAAAACAAAAGTCTTTATGTATATCTTGTAAGATGTGTATCTTTATGTATAATTTAAATGCATAGCCTTTTAACCTGGATCTAATACCCACATTAGTATACTAAAAGGGAAGCCTTAAAACAATACAATAAGTTGAATAACACATTGCTAATAACTGCTTTTCCAGTGGAGGGTCACAGTGAAGTGGCACTCCAGAATGTGCAGGGCAGAGTGTACCTTGGACAAGATGGTCATCCATCACAGAGCTCGTCCAATCACCGAGGGCAGGTTCGCCCAAATAAACACAGAAAAGTCTGATGAAGAAAAGAAGAGCATGCAAACTCCAGACAGACAGGACAGGACAGAGACCAGCAATTCTGGAGATATAAAGGCACAATGATACCCCCTGACTCAAATATTCTGTCGTAGCCGGTAACTGTAAAGCTCTCTGTCGCATATCATACTGACATATAATTAATTGTCTCAGTGGGAGTATAAATGAGAGTATACAGCAGGTCTCAGTGGGTGGATGAACACTAGGGTCTCATGCTACATATAGCAACGTATGAGAAAGGATTAAAGGTTCTGCAGAAATCTGGCAAGATATAATGGAAAAAGTTATAACCTGTTTCAAGTTCTTCATGGGATACTGAGGATATCAAGTGAAAAAAGGTAATTATTAAAGACCAAATGTTCTCTCTGTGACACATCTGGTGTGTCGGCGAGCCAAATCCCTTCCGATCTCTCTAGTGCCGTTGACTTTCGACTAGATGCCATCAGGCGTCCGTTCAAAAGCTTTGTTGTCCTCTACCCAGAGAGCAGGACAAACTTTTCATTATGGAAGGGCCTGCTAACTGCATAAAAACCTAATGAAATTGAAAATACATCATAATGGAACAATCTGTCCTTTGCTGAGCTCACTTTAGGAACTCTGGGAAAATATGTGATTGGAAATTCGCCTTATGATATGAATAATTATATAACATTTCATTATTATCTAATATCACTGGGTGCTGTAAGCTCTCAATGGTACCAAAGAAATATGATATGAAATACGGATACTTTGTTCTTTGGGATTTCTCAGGGTAACTTTATATGTCATCATTTTGGAGATGCAAGCTTAATGTGTGGTTAAGTGTTGAAAGTTCATTACAAGTTAAAAGTTAATAAAACTAGCATTATTGAGTCCTTTTCCTAGGACTCAATGAAATTGTAAATGTCATGGATATGAATAAACCAATTAATTAAATATTATTCCCCTTCTGTTATCACATGTTCATTGATTAATAACCAGTTTTGTGACAGTGTATGCAAAGTTTACAGTTTTTAATTGTTTCAGAAATAATTTTTCATCATCCCACTAAAATGCCATGTTTCGATTCCGATGCTAAAAATATAACCTGTAGTTATACCTTTCAAAGAGCGTGGAAATACAGCACATGTTCTATACATTTGACAGGCCAAGTTAGCAAAAATACAGGCTCTCTGAAGAGGGCCCTTATTGACTGCTGATGCACCACCCAATTCACTGTCTAATGTGTGATCTTGGAGACTGGGGGAGGGGTGGGGTGGGGTTGGCTTTACCTTCAGCCTTTGGTAGCTTTGACATAAAACTCTGCTAATCTGGACCTAGCAGGTCATATATATCTTGCAGTACAACTTCTTCAGGTAACCAAAATTGTAGAACATTTTTTATACCATTGTTCTAAATAACATATTTTTATTGTGGGGGTGGGGGGCGCTGGGAGCTGAAAAATTAAGCAAGTCCAGACGTTTGCAGAAGAAAAACAATCCCTTTACTTCTCACTGGCAGAGACATATGAAAGCCTAGCAAGGTAAGGGGGGATTTTTCTTGGCTGAAGAGCTGTGTTTCTGCAATTGGAGATGGGCTAGGTGTGGATCGGCGAGGACTTTCGGGTTCAACTTGGAAAGCTGAGTTTGTTACCTTGGCTGGTTGGGTAGTACTTATTGGCCACACTGCTGAGCATGGCATTCAGGTGCTTTGTTTTGTAATATCCCCAGTAACAAATCTACGGATTTAAGAGGCCAACAGGGTTTCACAGTCAAGTCAAATATTTGAACCGAGCAGGTCTGTCACTGAAAGATTCGGTGCACTTTATGTGTTTGTCATGTGACTGAATGGAGAGGGAAACGGGCAGATCATGAGACAGATTACCATCTTTAGCTGTAGTATTCAGAACAAGAATCATTTATGTTCTCCGTGCTATAATGAGCATAATGTGTACCATATATAGATGGATACAATGATTTTGGTTATAAGACTTAAAAGGTTGTGTGAGTGAATGTTGTGTGAACGATCCCTGCAATGGGTTGGCAAGCCATCCTGGGTTGTTCCCTGCCTCGCGCTCGTAGCGTCTGGGATAGGCTCTGGACCCCCCATGACCCAGAATAAGACAAGCGGTTACAGAAAATGGATGGACTTACACTAAACTGCCCAATTCCTTTAAATAACTGTCATAGACGCAGAATATCATCATGCATATGAATACATTTTTCTCCATTGTATTAGACCTATTGCCTATCAGAGTAAATCAAATTACACTAGAAGAATTTTGGCAAAAATGGCAAAAATAATAAACACAGGGTATTATATACGAACGTGTTTGTGCATATATATATTTATATATATATATATATATAGTATTCCAAGTGTTCCAGTATAGTGCAGTGTTCCAAGACCCTGCTGTTTACGCAGACAGTTTTTTGATAAATGAGACTTACTTTCATTTATTTTTAACAAATACTTTTGATTTGGTTCCTGATTTAGTTATTACGAACAGATGAACACAGATTACCATAGGTATGCATTCATCAAAACTGCCCTGCAAAATGATAAATATCCAAAGTAAAATATTGGGCGCCTGACAGAAAATTATTTTTAAGAAGTCCACGGGGTAAAATTTCAGCAACCGATTGACTACAGTGATCATTTCTGGAATTAGGCTTAGAGGACAAAAAACATCTCCCCTGTTAAAACTATGCTTTCAAAGTAAAAAATAAACATTGCCTATGTAAGAGCAGCCAGGTTTTCACTGAAATCAAAGCCAGGGATCAGCTCTGAGCCCAAAGCGAAACCGCTTCTGCATTTTTGGTTAAGTGGCTTTAAATTTGACCGAGGCATCAATCAGGCGCACTGAACATTCCACACTTCCTCGCTTCTTTCCTCTTTCCTTTTCCTTCACTCATAATCACAGACTTCTCTCCTGTCTGGCCAAATCCCGAAAGCTTCTCCAGGTTTTGCACTCAATAAAAATCCCACAGCTTATCTCAAAGAAAAATCAAACCTAGCTAACGATCTTACTGATGTCTTCTGCATCCACTAACCTCGTTCTGTTTCTATGAGGCCCTTGTATTCTAGATTGGGCCTTCCCATATTTGGATAGCGTCACACCCACTACTCATAGACTTATATTTTGATTTGTAATTATACAATATACAGCACAGTCCAACATGAAAGGGCCAAGGTAGCTACCAGCAGATATTTCCGCACGAGAGCCCTTGAGATGTGGATTGGCTATTTCCTTGGAGGAAAGACTTTTCTTTTTTTGCATTCAAAAGGTGAATTAAAGTGTCATTTCTTATGTCCGGCAATGAGTTGATGATTTGAAAGGTGGTCGGGTAGTTTCCAAAAGGAACCACACCTTACTTAAAAAATGTAATAAGCACATTCATTTGCAGTAACCATTTATATGCTTCTCATGTGATAAAGAGATTTAAAATACTTCTGGTTTGAAATACCAAATAAAATCCCTAGTAACATTGTCACAACTTGCAGGATGAAAGACTCAAGGGCAGGCGTTGTGGTTTCTTTCAATAGGAGGTTTATTGAACTCAAAGAATAGAGGCCGTTAATAAACAGGATTGCAAGGGATCAAAAACGAGAGGAGTGGAACAAGGAAGAGGACAGGCAACAAGAGGGTTCAATGTCAATGACCGAACTGGGGAACACACAAGGGCTGTGACAGGGTGGAGACAAGCAGGGATAGGGCAGGACCCCCCCCTTCACCAAAAGCACACGCTCTAGGTGGGAGTACGGACAGGGCACTCAAGGGATCGAGACACCAGACGGGACATGAACAGGGTCAGGACGCGACACACACCAGGACTGGAATAATGGATTCAAACACCTGGGCAGATTACACAAGACAAGAGGACACAAGATGGAAAGTACTATGGACACGGGACAAGACATACGGCATGACTAGGGGAATGGAACAGACAAAGGCAAAGCCAGGGACCAAAGCGACAGTAGAAAGGATACACAACATGATATGCTCCAGAAGAGAGCAAACAGGTGGAGGGACAACAGAGACAGGAATGGAGGTGGCCACACAGGACACAGGCAAGGGCAAACCAGGGGCAGGACCGAGTATCAGGACAGGGGCCCAAGCGTGACTGGAGGGAACAGGGAACATCTGGGGAGTCTCCCAGATCCTGGAGCGGTGCTGGTAAACCTGGGACGTGGCTACTCCTGGGCCCACTCCACGGCGAAGCAGGACCTGTCCAGACCACAGGGCCTATGGGCCTCAGATTGATGGAGAATGCCAAGGAGACAGCCAGGCCGGAGAACACTGGGGGGACAGCTGGGCCAGAGATTGCTGAGGAGACAACGAAGTCGGAGGGCGCCAAGAGAAATACAGGGCCGGACGGTCGAAAGGGAACTACAGGGCTGGGGCCAGAGGGTGCCAAGAGAACTGCAGGAGCAGGAAGAGGAGGGCTCTGAGGGAACTGCAGGGCAGGAAGAGGAGGGCTCTGAGGGAACTGCAGGGCAGGAAGAGGAGGGCTCTGAGGGAACTGCAGGGCAGGAGCAGGAGGGCTCCGAGGGAACTGCAGGGCAGGAGCAGGAGGGCACCAAGGGTCCTGTCCTCTGGTCCTCATTGAGAAAAATGCCCAGATGGACAACATCAGGAAAATGAGATTCAGGGTGGTTGGCACGGAGAGTGTGCCACCATTTCCCCTCTGGAAAATGGAGACTCAGCCAGCCCCTCTCTTGAGCTCCAGCCAACACTGCTGACAGCACCAGGACTTACGATCTGGTCGATGCAGACATTAGGGGAGGGACACACGGATTGGGACTCAGGCGAGGTCCAGAGGTTCCCACTCTAAGTCCTTCTAAGTACATCAGGAGACAAGGCAGGCAGCAGTGGTACATCAGGAGAAGAAATGGGCACCCCTAGGACATCAGGAGATGAGGTGGGCATCGCCGGGACATCAGGACGTGAGGCTGGAGCTAATGGGTCATTAGGAGGCAGGTTTGGAGCTGACGGAGATGAGGCGGGCAAAGCTGGGGCACCTGGAGGTGAACAGGTGCAGCAGGGACCAGGAGGCAAGCTGGGCGTAGCTGGGATACCTGGAGATAAGCTGGGTGAAGGGCCCCCCCCTTGAGCTGGAAGCTGGGGGCACGGGCTGAGTGGCCTTCTCTGGGCCGGCCGCCTGGTTTGCAGGCAGAACGGCTCTCTCTGAGTTGGGAGCCTGGATTGTGGCCTCTGGGGTTGTGGCAGAGGTGAGGACAGCCTCTGGGGGCGCAGAGGAGGTGAGGACAGGCAGAGCGGGCCTCTGTGGGCCCGAATCTAAAGGCTCAGGATGAGCGGCGGCACCTTCTGGACCAACCTCTGGAGACTCAGGACGGATGGTGACCCCTTCTGAGCAGGGCTCTGGAGACTCAGGACAGGCAGTGGCTTCCCCTGGGCAGGGCTCTTGAGGCAGCGGGTCAGGCGAGGCAGCAGAAATGGGCACCAACTGTTTCCCCTGCTTCTTCCTCCTGTGACTGGAGATCGCAGGCGGAGCTGCAGCGAGATGTGGGGAATGAGTGGGCAGAGACTGGAAATAAACAGCATCGTGAGGGATCAAAAACAAGAGGAGTGGAATAAGGAAGAGTACAGGCAACAAGAGGGTTCGACGACAATGACTGCACTGGGGAACATGGTACTGGGAAGTATGTATATACAACACTAACAAGGGAACTAACAAGAGGCAGTTGGGAGTGAATTCCACACGAGAGATAGGAATAAGACGATAGACGAGAACAGGCGTGGCTTGTTAGGGCCATGACAGGCAGGGATATGACACAGACAAACTGTAGATGCAGTGGACTCATGTAAGAATTTAAATTTGACAGTACTGAAAAAAACGAGTGAAAATAAGTAGAAGGCACATGATACATGATAAATGTTGAGCCTAGATCGGTGGACTGGGTAAGACATAACAATCATGAGTTAAACAAGTTCAAGACTCCTTATTTGTCTTTTGTACATAAACACGTGGGAATTCTAATTCACACTACCCAGTCAGGAACATGTAACATATAACAGGATTAGATGCCACAAAACAAAACAAAGACATTCACAAAACACCAAAGCAGACATATGACTAGGACCTGCAGAGGTGCATATTTATGCAATAAATGTGAAATAAATTTCAGAAATGATTGATACTGAGCAAAGGTCTGGAACGTATCAGGAAACGTGGTGGGAGTCGAGTAGGTCTACGAGGCGTTATATCCATTGGCCTTTGTGACTTTTAGACAAACACTCATCGACGGTGTCTGGGTAAGTGGTGCACAGTCAGGCCAGTGTTCACCATCAGTCACTGCTGCATTTCACATTTCAGCTTTTCTGCTGGTCAACTTTCGGGAATGAGACACACTCCGGCCCATTGCTCTCCTCTTACAGGCAGCCTTACTATTGGTGTAACACTAAGTAAGTTATTAAACACCCAATAATTGCTGTAATCATAGCCATGTTATTGTTAGTGAGGCTTTCACAGTGCATGAGTAACATTACTGCTTAGTCTAAATGTGGTTATCTGGTCACTCCACTTGTGAGAATGTGGATGGTTTTTTTGTTGGGGTTAATGGCTGATAAATAATAATAATAATAGTATCAGCCATTTCTTTAATTTATTTGACATTTATTGCATAAACATGCACCTCTGCAGGTCCTAGTCACATGTCTGCTTTGGTGTTTTGTATTTATTTATTATTTATAATTAAACACTTATTATTTATATCACTATATATATGCATATATATAGTATTATAATAATATCAGTATTAATAATATCAAATACTAACATATTATTAGTACTAGTTATATATATCTATATATCATTAATATTTATTATTGTTATTAATAATAATAGATAATTATTTATTATTCATTTATTTGTATTTTGGTGTTTTGTATTAAGATTATGTCATTGGACAAAATGGCACACTGACATGCTCAGATACTGGTTTGGAGGGATATGCAAAACTGTAAACAGACAAAATATATAAAAACAGCAACACCTCTAGAGCTCATCAGGGCTAATCAGTGTCCCTGAGCCCTTAAGCAGTCATTCGTACTAGTTAGTTTTTTCTATGTGCACCGATTTGGCATTTTGTCCTTTCATGATTTTAAAACAGATGCAGAACATGAAGGCTCCATGTGTAAGAGATGACGTGCCTTTGATTGGAAGGTCACCAGTTCAAATCCCATGACTGACAATGTGATGTCACTATTGTGTCCCTAAGTAAGGCCCTTAACCTTAATTGGTCTAGGGACTGGTTGACCCTGCTTTCTGAAAAAATTAATTATGTGTTGCTTTGGATAAAAGCATCTGCTAATGTAGAATGTCTAAAACGTAGAACCAGAACCCTCTGTATATTTCTGTTTCTAAATAATCATTATATATTTAAGGAGCCTTGGTCGTGGTCGGTTTTCTGGCCGTATTGAGAGCCCATCATGTTGCAGAGATGGAGCAAACAGCTGCTGGCTCGGCACCCACCTGTACCCTGACAGATGTGCGTGAGGCACATGTTCCCGGGCCCTCCTCGGCTCCCACTCCACATTCACACCGTCCACACCTTCCTCCTGCCTGCCACCTGCTACCCCCCCCGCCCCCCATCATGTCTCTGCTGTTAACAGAGCGACCACATCCTTCCGCCCAAAAATCCCTTCCCAGGGCATCCGACTTGGGGATACCCCCGGGTCTCTCATTAGTGCTACCTGACACCCATTGAGTCCACAGGGGGTGGTGTACCCCCCACTGGTGAAATTAGGGAGGCTGCAGAAAGACAAGGAAGGGGGCAAGATGGCAACACCTGTCCTTATCCTCCCAACAAGACTCCTCTCTCTTTGGGCTTATAAACAGGGAGGGTATGCTGCTCCAGGAAATCCAAGACCCCTGAGCGAAATAAGAGGCGTAAATGCTATGAATGTTTCTAATTGAAGGGCTCTTTCCTGAGCCGAAACACCTGGCCTATGATGTTAAGTTGTAAAATTTTATTACAGTCAATTATTTTATTTTGCTCTCCATAGCTCATGGGGGTGGGGGGGGGGTGCAGAAAAAGCTAAGGATATGGATAATACTTTATTAAATTATTGTCTCTCTGCCAGGCATTAAATGTAGGAAAGGTGGTATATAGTGTACATCTGTGTTGGTTTTTCTTATCAGTGTAATCTGATCATTGCGTATTTTAAACTTTATTAGCCAGCTGTAAATAAATTGACAAACACATACATTTCAATTTACTATTACAACAAAAAATACACATAGATAAATAAAACATGGAGCTGACCAAACATCATCGAATCACCTATTATAACAATATAAACAAATAGATAAATAAATCGATAGATAAATAAAAAATGCAGATCACCAAACATGTGGGCTAAGCTACGGTAAACAGGAAAATGGAAACCAGCATTATTATTCTCACAGGCATGTTAGCCACAATTATATTAAACAGTGATGTCTCTCTGCCTTTCTCTCTCTCTTCCTCTCTGCACTTTCCAAAATATGTAATTTGCTCTCCTTTTACAGACGGAGCTTTATTCTTCCCAGTTAATGCATACATGCTGCAGTGTGACCAGGACTGTAAAAACGTCAATACACTGCAGAGCATTGTCCCAGATCTGTATATGAGCCGGCTGCAAATGGAACTCAGATGGGGCCAGGATCGCATGTGCCCCCCCCCATCCTCTCCCAGCCAGGGAAGCAGACACTTGAGGAGAAATCTGACCCAGTGCCCGTCAGGTACGCGCTTTGTGATTCAGCCATCCGCCACCCTAAGGCACGCCCTTCTCCCCCCTCCCTGTTTGTCTTGGCAGGTTGGGAAAGAGGCGCGGGAATGCCGTGGGTTCACGGCCGCCAGGCCGGCCCGTCAAGGCGGAGTTCGTTACAGTCCAACGCAGGCTGGGTGTCACGTGTCCCGGCCGTCCACCTTGACTCGTGCGGAGCTGTGCTGCTTTATAACCGGGCTTAAAATGCACCATTTGGCACACGTGATGAGCCAAGGAAAGTGAGCAGACCCCACTCTATTAAAAAATGGGGGGAAAAGGCCTCTGTACCCATTAAACATGCAATATTCATTATGGTATTACAGGCGGAGGCTTTTGTGATTTTTTTTTATTAAAAAACAGGGATCAGTGGGTGGGACCTGGGGGTGCACCTGTTTCAAATCTCTGATTAGAGGAGCAAACTGGCTGGAAAAAGAGGAACGCCATGTTCCTGCCCATCCCTGTCCACTCCCGCGCCTGGTCGGAGTCCAGTTTGGACACGGTGCACTAACGCACACGCGCACCTCCACTCCCAGGGCGGCGTTGGGACATCTGCTCCTGCAGTGCCTGCGGTAGCAGACCGTAACCGATTCACTTGCCCTAAATTATGGGGAACAAATGACCCCCACCGGTGGATAAACATCACATGGTACAGGACTCCGGTACAGCAGGATGGGAATATGGTCGGCCAAAATCCTCGCTGGGCACCTGATTAGTATCCAAGAGGTCCTCTCCAATTGTCTGTCCGCTTGCCTCACTCTGGGCCGCACGGCTTCTCCAGCACAGATAACTAAAATTTTATGTTTGATTTCTTTTTTCTCAGTAGCTCGGAACGGACTTGAGGACTGCAGGGGAGCGGATTAGCATCTAATGAATTTCATGGCTTTAACTGGCAACTGTATCGCTGTCTAGTGGCCAAAACTGAACTACTGAAACAAAGACAGCGACTCAAACCAATGCTGACTGTAAACACTGACAACATCGTATAGCTACACAAGGATGACATCAGCCCTGCTGCCCTTCAGCCACCGTCTGACATCGATAATAAGAAGAAAGCAATTGATGATAACGGGCCTGCCTTGCTCTCCTGTGCTCCTGTCTGGTACGATTTGCTTCTTTGCAGGCCGACATCTCATTTTACTATTTTCTTAGTGCATTTTTGTGCAGAGAGGTACTGGTGGCTTATTATCTCCTGTTACTTTCCAGATCTGACTTTGACATCCATCCCCTGCTTCTCGACAGATGAGACAGGCCTGTACGCTCGTCACTTCACCTGGGCGTGGGTGGGGGCTTGATCGGGGCCTGTCAGATGGGAGCGTGAGGTGCACAGTAACCGGTGAAGCTGGGGCCTGCTTGCCGGTCCCTCGTCCGCGGCTGCGACACCGCGAGAGCATCGGGGATCCCAGCGAGAGTACTGGATGACGGAGAATAACATCAGGCTGCCTCTCATCTGGTCGGGCGCTGTCTGTGAGGCCCGGCCAAGAAAACAGAGCGGGTTCTTTGAAAGTTCAGCCATCGCCTTCCGAGCCTGGGTCTCCAGCACACTTCAAACGGCCGATCCCAGAGGGGCTCAGTGACAGGCGGAAACCGAGCCCGCCGGCTCACCATGTAACTTCCCGCGTCGGCCCAGATCTACAGGGGCTCCAGGGGGAGAGGCTGCATCCTGCCTGTCACAGGAAGCGGTCGCCGATTTTTTCTTTCCCCCCCGTGTTTGCGATGTCACATTGCATCTGAAAGGAGTTTAAAGGGGTAATATATCACAAATTTACATTTTTAGCTATTTAGCAGACACTTTTATCCAAAATGACGTACACTTTGAGAAAGCAGGGTCAGACGGTCCCTGGAGCAATTGGGGGTTAAGGGCCTTACTTAATGGCCTGATGGTGAAACCAGTCTGTGACCTTCCAATCACAGGCACGACAACCTAACCGACTGAGCCACACAGCACCCCCATGATACAGCTCAAGGAAATATTCAATGAGGCATTAGCTTGAAGTCCTACATACAGCAGTTTTGTCAGAAGGTGCCCTAGAAAATGCATGTTGGAAATGTGAGCTAAGCAGTTGCACCATTTTTTTGTGCAAATGTTTGCTTCATCAGTAGAAGATTTTCAGTCTTATTAGCTTCCAAGTGGTGTAATCAATGCACCGTGAAATATGGTGAAGAATCTATGAAAGGGACTTGATTAGGGTGGGTGACTCTCGGATCTGGCAGACCTGCAACGCACGTTTCTGATCAGTAATTATTCACACATGTTTTTTTTTTTTTCCTGTGCTTCTCATAACTGCTCAGAAACTGCAAAAAAATGTTCTGCCGGGTTTGGGTGTCTCAGGAGAGCGATATTGGGAGCAGAGTCTGTGATGGGTGTGATAGGCAATTGTTAAGGGTGAGGACATTTTAGATGGGCTAACAGCAGGAAATGTGTAGCCCTCCTCTTAAAACATTATTCCCCGCAAAAAAGAAAAAAAAAGTGCATGAATAAACTCACACCCGTCCTGCTGGGAATGGCCGGGGAGTTTCTGACAACATGAGGTCTCCGATTCAGCGTCTGTCATACGCCTGACCCCAGGCGCGGACCTTTCCGCCCAGCCCCACTGCAGAACCTCGTCATCATTCCTGCCCGCCGAGCTGCAGCTGGGGTTGTGTGATTGGGAATCCTCGACGGGATCACCTACCCTTCCCGTCGCCGGCACTCCCATCGGGGCCATAGAATGCAAGCCATTTTCTGGACCCTCGCGGCCACCCTGCCGTCTGTCACACTCGGACGCAGGGTGGAGTGGCGCTTGCCCCTCGATAACGCAGATCGGACCCCGAGGATCCTGCGCATCTGGATTGCTTCAACTTCCCTTTTTCTTTTACAGAAGTCCTTTCTTCCTAATAATTTGTTCCAATGCACATTCCTTTGGCAGCTGTTTGCCGCAAGAACAGGTCTGTCGGGGGCCAACCAATTGAGAAGCCCGAATCCTGTAGGGTCATTAAATATCTCTTTGCAGCAGATGTAAAAGTGCTAAAGTAGTCTCTGTTTTATTTTATCGCTCAAAATGTATTTTATGATTATGACAGACTGGCAGACTTTTTTTTACCTGTACTTATGTATTCTGTCAACATATTAATTTTATTTGTGTGCTCATTCGACCCTTGCGATTATATTCCAAACCTGTGAAATTATTCCTTTTTACTTCCAAATCAGTTTTCAAGATACACGTTAGTGTTAAGCCAGTGTGACGTTGTTCTGTTTCAGGCTCAGAATGTTTTTCAAATCAATACTTTAAAGAAGAACACTTTTAAAGAAGAATATTCCCTTTCGCCTGGTGTTATACAGATGCTCCAGCATGAGAGATAACAGGAGGGCACCTGCAAACCATTCACAGGCTGCATCACTTTGGATCTGCTCCGAGACGTTGCGAACACAGGCCTAGGGTTACACAAACCACATCACCATGGCCACTAACGACCATATCTGAATGTGTGTAAACAAGGTGAAAAGTCAAAGATAGTGTTACTTTGAAAGATAGCATTTCTTACGGTTCACTTATTGTATGTCGAAGAAATTAGACGTTTCTGTAAATTTGCCTTGTAAATTTCCAGAGGGCTGGCATCATGTTTTGCATTCTTAGATCTTGACGTGTTTCCATCGTCATCCTTGCATCATCGATAGATTGACTGGTGTATTGAAACGGCAAATTCTCCAGAGTATTAGGCAATGGCTCATTACTGCTGAGGTTTGAAATAATATATAATTATGATATATTTATTTTTTAAAGCTAACAAAAAAAACAGTCCCCTGATTAAATTCTGTAATTTTCATCAATAATTCATTCAAGAAGCCCCACAGATTAAGTTATGGAATGTGTCACTGGGTAATTCTGCAGGGGCTGAGGGGGCATGATTGTTTTTATGGCGTCAGGAACAGCGGCTTGGATGTCGCATAGTTGACTATGCATTCGGAGCAGTTCCTAAGACAGGGCTCCAGAGCATCTCCCCTTCTCCAGACGAAAGGAAAAATAGGGTTTGCTTTTTCTAAATATTTATCCAAAAGACAAAGTTTTCCCAAAAATATTATGTTTTGGACAGAACTGGCAGGGAAAACTGGATTTGCTCTACCCCTCTGACTCGTCGCATGTTTTTGTTGTACGTGCAATACGAAATGCATTATTTTGAGGCTTTTTGTCTTTAAATTTATCCAATTCAATGAGTGGGCAGTAAGCAACCCCAGAAAGCAGACAAAAGCAAGACCTACACGTTCACTGTGTACCAGCTAAAAAACACCAGGCTAGCAGAAGAGTAAACTGAACCAGCAGTGTAACAAACCCTTGCCACACAACTAGGGACTAGAAAATAAAACCCATTTCTAACTTCCTAGGAAGCAGCCCGCCATCCTCTCCCAATGAAAAGTCAACTAAAATGTCAACCAAGCAACACCCACCCCTCCCAAAGAAAATAAATAACCCAACTCCCCAGAAACCGCTATTCAGGTTGCCTTGGTGCTTCAAACTCATCCCTCATTACAATCCCTTTGAAGGGGTTGATGTGCCTTTTTAACCCTGCAAACGGGGCGTTCTTCAAACTGCTCACAGGTGCAGCCACTAAACCCAAAATGAGTCTCTTGCCAGAGCGAGGCAGCACTCTCTGCCTGGGATTGACGTTGTTATCTTTTTGATTTACGAAGTACGCAATATCTAGCTATTTAATAATGATTTAATGGACACTATCAGCTTTATGAAATGTTAGCTATATGTTTTAAATTTCGATTTGAAACAAGGCCATCTTAAATATGAAACAAAAAAATGTAAGTCAGGCCTGTTTTGCAATGCTGACTATTCTTATCTAATATCTTCTCACATGCCTCAAATGGCCTCAAAACACAGCAACTCAGAAGAGAACTGTGACATCCAGAATATTATATTTTATTGTGTTATAACATGACAAACAATGTGTGGATCAGGTATTTCTTTCCACTACATTGTGGCTCAGTTGAACAAACCTTATTTCATTAAAAATGCTTCCCTACATGGCCTGGAGCAAGAGACACAAATATCCACATGGATATCATATGTTTCCAGTCCTCTTGCCTTGTGAGATGTCTCTGAACTGGCAAGAGTTTCACAATTATGGTGAATCATGTAAATTAAGAATACCCATAATGCACCAGTTTTTTTTTTTGTCTTGCATTTGGGTGACCGAAAATAATACATACATAAAAGCATATTTCAATGTGTGACTGTAATTCTGAGAATTTAGCCTTAACTGAAGGAAAATTAGTACATTATGAGGTTTAATGCGGGAAGATACTGGTGCAACACAATGCTAAAAATTGTGTGTTATATAAATAAGCATGTATGTTTAAAGTCAAGGCTGGTGGCTGAAACTGTAGCATAGGGGTTAGATGAAAGGGTGAAGTGAAGACATCATGTCATTAGCAAGCAGTTCGATTTTTCTTGTATTGATCTAATCTACTAAATAAACACAGCTGCCGTCAAGGAATGTATGCTGCGTCTGTATGGAATTGCTCTTTCCCACCAGGGACTAACCTCTGTGAGAAAACTACAGTAAGGCTGTGCCAGTAGAATTGATTATCAACGGCGGGTATAGGATATCGCCTGGAAGGGTGGGACTCTTGCCAGACAGAGACACATCTGTGACACTGGAGACCTGAAATATTTATGTTTCCAACATTTTATCAATGGTTCACCTTGCTCTATCTACCTGCTGTTTGGAAAAACATGCAGAGGTGTCACGGCAATTTGAATTAACCCCTGATAACACCACAAAAATGCTTTTTAAAGCAAAAGATATTACATTTACAGTGTACAAGAATTGGTTCAGTTCAGAATGGTATCCTGTCCAGGGCGTACAGGCCTGTACAACTTGGGATAATGTCCAGGTCAGAAGGGTGTTGAAGGTCTGTACAGGGAAGGCAAAACTGAAAATGTATCTTTCCCTCTTTCAACTGCTTACCCAGAACAGCGTGTCTGGAACATAAAGGCTTCAACAGGCCAAATACAAGTTTCATAAAGAGTGTGGGTAAGGCAAGGGGTAGCAAAACACTGAAATGCAAAACCAGGTTGCATGGTTTACACACCCTTTTCTGCTCCCACATCCTGGAGAGGGAGATGGGGGCTTCCACGTTCCCCCGCAGGCCTACCTCAGACGAACGCACACGTGGGGGCGCGTTGGGGAGTCGTAGGTCAGGCTCGTAGCCAAGGGAGAAGAACACACATCCGACAAAGCTGAACAAAGTGGGAGACAGTGGAGATCCAAAAGGCAGCCTGGGCAGACTGTCGGTGCTGGCCTTCAGCGTGCTCCTGGGGGCTGGGGAGAGCCCCACATGACGTCAGCAGGTACACTTAATGTCATTTTAATTTCAGATCGTTTTTTATTCTCCTCCTTTACGCACGTTGTTTCCTTTTGTTTGAACAAGGCGGAGAGAAAGATGAATAAGGGGTCTTTTTTTTTCAACATCCGCAAACTTTTCCAGGGTATCGTGTGATGTGGTCAAGATTTCAGTTTATTTTGTAATTATCGAACGTGCGAATGACTTCAATGGCAAGGAAGCGCTATATTTTGAGTAAATAAATCAAATTATTAATTAGCTAGCCTGTGACATTTACGGAACCGTTTACATCGACCCCAAATTGCTGCCTTACCCATGCTTGTAAGAACAACACTATGAAAATTGCAAAATTATCTGACATAATCGCTATGGTTACCAAAACCACAAAGAACGTTAAAAGTCATCGTTATTATGTAGGAACAAGAAAATGTCTTTTAGAGAGCTCGTCAGGCTCGTTTGGGCTCCGCATCCTGGCCCCCGGATCGATGTGAAGAATCTGGCCAGGGTAAAGCTCTGATATCTGTCATCCGGGTGTTTTCGTGGATGGACTAAGCGCTGCGTCTTTTCCCCATGTTCGGATCTGAGGCTGCGGGGGAAAGCCATCCAAGTGTCAACCCCCGAGCTGGGATTCCGATCCCTCCATGTGTTTCCATTCCAGGCAAGTTCAGCACTTGGCCAGCAGCACGGGATCCCGCCTGGCCAGATGAGCTGACGTGCATTCGGGTCACGGCGCCAGTGATCGTCGCCCCCAGGTCTCCGCTGCACGCACCTCTGACTAACAGAGGGTCTTATTCTCTGGGGATCTGCCTCGGCATTGTCCTCCAGCAGAGCCGCGATGCTCGTTTAGCGCGCGTGGCTAGCGGCCACCGCTAACGGCAGCTTAGTGTACCTTACGACTGCTCTGTGTTTCCAGGGGGATATCATCACTCAAGCTAAAATGCTGAAGCAGAATGACATTAAACCAAATGACGGAGGTAGAGTGGGCTTGTTCATTTGTATTGACTTATCACTCACCATTCCCCTTTAAATGGCCAACGGTGGCTCATTTCCCTGAGACCGACTGATGGTTATGGCTCCGTCATTGAAGTTAAACGCGTTTGAGGCGCAGAGGTCCGGTGAGAGGGAATGTCCGGGTAAATGCTCTAGTGATGTTTATGCATGCGCTACTCACAACTGTGTCCGGGAGCCTCACATCCGTGGAATATTTGACTTGCACTGAAGTTCATCTCTTTGCCGGACTCTATGGAAACTCTCCGAGTCCCATACCGGTCCTGAATTCCAGGAAGCACAGTGGGTGTCATTTCGGCCTTTTTGTTTTTGTGTCCAGAGGTACCAGCAGAGCCAAGTTGTGCAGAATACTGCAGTCACCCTTCATTCATTTGAGATCATTCGTTTTAGTGATTTACATAATCTAAGGCAGGGGTGGCCAATCTAATCTGCAAAGGGCCGGTGTGTATGCAGGTTTTTGGGGTAACCTTTAGGTCAGCTGATCAAACCCAGGTGTGAGAACTCTTCAGCCAATCAGCCCTCTAATTAGTAATGTAATTAGGGAGTTGCAGCGAAAACCCGCATACGCACCGGCCCTTTGTGGATAAGATTGGCCACCCCTGATCTAAGGGGTGACCAGTCTTCAGAATTCATCATCTGAAATGTTTCAAAATATATTTTAACTTTGGGTTAAACACCTGAATTATTTTATCAAATAATCCCTTAAATCCCTTAACGGTAAAAGCCAGCATACCCCTTGAGCTGTCAAAGCCTACTTCAGTGCAAAAAGACAAAACTGAGGCAAAAAAACAATTTGTGTACAATAAATAAGGGTCCCTGAGGTCTTAGCCCTTAGGTGAATCATCTACTTTTAAGCCTGCAATATATAAAGCCTACTAATTCAGAGCTTAGATTCCCTCTTGTAAGCTTACAGAGATTGAAATCTCCTTGCACAATAGAGTAAATGGTGAAACATTATATATATTATTTGATTTGATGGGGGCCGGAATGCCAGTGTGATTATCCAAAGAGATTAGGCTCAGGGTTCGACGTCTATCTGATCGTAACTGTAAATCACTCTGGCTCTGTGTCGTGGTGCTTTATAATTGCTCATCTTGTTTGGAGGGAGGGAGGGGTGCACACTTTGGAAGGGGGCTTCTGACTAAGGGCTTGCTCCCTGCGGTTTGCGGTGGGGCTGGGGATGATTATCTGTTTGTGGCGACTCAGCATCTTACATTGTTAACTTAAGGTTTAGAGTTGCAGTGTTGAGACTCTACATCCCCCCCCCCCACCTCCTTCAACCTCGACTTTACATGACCCTTTATAAACATCAACCCCACAACCTGCCAACATTAACTGCAAAACAAACGTCTTTTTAGTAACTGTGATACTTATTTGTGTTTTGTTTTTTTTTGCAATACATAAAATAGGCAATTTGGCATTTTTGATGGAATCATCCTGAAATCACTTAGATGGAGGTGTCTTTTTTTTGATATTGTCTAATCTTTAAAACCCTATGTGTACTGATTGATGTGTGTGTTAATTGTGTGCGTATAAAAGCAAAAATGAAAAAATTGAAAACTGCCTTAAATTAATATTTATTTGTCAAAAAGTCATTGTCACTTTCTCATTGACGAGCTACGCAACTTTGATTTAAATAACAATGGAAATACAATGAGAAAATATGCTGCCCTGCTCTGTGTGTTTGGAATTTGCATGTGCCTTCTGTGTGTGTCTCAAAAAGAACTCAAAAAACTCATGGTGTGAGTGGATTAATATCTCTAAAGTGACCCTAGTTTATGATTGTGTGTGTGTGTTTTCCCCAGGGCATCCCAGCATCCCTTGCAAGGTGCTGTCACCCCGTATCATCCCTGTGCTGCAGGCGATAAGATAGAGGCTCTCCGTGACCTGGCCTTTCATCAGCAGTTATGAAAGATGGATGAATGAAAAGATGGATGAATGAAATCACTGAGGAGAAATTGCAGGTTTTCTGGACCATTGTTTGCACATTCGCGAATTAATTCCATCCATCCATCTTCCATCCGCTTCCTCAGTATTGAGTCATGGTGGGGGCTGGAGCCTATCCCAGGCTGCAAAGGGCATGAGGCGGGGGAACATCCTGGACGGTGTCCCCGGCGTCATGTCCTGCGTTTCCTGGGAGAGGTCGAGGCTCACCACAGCCCCATACCGGACAGACACTCATGCCTCACATAGAGTTAACTCTTTATTTCCCAGATCCTGCCTCCAAGTCACCCCTTGCACATGTAAATGCTTAGTGTGTTTGTGCGAAGTGGTGTTCATTTAATTTATTTCGTTCATTTATTTCACTTAGTGTCTAGAATTTATTTAGCTCTGCGGTCTGCACAGACATGAACTATGCTATACACATAGGTGGCTTATTATTAATGCCTAGCAATAAAAAAGAGATAAAAAGATCCACCTGATTTTAACTACATTTTCCTCCAAACACTCTTTTTCAAGATGGCACATATTATTTTTAGTACCCATGACTATAATAAGCATCCAAATGTCACATTGTTGTATTTTATGCTGAAAATGCCTTCAGGTCTCAGCGATGAATGTTAATAGCTGGTTTCTGTCCAGAACACTGACTGCTGCAGTAGCAAAGCTTGCATGTTTGCCCCCCCTCACAGATCTGCAGTGCCCACTTACCATTTCTGTGCTTTGTCTGCGTGTTTATCCTGCTCCCACATCGCTGCAGTGCACACGGCCTCACTCCCTTCCGGGGCGCTCTTTCTGACTGCTAAAGGGTGCCTCGGTCAGAACTTCTGAATGACAACACACACCTCGGCAGCTGCTGTTCCCTGTGCTTTATAGCTTTTCTTCTTTTCAGTGGGCATCACGGATAAATCCCAAAAGGCATTTTTGACTTTGCTTTGTGATGACATTAATAATGGAGCTATAGAGGCATTATCATTCAGAATACGACACGTTCAGCAAGCTGAGAAACCAGACAACCCTGGCATCTTTCTTTCTGTGTAAGTGTTACCATTGACAGCATGTCGTTAATTTGTTCCATCCATCCATCCATCCATCCATCCATCCATCCATCTTCTAACTAACTGCTTATCCAGGTCAGGGTCAGTTGGAGCCCTATCATTATCATTATCATTATCATAGGATCGTATTATTATACTATAACAAGAACATAACAACAACAACAACAACAACAATAATAATAATAATAACAATAATAATAATAATAATAATATGCGGGCTGCATGGTGGATAGCACTGTTGCCCCACACCTCTGGGACCAGCGTTGTAGTCTCTGCCATGGCCCTGTATGTGGAGTTTGCATGTTCTCTCTGTGTCGTGGTCAGGTTACATCTGAATATTCCCCCCAGTCCAAAAATATGCTGAGGTTAATTGGAGAGTTAAATTGCCCATTGGTGTGCATGTGTTTGTGAATGGTGTGTGAGTGTGCCCTGTGATGGGTTGGTGCCCCATCCCGTGTTGTACCCTGCCTTGCTCGTGTAGCCTCCGGGATAGGCTCTGGACCCCCCACGACCCTGCATAGGATAAGCGGTTACAGAAGATGGATGGATAATAATATCCTATAATGACACATGAAAACAAAGCACATCTTTTCAATATGTTTCTTTCTCTCGCTCGCTCTCTCTCTCTCTGTCTCTCTCTCTATATATACACACACACGCACACACACATACACACACATATTCACACAGTAAGTATGTTTAGGCAGTATGTATATATACATACATACATATATACACACACAGACACAGACACACACACACATATATATATATATATATATATATATATATATATATATACTACCAGTCAAAAGTTTGGACACACCTACCCATAGAAAGGTTTATTTGTATTATTTTCAACATTTTAGAATAA
>JAAGVU020000035.1:7451955-7477449 GCA_011763525.2 Mormyrus iriodes
TCAGGTGGCCAGGGTGTGCGATGCAACACTATCACTAACCTTTGTAGGTGGCCTGGTGTGTCCAAACTTTTGACTGGTAGTGTATATATACACACAGTATATATATAAAATATGCATTTATTTGTTTCTTTTTCACTGCCTGCTTTCCCTTTCAAGCTGTTCTGCTTTCCTATCCAAGTGAGACCAATAGGCCCCTGCTGTGCACCGTGGTGATGACGTCATAGTGGGAGGGTGGGGAGGGGTTGATGAAGGGAAATGAATGAGCCCCACTCCCCAGGATCTCGGTCAGCACCGGGCCTCAGCACAATATCAGCGCCTGTGCACCAGTCACTCAGCACTTTCCCTGGGAAGACAATACTCTTTTTCTGACCACTGATCAAAAAAAGCAAAGCATAATCGAGGGGAAAGGACACAAGTTGAAGCCCTCTTTACCGGGTCATTCTGGGTGGGGTGCAGGGTCAGGAAGAGGTATCAGTTCTCATGGCCAATGAACCATAATTTGGTACACAGAATTCTCAGAAACAATGAGAATTGATAGACTCATAAATTGCTCTGTAAATATGACAAGGATCTGGCTAATTAATGAATAGATGATGAGGCATATTATATTGAGATATGCAGTGATGGAGGCTCACCAGGGATCCTGGGGGTGGAGCACACCCTGGATGGAATTCCATTCTGTCATATGAGAAATGTCTACACATCAATCACACTAATCTTAAAAATACCCATTTACCTAGACCATGTGGTTCTGGACTGTAGGAGAAAATGAGATGTTGGGAGGAGACTTTCACCATCCACCCATCCATCCATCCATCCATCTTCCAATCACTTATCCAGGATACGGTTGCAGTGAAACTTGCATTCACATATATATTTATTCAAACTTTTGCTCATTGGGATTTATATTATTGGAGATTTTTCAGACTTTGAGTGATTCCTCTTTTATTTCTCTGTCTGCCTTTGTCTACAAAAGAGCAGCATTTGCCAAGCTAGTAGTTGCATCGTTTTGATGTCAAGGAGATTAAGTAATTAAACATGTGTACTTTGGACCCCAAAACAATGAACATTTTGCGTATTCCTTTTTTCAAACTGTGCGGAATACCCCAAGAAATTGAGGCATTCAAAACCATAAATGGCACAGACTGAACATTTACAGGATGGTTTACCCCACACTCCAATAGACAGTTATCATTATCCAAGAAATTTTATTCCCATAGCAGGATATAAAGAAAAATAATAGGACTTTAGGTCAGGGACCTCTTTCCAGATTTACCTCGCGGGGAAACATTGTTCGTACTCATGAACTATCATTATGGGAATGTGTGTATACTGTTTTGTGCCTGGAACACTGAAAGGTTACTCTAAACCTATTTGTTTAGTTGCACTATTTAGTTTAAACACAAGACTATAGTAGTTAATGTGGATGAGAAGCCTACTGATGTGATCTTTGTTTGCTTTGGACACATTATTCGCAGAATCCATCAAATCAATAAATCACCAAATGGCCGGCGAGGCGCTTGTTTAGATTAGTTTCAGTTGGACCATCTTTCCTTAGGAAAGAATCCAATTCAAGCGGTAGGGAGAGGTCCCTATCCTGCAGCTGGTTCCATGTCTACGTTGGCTGAACTGACAGCTCCTCCACAGGAGATTCCTTCAGCGTCCATCGCTCGGCACTGAGTGACACACCAGTGTGACTGCTGTCCAAAGCACATGCACATACCCTGATGTTTTTCTCCGTGTTCTGTCAATGGCTCGCTTCCAATCCAAATTATGATCGAGATTACAATAACGTAATAGGAAAGCCTGAAAAGTATGAAAACCCATCAATACAAGAAACATGCGGCAATCCTGACACAGAAAACCTAGCCAGACTCACTTTTTGGTGATTTAAGCCAAATAAAGAGTAACCAGATAACGCAAAAATGCAAAGGTATGTTTAACTATCTCTCTATTAGCTAGTAACAGGTTTAAAATAATACATATTCCCAAACATAGCCTTGCGTCTAGTTCCAGGCTCCTTTCTGCACATCTGACAGCTATATGTAAGCTCGAAGAAGGCCATTTCTGCTCTTCATCACAGTGAGTCATGAGGAGCTCTCTGATCCGGAGAGAAAACAAGCACAGAAGCTTGTGCAGACTTTAAACTGTACAGACTTGCAGCATTTCCATGGATATACCTGAGTTTTATTATTTCACTTTCTGCCTGGAAAATGTAACTGATTTCTTACATGTTTGAAAAATTCACATGCTCTAAAAATGCCGTGTTCTTACTAAATGAAATGATTTGCTGTATTTTGCCCATAGGTGTGCATATATGCATATTGTAACCCTGGAGCCCCATAAAAACAGGGCTTGATGCCCTATGTGTCGTGACACATTACTTCCATAACTATTATCAAAATTATATGCCATTTGTGCCACAGTAGGCCTTCTGTTGGATTGCACCACACAGGATTGCCTTCATTCACATCCCGAATTGATGAGTCCCGGCCACCCAACACTGTTTTAGATTTTCCCTCTTCAGACCGCTCTCAGTAGGTGCTCACTACGGCTGACACTGATCCCACAAGCCCACAACCCCCACATGCTCTGACCCAGTCGTCTGGTCATAATGATGAGGCCCTTGTCAAAGTCACTCAGATATTCAGCCTTACCCATTTATTCTGCATGCAATATGTCAACTACAAGTACTGAATGTTAGCTTACCATCCAATATATCCCAGATCTTGACACACACTGTTTTTACTAGATATTCAATATTATTCACTTCACGCGGGTATGGTCATAATGTTTTGGCTCATCGGTGAGTGTGCTCTGCTGTTGAGTATAAAGCAAAAAAGGCCAAAGTATCCTAGTTGACCACATTCAGTAATGTGCCAAATTAAATTGCACCAATTCAGATAATAAGCATCCACGTGTTCTGTTTCTTAGATACCTGTCTCCATAAACAAGTAAACAAACAATGCCATTTGAAGCCACTACTACTGACAATTGCGTTCGGCAAGAATGCACAAAGCTGAGAATGTGGTTCAAATGATTTCAATACATTTTCAAGAGTAATATTCTCTAGATGTACCATTAGGTTCCTCTTTTATGTGTTGAACCACAATGACCATATCTGCCTGGGCTTCAATGGCTTCCATGTGTGTCTGCATACCATAAGAGTGCGTGAACAGCTCATCAAACGCTTCCTTTGTACTATGATGTTGATAGAGGTCAGGGAAGAGTCATTTCAGAAGGATTGGTCTGTGCATTGTGTCAGTGCCTGGCAGTTTAACGTAAACCATTTAAAGGCCTTTATTTAAAAAAAAAAGCAACCATGATTTTGGACCACGATTGGTCCATAAAACTAAATTTGACTCATGAGAATAAAACATAGTCAAATGTACATTTTTGTTTTTGTTTTGTTAGATTGTTCATGCTATTTATGGACATATTGCTATAAAACTTATTCTCTAAAAAAGAGGTACCCAATGAAGTATATACACTAAATTTGATCATCCTTCAATTAGATGTTGAGTTTTTCAGCTAATACATAATTTGACTGACTAATACGTAGCATGTATTTTTTAATGCTATTGTCAAAGACATACGCGACTGATTCTGAGGTGAAACACATTTTCTTCATTATAGCCAGGGCCACAAGCATGGTCCACTGAAAGACACCCCGCCGGCCTTTAACAGATGATTCATCTGATTTAACACAGTTACAAAAAAATGGTAGGAACAGAAGTTCCCAGTATTGGGACTAGTGCCTACTGCAAAGTCACATGCTCAACATCCAGAGTACTGACCCCAATGGCTTTTTATAGGAAATTTCTCCATCGCACAAGTATGAAAACAGGTACATTACAATGTGTTTTTTTTTTTCACATACATACAGTGACAGTTTGGGGTCATTTTTCAGGGGTTAAGGTCCTTGCTGAAGGGCCCAACAGGGACATGGTTGCTCTGCTGGGAATTCACACCAGCAACCTTTTGATCACATACACAGAGGCCTAACACATTCACCCTTTGCCATGTTTCTTTGGCCTAGTATAGAGTTGGGAGGCAAACATTCCATGTTGACATGCTCATTCTTACTAGAATCGTTCAGTTAGTGTGTCGCACTGTAATGGAGAAGCTTTAGAGGGTGAGAGTGAGGGTAAAGGTGGGGGAGGGATTGTGACAAGCGACCACAAATCCACGTGTCTGACTCTCTGATGGTGGAAAACAGAAGGCCATCAGCGATCATTTATCTGACACGGCTAAGAGGTTTCAGGTGTCAGCAAAGTGTAAGTAACTCAGGTCAAGTGAAGCAATGTTTTTCGTTTTTCGTACACGCAGCCGTAATTTGATGCTCAGATTGCTACAATATGCCAGACTGTCTAATAAAACAAAGCAGCACATGCTTTTTTTCCTATCTGACATTTTAATACTAAAATTATGCTGATAAACAACAATAGTATAATGCATTTGATTGCCTCTAATTGCATCACCTAAGAAAATGTAGTTGTTTAGGTATAGGTCATAAAAACTTTTGGTATTATGTTCTTTTATATTGCTTATTCTGAAAACTGATAAAAACTTTAATCATTAATTAAACATTTTGCTTGCAAAGAAAACAGGAATAATATGAAATTCTGAAAAGAAAACACCATGTGGGGTTAATTAAACTTTGTGAGAGGCGGTTTGCTGGGATATTTAAGGCATGCTGTGTGCATTAAAATAGCATTTTCTTGTCACTATTTGTAACCATCCTGTTACAGTCATTGACACATTAACACAATAACCACTCTGCATTTCAATCTTTCAGCTTTTCGGTAACGTGAATGATTGTCAAGTCAGCTAGTAAGGGGAGAACAGTTTATAATCGAAGCTTAATAATTTAGACTACAGAAGACTGAAGATGGGAACGAAATATGAAATCACAACTGATTTTAAGAAGCGAAATATATCAATTAGTAACTGCCTGTTGCGCTTAAGTCTGACCAGCCGCAGTATGTCTATGGTTCCTCTGGTTGAATCTGTATCAAAACCACATTAAACAAAGAAGCAGTGAAGAAGCCTTCCACTAAGTAACAGTTCTGGCCAGTACATTGGATTCCTCAGAGGTTAAATCAAACTCACGCTTCCATTTGTCCAGAAAACCTAATTAACTGATCTCCGCTTTCCAAAAATCTCAAAGACCAGCAAAAAATCAGCAGAATATTAACCCTAGTGATTCCCACATCAGCAGCTCCTGCTCTGACTATTCAAAACGAACTCTTGCGGGAACTCTGACATTTTAACTTAATGCCCTCAAACACATCTAAAACATCTAAAGGACAATAAGTAGCTTGGAAAAAATGATAATAACATTCAGCTTGGAAAATACTTTCTGTTTTATGTGATTTTTACCTGATCTTTTTTACATTCTTGTCTGATTACTTCTCCTCGTTGTACAGGTTTTTGTCAATAAAATACTTGCCTCAAACAGACAGTGCTGTTGTGTTAAAGTGTTAAAGACCTCAAAGAATATTTGCCTGGAAATAGCCAAATATTACACATATAACCACCGTCTCTCCTTTTTTGTTGCGCTTAAATTATCCTTGATGCTTTCAGTGAACGTCAGTGCAGGAAAACTATGCAGTTAAGGAGCCATCAGGCTTGCTGTGTTTATTCAATGTTCAAGCTCCAGGTTTCATGGAAACACCAGTGTGGCCTTGTTTGAGTTGGAGAGCTGGACTCAGAGGAAGTGTTATTTCAAACGGAAAGGATGTGCAATTGAAGTTTTGTAAATTTGGAGCCTTGAGCCTTTGAAAACCCTGCTTGGAGCTGCCATACTCATGAGGGAGAGTGATATCTTCTCCACCGCAAACTTTTGAAGGAAGGTTGTGAAGAGAGGAACTCGAGAGACAGTTTCGAAAGCAATCAGCCCATCCTTGTCATGGTGAGGGTGGAATTCGGTGTACAATAAAAGATCAACATCGATATAATTAGATTTCCTGCCGTACCTAAAAAATGTCCAAAAGGACCTGTTCTTTTTTTCCTCTCGGTGAACCCTTAAATGTCGAAAACATTTGAATTTGATCATTCAATTTATTCATGAGACGAGATGGGAAACAGAAAAGAACTTTCCAGTAACACCCTTTTGTGAGAGACAGGAACATATAGTGCCGTGCTCCAGCTATGAGTCTAAGCATCTAAAATATAGTATATGGTATAGTATATAGTAAATATATAGCATGTGGTGTGGTTTGGTGTAGTATGGTAATGCTCTACTCAGTGTAGTATACCCTTTGATATGGTATGGTGATGATATACTCTGTATGGTATATTCACTGGTATAGCTGTTAATGGTATACTCCATATTGTATACTCTTTAGTGTAATATGATAATGGTATATTGTTTCAAGTTGTTATGCTACTGTGTCTAGGCCTCATTACCCTTCTGGGGCACTTGAAGACTTCTTGTTTCAACTCATTGTTCCCACATTTAAGTAAATGCAGACAAGTTTGATAAAGGTTAACAGTTGTTTCTGTTGTGGCGATTGCACAACTACAACAGTCATAGTTCTCCCTGCTTTACAGGGAGTCTTATTCATTATTACTTATCTTGTTTATAGGAAAGAGGGCAGCATTACTTTTTTGACTGCTTTCTGGATCAGAATGGAGAAATAGCTGCAACAAATTAAGATCAAGGCAGTGGGAACAATAATTGGTGTGTCAATTGGTGTGCAATTTATGAAGTGTCTAGTATGGCATTGTGGAGACATACATGAATAAGGAGAACTTGTAAACAAATTGCAGACAGATATAAACTCAGTGAAATTAAAACCAGGTCACTGAAGCACTACAAATAAAATAATCACACCGTTATCTAATTAGTTACATCTCAGCAGCAGTTTTCATTTTCCTGCCAGGGAAAAGACAGAGAATAGAAATACAAGTAGGGACTCAAAGGCAAAGAAATTATTAATCTGACATTTGAACTATAATGTTCAACTTTAACAAGACTGTGCATACCAAGTGCCTCATAATGTTTTTCTTAATTGGAGATCGGTTCATTAAAATATGTCATATGAATCAAAACATGGATATTTATTTACAGCATCCTTTAGCATGTATGGCAGAGACAGGAAACACGCAGCAAAGGTTCTGAAATGGACCCCTAAACAAAACACGAATTCCACTTAGAAATGAAACATTCGCTCCTTGGCTACAAACAATCGTGTGTTTAAATCCGCATCAGCTGAGATGTGTTTATTACTGACATGACGTTACGGCATGGGAACGGCCATCGCTGGCCCGCTGTGCCCACTGCTCCGGGAAGACGTCCCGGCACATTTCACTGAGTCAGGCTATATAAGACGCAGGGTTACGAGGCCAGCTGCCACCCATTACCCTCCATCTGGAGGCCATAACACCGTACCCGGGCCCAGCAGGGGAGGGTAGCATGGCCCCAGCATAAAGAACTTAAATTAGCTTTACGAGGTCTCTCAGATGTCCCTGACACCGATTAACCGACCACAAGTTCTCCCCTTTCGAGTCCCTCTCTTCATTAATAAGATATTTTTACCTTGCCTTGGGAACTTGTGAGGATTGTGAACAATGTCAAGCCAATAAATACCAACAAATTTGTTTATATCAAATACTAAAAGTTAGTAAATGTGTATCATTCGTTAATAATAAAGTCTACTGAAAGTAGTACCAGAACAAAATGTAACTGTAATTGTTCTTCTTTATCTATGATGCAACAACTATAAAATACAAATACAATGGTATTTAATTACATGTACTGTACTATGTATATATAATTAATAATTGTTTATTTTTCACAAAAAATGCATGAATAGATTTCGGAAAGCTCTCAAGTCAGAGGAAATGAGGAACATGAAGTATATTTAAACACTTATTTATCAGTATGAAGCATACAACTACATTTGAAAGAATGTCAGTTTCCAGGAAAATAATATAATTATGTCTTTATTCCTTTTTTTCCCCTAAAACACAGTTTCCATCACGTTAATACACTTGGTATATATCAATCTGCAAATCTCTCTAGGTATTTCCCTCAACAGTTTTGTATATACAAGATCGAGCCGGTTCAGGCTGGTTCAGCCCGTGATTTCTTACATGAAAGTTACCTTTATTCATTATGACACAAAGTTTAAGGTTGAGTTGTGTGGTGGATTGCGAAACAAATCCAGTGGTATGAAACTATTTCTGGCAGCCTTGCATACTAAATATAATAATCTGCTGGAGTCCTCCTCAGAGTAATTGGCTCCCCAGTGGTGGAACGAACTTCCCCTTGCCATCAGAATGGCAGAGTCCCTTCCTGTCTTCAAACACCGTCTGAAGACCCACCTCTTCAAGGAACACCTTGGAGGCTAACCGGCTTATATATAAATGTTATGTTTATATTATTTGAAAAAAAAAAAAACTACAAACACATTCTCTTATCTCTGCACTAATGTCCTTTTTTTCAACAGGGCTTTTAGGTGCGTAACCAAGCTGGCAGAAACTTAGTCGGCTGACAGTTGTTATCCAAGTCTAGCTTTACAGGAGTGAAGAATAGTCGTGGACTACTGAGCACTGTTGTACGTCGCTCTGGATAAGAGCGTCTGCTAAATGCTGTAAATGTAAATGTAAATGAGTTCATTGCTTTACAGTTAGTAAATTTTGACAAACAAAAACATGTACAATGTGTCTATTTTATTTTGTGCCAATCAGTTTTTTGTTCTCTGCTATGCTTTTAATGCTCTTATTGTGTGGATGACACTCACAAACAAAAGCCATGTGTTCGTTTTGACCAGTTCATATAAGCTGCAGACGAAAGTCTAAAGAGTTAGGAAGTAAATGGTGAACTCTGTCACTGAGTTCACCTGAACACCAAGACGTTGACCTCAATCTGTTCAAATAAATAATGCAATGTATCCTAAATGAACATGCAAATTAGGATACAACATATGCTTCCCTCATAATCAGTAGATGCACTGCATTAAAAATGTCCTGAATAATATCACATATAACTCTATATACACAATATAATGTACCATAGCATTTTGAACAATTTCATTGTGTGACAATAAATAAAGTTTGAAACAAGTGGAAATGTCTAGGCTTATTCATCCGTCCCAGATGACAAAATTTCTAGATAACAAACTTATGTAGGCATAAGCAGTCAATGAACTGAATTTCAGTACTGAAAGATTTAATAACTGTTATACCAACCACATGCACATGCCAAGATAACCACTAACTGGTACCTCAGAAGTCACTTAATACACAATTAATTCTATAAACGGTTTATCCACACAATAAGGAATGGGCTCATAAATCGCATACTTTTTTATGTGTTCATACCCTAAAGTAACTGTATGTGATTTAAAGGCCTTGAATGCACTTTTACCCCTAAACATGGCATTTATTTGGGCCACATATCGTTATATGCTTTTTTATATCACAACCTACCTTATGAACACTGAGCTATCAACATACAATAAGTAGCAGTTACATGAAAAGCTAAAAACGGCCTTCAGTTAAAAAATTAATGCTTGGCATGTACACTGTACAGCGTTTGTGTAATGCTGGCTAGATCCGTACCCCAAACTCCCTTTAAAATGCCCCGAAAAAAGCTTTTCATGTATGCCACACCTTGTTAAATTCACCCAGACCTTTTAATAGCTAGCGTTGACTTAAAGTTGACTTAAAGCATTACTTAACATTTAATTTGGATGGGGCCCTTGTTTTTGAGCGTTGCCCCATGCCGGGATTGGTGCCAGGCCGGGGTGTAACGGGGCGAGCGGCCTGTGGCGCGCACATGCACGGCCCGTCCCGGCGATTACACAGAGGGCCTCGTGCGGCTGATTTGCTCGACAATAATAACACAGTAGCACCCTGCCGAAACGCTGGCGGTCACATTAAATGCAGCACTATATATATATACACACACACACACACACACACACACTTTATATATATATGTAAATATATATATGTACGTACACACACACACATGCACACACACACTTTTATAAGTGTTGTCTCCGCTCCAGTTTATACTCAGCTGAATTGAGTATGCAGCGTGACTATTAAGAAATCCGCTAATGGCACATGAAACTCGCACAAGGATTCCGTCCAGATTTTGACTGTCACATGTATTAATATGTGTTGTGTTTTATATGTCTTACATATGTATATTTGATTTATTTTCATGTGCTATGACTAAGAGAAATGTAATTTCATCTCACTGTATGCCCCAGAGAGCTAAGACAGCAAGATGTGACACTGAAAAATAACGGACTGGAGGACAAGTTTAAATTTAGCGTTTTCAATCAGGATCTCAGTAGTGAAACTTATTTTGGCCAAACAAAAGCATTATCAAAAGCATTTTAGCTCGATGTCTAAAGTTCTGTTTGTAATGGTGCAGTGGGTGAACGGAATGCCTCTATTTCCAGAAGTGATGAGGTATTATGAAGCAAAAGATCTGCTTGTCCACACAGCATTATACTTTTTCAGTTATACTGCTGCAGAATATTTTTATTTACTCAGAACCATTCATTTTAGAGTTATGCATTTCATGCCATTTGTCTGCTTCAGGTAAGAAGATAAAATGTAAACAATTTCACGATACTCTGAATGATTGCACGTCTATTTTTGACTGAATTTGCTGAGGTCCTGATTGGGCTCAAGATGAAGGCTTTTGATTTTAACTCTAATGGCGCCTTTAAATCACTGCACTCCAGATACCTTGGAGCCAACATGACCCACAGTCTATAAATGGAACTTAATTATTATCATTAAACATATTAAAACTAACTCTGACAGAATGTAGGATTGAACTGGCAGCATGCGCACGCTAGTTTTATCAAGTAAGTAGTCATTTTCAGAAGTCTTTAAAAATTAAGACTGTTTGCTTAGCATAAAACAGTGTATTTTAATCATTTTAAATTGTGCCAATGACAAACCATAAGTAATGATAAATAAGTAACATATTACAATATCAAAATAAATTATAATGAGCATTTTCCACCCTTTTTGTTTCACAGATCCAGTCATTGTATTTACAGTAGATCTTATCAACAGAGGACCAACCCAAAACTTTGTTCAAAAAGACTTAAATGGTATCAAGACTTCATAACATTTTTTTCACAGTCACCTCAGTCCTGCTAATGCAATCTGTTTAGCCCAGAAGAAAAATATGCGTTAGGCAGAATGTATTATGGGCAAAGATGAACATTACTGGCATACGCATTTGCCAAACATTAGATTCTGCTTTTTTATTCATGCAAATGAATTGTTATGAAACATAACATGATTTTTTTTGCCTTAATCTGTAATATAAATGCTGTATCAACAAAAAGCCAATTTTAAGCTATTTAAATGGGCTTGTAAACAAATTTTAGTGATTATATTTTATGTGTGTTTACTAGTAAAATATCCATTCATCCATCCATTCATCAATCCATCCATATAATTCCTGCTCATCCTGTTCAGGGCTTCTGGGATGGGGGCTGAGAGGGTACTCCTTGGATCAAGTCCATCGCAGGGCATAGTTCCAATTTGTTTGTTAATGACTATTGTTGTCAAACAATAAGTCCAACATAGCAGGTCCTTATATTAAGGACAGCTGTAGATATATTAAGTAGAGTATGTAGGAAAAAAAGCAAGTCTAGGCCTTTTTGCTAATAGAGAAATATGAGATAGGAATATGAAATGTGAGATTTAAAATACGACAGTGCCTGCCTGCAAAGAACCTGCTTTTCTATTTATACGGCACTTGAAATTGAATAATTCCTCTCTGCAGGGCATTGACTTGGAGTCAATTAGAAGTGTCAAAAAAATAAATCAGGAAACGCACACAAACCTGAGACAAAACATTTGGCGATCTGTAACCATTTATGTCGTATGGTTCAAAGTTACCTCTGGAAAAAGTTATTCCTGGAAAGCAAATCGGAACATAGTTGCCCTGCTACAATCTCCCCCCTCCCCCCACTAAAGCCAGTAAAAGTCTATCCAAATGAAGAAATCTTAAATCAAATTAGCAAGTAAAGCTAACATTAGAGAATGCTCATGGTGCATTATCCAGAGCTGTAAATTCTCTGCATACGATATCCATGAACGTTAGCCTGCTGCTAGCCAGTGCTATAAGCACAATCTGTGGTACTGCAGACATTGTGACATCACACAGAATTCTGCATTATTAATTTTGCAATAAACTACTGGTTGGGGTACCTTCAATAGCTTAACAATTATAAATAACTATTACCCTTCCAAGCAGGACAAGTATATATTCACATACACAAAATTAGTAATAATCATTGCTTAAATGTTCTAGTACGTGGTCCGTTCATTAAAGAGCTGTGGAAAAATTTTTGCAATAAATTGTGCAACGGGAGAAGAGCATGCAATTCACTTCCAATACAAGTTTGAGCAATGCAACTTGCTTTGTCAATTTCAAACTCCATAGCTTACAGAGTAAATCCACTTTGTTTTACTGTACGTATAATGTTCTAATGTGGATAAGATCACTTCGATCCAAATTGTAACTTATATCACTTGGACATGAATCTTTCTAGGGATGTCGATACCCAGTGGCTGATTCGCAAGTGTCCGCGAAGAGATGAATTATTCAGGCAGCAGGGATGCCCTTCCAGCCTTCTCCGGGCCGTTATGATTTTCCAGGAAAAAGTGAGGCCCGTATTGAACTGCCATTACATCGCCAAGATGGCTTCCTTAACAAGGGCTCTCAAAGCCATCCTTTAACAGATGTGACTGCCTATTTAAGGACATCACCATAAATTGTAAAAAAGGGAATTCCAGCCATCTACCCTTTCAATCAGGCACCCTATAATATGTATGGACTCCATAAAGTCCTAGACAGACTCATACTGAAAGGAGTTAGCAGTTAAAGACTTACTGGATATATTTTACAAAAACACCTATATAAAAATATGAATTTTTCAGGGAAAATGGGATACCATAAAGGGTGGCAAGTGAATATGGGTAGAAAGGAGCTTGTTTATGAGCTCAGCTGTATCTGGGATATTACTAAAATGGACTTAAATGTCAGCAGATCCAAGCAATATAAATAACAGCTTACTTTTGTTGCTGAGAAACTTATCAACATTTTTATTTTTTTACATGAATTCAAAATCTATAGCAGGTTCTGAATTTATGGGGTTGTAACTGATATCAGGTCAACATGACATTGACCACAAATCACCATCCTTTGAAAGCAGCATGTGATGCCTGCGTTTCTGTGAACTGTCTGTTTTTTCCAAATATTTTGTATTCCATGGAGTTTTGGGAGTGATGCATTTTTCCAGTCATATTTGTAAAACACCTAATATTTTTTACAGTTCTCTAAAGCCTATGTTAGGAAATTTCACAGAGCAGATATGTCATATCGTCATTACCTCGTCAGGCAGCAAAAATAAGAGTCTAATTAATAGGCACAGTTTCTCGTGCATTTCCAGAGATATATAAAAGACTTTCAAACTGGTAAGGAGTTACAGAACCAAAAGATCATTGCCAAGAATTCAGTGTACCTCCTTTTGAAGACTTAATTGTGCAATTTGCCAATTCCAAACACGTGGGCAAACATGGCCCCACCATCGGTGGGACCTGATCTCATGTCTTGGCCACACTTTTAGTGATCTGGACAGGAACGTCTTGAGAACTCACCATGACATGGGGCTGGGATCGAGACATAAACTATGTTTAAATGCGACTGGCAGTTTCTATAACTCTTAACTCTGGTAAGGAGCACCGTAACAGAAATGCATGTTTGGCATATATATGAATCGCGGTGGCAGACGGCAGGCATATTCTCAACCCTGTAAACAGTGTAATGTCACAGAAAATGAATGGTGTGGTTTTGGTGTAATGGCACAATAGTCCGACGGAGTTCTGAGGCAAAAGAAATAAAAGAACGTTCCTTTCTTCGTCGTTCTGGCAAAGTGTGCCCAACGTGTGGTCTGCAATCAGAATTCTAAATTTATCAGGATAATGGTTCACCAAATCGTTCCCAGCCATTTTCACCGTGCCTGGCAGGAGACAAGGATCAAGGGAGAACATAATCGGATTTCACTCCCTTAATCTCTTTGACTTGAAGGAGAAATGTGGGTCTTTCTGATGCCGTGTCCTCTTGTCATGACCTTAAGAATCTTCTCTCCATCTAGTAGGCTAAGCTTATACTAAATGCACTGGGGCTTTTTTGAAGATTTATCAGTACAGCCCAAAATAAGATGAAAAATGGCTCCCGTTTTTTTTTTATTTTCTTTTTCCTATGTTTATCTGTGCCACAAATTGACTTTCTTGAAATTAAGAGGCACACAAGGCAACCAGGAGTTCACGAGGAAGTTCATAGAAAATAGCCATATGTTTAAACTTAACTGTTTTGCGGTATTTTATGAGAGAAATCACCATCCTCTGGTTTATCACATAGGTGGGATGAATAAACTTATGTTATATACATCTTCATTAGATGGTTATGAGCATCTCAGGAGACCTGGATAAAGTCATGCCCACAATCTGCAGCAGACGTAAATTGGGCATATGGAATTTCCTGAAGAGCATTTGAAACATTTTCATGCTTGGTTAGCTCCACGAAGACATGTGCCGGGATATTTCACAACATTCTTGGTTCCTTGCCCCGTGCTTCTTTGCAGATACCCAATGAAACCGAGGCAGCCCTGGACTCCTGACTGACAGACCCTCTCTCTGAAAGTATGCTGAGCATCTTAGGGGCACCATGAGCAGCTCAGTCTGCATGGCCCATACAGGATCGCCAGCGGAAATCTGAGCGAGGTATCCAGTAAAGCCGCGGTTGAGAAAGGGCGAAGAATTTCACATCTGGGTTCACGCCTCATTGGAACCGAATGGTGATACACCACGGTAAATGCTTCGCAAGCTAGCTGCGGTACACTCTCCTCTTGCTCTTGGGCGTTGCTGTTTACGTCAACCCGGACCATACATCATCTTTCGGAAAGAATCGTCTCGCCAGTCATCTAGTTTCTTCTTCAACGCATTCAAATTTTACACTTTAGAGGTAGAATAGTTTAATAATATTTTTTGAGTGAAAATTGGATGTACGAAAGCTTTTAGTGTTCCAGCATAATAAATGTATAAATTGTAAGTGATTGACTAAACAAAAACAAGCAGCATGAAATGCCATCTCTTTAGACACAACGTGTGAACTTTGACTGGATCCCTCTTCACTTTACAGCAATTATAAAACATGTAATCGTGCCACATATTGTTTTTAGCCTCATAGACGTCGATACGGGAACAGTTCAAATTATTATCTTTCGTCGTAAATCCCACTGGGGGCTCTCGCTCACGTATGTACTTTGGCCAGGGAGGACGCGGATAAATAAACCGTACGGTGACGTGGATTCGAATTTCGTGCCTTTTCTGTCGTTCTAGCTGCCAGCAGAGAGCATAAAAATCAGCTTTAATAAAACCACTGACCTCAATCTGCTATCTGGGTTTTACTCATTTTCTTTCTTTCCTTCTCTCTCTCCTTTTTTTAACGTGCCCAAGGCTGCAGAGCCTAGAGCTGAATGTGAGAGGCTGTGACCTGAGGCCCAGACCAGTACTTAGCGCTGGCTTACGTTTCACTGCCAGCAGCTCCCAGATTGATTTTCACCTGTTCTGGTCGCGGCAACTTTCCACTGCATCTGCATATTTCCCTGTTCCCCCGTGTGGGCCACCAAATATTTTGCTCATATCTCTTTACTCTGTTTACTTAAGTTGCCCCCCCCCCACCCTCCCCAACACCCCTGGATGAGTCATATGTACACTTTTCTGCTTTACAGTTGCAGGAAAAGGCCAATTTCTAATGATAGGCCAGTTTGCCCCTGGCATAATGAAGTAGATATTCAAATGCAACTGTTATATATATGGTCAGGATTCATGTGGTCCGCTGGATGGTGGTCCATGACCTGGAAATGGGAGGGTTCCGTGTTCAATACAGAACATGTTAAGATTTTCAATACAGATTTGCATATGTATGTCTTGTTTCAAGTCTGAGGATGGTTTATCTTTTTCATGGAAGATTTGGAGCTTTTAAGTCGCTCTCGCTAATAATGTACGTTCTCTGTTACAAGCCGAGTTGGTCCTATGGAAAAATTAAACGTTAAATGAATTTGAAGCCGGGAAGGACAAAGAAGGCCTTCAAATGTCCAATCTGTTCAGATCAAAGTCAAGCTGAGCTTTTATATATTTGCGACGCCTATGAAAACTCATTCTAGCAAAGAGGAGCAAGTAAAAAAAGAGGATTTCCCGCAATTACAAATTTCTTTGTAGATCGGCCCCACTGCACAAGAGTGCATTGGATAAGGAAATAATCTTAGATTGAAATAAGACAGCATCCATACACAGTATGAGCCAATAAAGCAATTTAGCACGTCCAGACCATTTTAATGATACACTATACATTCTGCAGCATCAGCCGGGGAGAAGGAAAGTCTCCAATATATAAATACGTTGTCATTGACCAGAACAGCCTTCACCAGTATGTAAAACAGCAAATTCCAGTTCAGAATACAATTAGGAGAATACTGCCTGAAAGACGATGGATGTGCTTCTTGGGGGAAATGGAAACTAGGACCAAATACAAACCATCCACATGATTCAAATAAAGCCACTGGTGGTTCCAAGATAATGTCTAATTGTTTTGGCAGAAGCAGGAGATGAATGACTGTCATGTAAAATGGGTGTCTTTGATTCACAGATTCAGGTTCGAGACGGGATGGGAGACGCTGGCAGGACAGAACTGTAGACTGAGCTTCTACCTATCCTCTGAAAATCGTCTGTGAGAGACAACTTTTTGTAATGTGCTTAGCTGCAGAACATCCCCCAGTCAGGGGGAGCATTTTTCTTAAAGCCCCAGAGAGCACTCTGCTTGTTATTCGCAGTGGATCGGGCCAAATTTAATCTGGCTCTTTGTCTCTTGAGGGAACAACAAGATGCACTTACCAAACTTTTACTACACCCCCCCCTCAGTCATTTCAGAAATGTCATTGTAGTTGAAAAATTGTTGCATATCCCTTAATGACACATTCGGTCAAAAGGCATCTCCGCCTCATTATTTAGGCTGAACTTCCCACTAAGGTCTTCATTTTCCCCCATGTAGCACTACTAAGCACCTATTTCTGACATAAAAAAAGAATACAAAACTACACTTCGATGAATGATGTAAATTTTACCTCCATATGTTAACATCAATGTGTCAATATGAGTAATACCATTCTTTTTTAAATTTGGAAGAATTTTTACATCTAAAGCGTTTAACAAAACAGTGGATGGATACCTTAATTTGGAATACAATTGATTCCGTTATCAAAAAATGCAGCACTAGAGTATTTTGAATATCGTTTTATAACTTTTTTTCCTCATTTGTCCTGGGGCTGGCATATTTCACCAAGATGTGTAAGAATAGCCATTCCTTGAAGGGAAGCAGGATTTGGCTACGTCTCATCTATGCCAATTCTGGCAACGAACATGGAGTGGAAGCTTTTTCCATCACTCAGTGACTCATGGATCAAATGCACACAGGGAGAAGCCGGTTAGCGCCAGCAGCAAGATGGATTTGATACTGTAACTGATGGTCAACTGTATTAATCTCTTATTGCTGGGTGGTCCTGTACCTGGTTTATATCCAACATTGTTTTATTATGAGGCCATCCAAGGGGTACTCCATTTATTGCTGCCATATTTTACTGATGTTAGCCTTTGCTTACTTGCAATCTCAAAGCGCATGGCTTCATAGCTTAGGGTTACATGTAGGTCTACAGCCCCCTTTATATAGCTCTCCAGCAGGAGTCTCTCCGTCTTTTTAATGAATATTGGCCTTGAGCTGGAAACGACGACAGAATTCATCAGGTCGGTATTTTGGCGACGTGGGAACACGGAGTGCACGCTGGTGGACACTCGGGTCACGGCTGGGTCAGTGGCTCCAGCGTGCATCAGATAGATGCAGTGTTTCTGCCGAGTCACACAGAGCTGAAGGAAAAAAGAACTATTCTCTGCTGTTTGAGCTGAATCGAGGGCAGACGGATAACATGCTGTCAGAGGCTGGAAGAGCCTAATTATGTAAATTAAGCTAATGATTTATATACTGTTTTGTAGCTACACACACATACAAAGATTTACGCAAAAAAGCCCTTCATGTCAACACTACACAGAGATATGTCTCCTTTGAACATAAATAAAACATGGTAGTTACTGATTGCCATAGTAGATACTGAATAAGGAGACATATATGGACAGATATATAAGAAGTATATGTTTAGAAATAAGGACTCAGTTGAGAGGTTGTGTCCTGTGCTGACTCTGTTGTTTTGTCTACTAAAAGTATTGCTTCAGTAAAAATGATTTATTCCACATGTAGGCCAATGTATATTCTCCTACCAAACAATCATTTTATTTATTTAGCAGATGCTTTTATCCAACTCTGCAATTGAGAAAGCAGGGTCAGTCAGTCCCTGGAGCAATTGGGGTTAGAGGCCTTGCTCAAAAGTCCAATAAAATCACTCAGATTTAAGCCAGCGACGTTCTGATCACAGGCACAGAACCCTAACCCGGAGAGGCACACACCAAACATACACAATCGTGCAACAGAGAGTTACCTAGTTCACCCCATGAACTAACTACTGCTAATTGTGTTGAGGTGTTTTAAGGCAGATCAAATCTTGCATTTCCCCAGTGACAGCGTATGAGGGACATGCTGGTAAGGCTCACCTCCGTTATGTGATGTGCTTATGAGGGCGTATGCATCATGATCTTATCAAATTTAACATTCCTCCAGGTTTGCAGAGGAGTACACATGTCTTGCATAACAGTCCTGACAGCACGTCTTCATGGAAACCTGAGTTTCACAAGCTTTATGAAACAAGTGTTATGAAAACAAACATTATTTTCTGTATGGCTTTAAAGTGAACTCCCAAAAATAAGAACAACAGGTTGAGTTCAGAGATCCACTACAGCCACTGAGTTTACTTTCAGGATTTATGGCCAATTGCACACTGTGGATATCTATGATTTTTGTTTGTTCATTTGTTTTGTTCATTGTTTAATGTGTGATTTCTTGTCTATGCGTACGTATGTCCCCTTTAAACTTATGTCTATATAACTGAATGTAACAACTGAATCATTGACTTGACTTAACAATAGTTCAGTGTCCATTGCTTGTCTAGATTCTCAAATTAACTTTGTTTTGTTTGCTGTTGTTTTGCTATGGTTTTGTATACTATTGAAATACATACATCTCGATAAGCTGTGCCTTGATAGGCCTTAAGGCATCCATTGGCATGACAGATGTCTGGCTTAGCCACTGTTCTACATGGGTTCCTCAAGGAGATTCTCTATTAAGTAGACATATCATCCGGTCTATCTCATATTAATAGTGCATAGTACTTCATATGACCAAGCTGGGACTCCTTACTTCACTTTCCCTTTATATTTTCATTATTTAGATATTATTTTCAGTTTTATTGCGCTTGCAGTTGCACCGGATGCTTTCCAAATGGGACACTATGCTGAGAGCTGTCTCCACAAGGTGCAGTGCGCTCGTGTCACCTAACAGATGTTGTCTTGGTATGGATCGTGATTTTGGAGGTGAGCCATCACATCGCCTGGTTTTCGCTCCATCCTGTGACTGCCAAGGAAAACCTGATCTTCACTCCCCATGTTTAAATAACTCCCTGCTGGAATCGGGGGATATTCTTTTCTTTTTTTTTCCACTTGGATGCACTTTTTTTGTTCCATACATAAATTTGCAGCTCCCGGGGAAATGGATGTAGCATCTGTGAAGGATCAGTTGTGCTGTCATCGTCGGCTGCTCTGGGTCCAGCAGCAAACCCTGGTGGAGATATCACACCTCCAGCCCCCCCACCTCCACCTTTGCCATCAGTTCTGTCCCCTCCTGCCCCAGCCTCACCATAATCACCTGGCCATACTGTAGGAGTCATGTGACTGGCTCAGTGAGAATATAATATAAAAGTATATTAAGTATTGCAACATTAATTCGATATTATCACTCAGGTTGTTAACAGGTTTGTTTCATGATAAACACATCTCTGAAGAATGCTTTTAGAGGTTCTGAAGCTCTGCCAGTAACAATTCAAAGTCTTTTGAAGACGTTTGGAATGCATGTGCGTTTAGTGGACAGTGGCTGACATTTGATGACAAAACAATCTTCCAAGTTCTAAAAGAAGCCTTGAAAACTTAAAATATCTGTTTTGGACTGAGATGTTCACTGTTCGCGTTCAAATTGAAGGTTTCCAAACGGAGTTTGCTCTTGCCAGTCAAACCTGCCCTTTAACACCTTGCTTATTTTTTAGTGTGCTCTCAATTTTTAAATGAATTGTTCTCAGATTCTCACGCGGCCACATAATTCCCTTAAATGTTCTAAATATAGCTTGTTTTCCATACTCCAGAAAGTCAAAGGTAAAGAGTTGGGGATGCTCAGATGAATGAAAATAACCAACCACAATGTCCACAGGGCTCAGGCTCCCCCCCCCCCCTCACATTTTCCTGACAGAGTAATATGAAGTCCAGTTCTGAGTACCTGGATCCTTTTAACGTGCCATATGCTTCAGATCAGTCTTGGGTATCTTTCTTTAGCCTCGATTTTATTGGCTGCTTATTATCCATTTGTTGAGAAAATAACCCAGGGACTAATCCGCAGTGTGAGGTTTTGGTGGTACGAGAGTGACCCTAAACAGAACTATTCAACTGCCAGACTTCAGCACTGAGAAACGGAGCTTGTATTGGTTTTCTTCTGACCATCAAAAATATATTACTTTGTTCTTTCCAAATGCTAATGTTGACTATAGTGGCCGGGGATTTTATTCCCTTTTTTTCATGGAGAATTGCAATGGAAAAACTTGTAAAAAATGTTCTTGGAACAGATTTGTACCTTAGTATTCCTAAAATTTTGCAGTGTCGATGTAAAAATTAGGGGTAAGATGTTTGTTGTTTTACACTGAGCTTTTTAGGCTCAAGCCCAAGGTGTTTATGGAAGAAAAGTTTAAACAAATTCCCTAAAAGGTCTGATTGACCCAATAAGAATTTAACAAATTAAATTTGAATTATTGTTATATTATTATGTCTTCCATTTCCCAGAACTTGTAATATCATGTTAATCAAGTTACCATTCCTTCTACTCTTTATAAAGTTATAACTCTAATAATATTTGTCATGCCCCCCTCGTGAGACTGCCAGCTCATTTGGGAATGGAGCCACACGCGGCGAGTTTTCTGTATAATCCTGGTCTGCCTCACACTTGTTGTGAGGTATTGTTGATCCATTGTTGAGCCGGAGATCACGATCACTGCCGTTTGGGCTCTATACCGACCACCAGCCCGAAATGTTCCAGGGAGACACAGATTGCGTGCATTTTGTGATCTTCCTGTTGACAGGCTGAGCCCGTGATTGGGCACCTACCCTGGACAGAGAAGAACCCCCTCCTTGATTCGTCGGTGGCATTCCAGCTCACTTGTAGCACAATATTCGATGATCCCGCAGTGAGTCGCAGTTTGGGTTATCTTAGGCAGGGAATGTCAATGATGACAGAGTTCGCTCTTGAGTTCCGCACGCTCATCGCGTGGTTGGGTTTGCTGCCGTCCTGCTCTCAGATACTCACTGCACCCTGATTTCCAAGCAGAAATGGTTTGCTGAGGGGCAGTGCAGACTTTTGAGAAGTACGTCCAGCTGTCCACTCTTGACAACATCGTTCGGGAGTGCTGCTCCCGGCCTAGGGCTGAGGCATCACGTAATCTGCCTGTTTTCCCTCCTCCGGATCCAGAGCCCATGCAGCTGTGACGAGCTCTGCTTTCCCCCTCAGAACACCACTGCTGCATTCAACAGAGACTCTGTCTTAACGGTGGGGAACCGGGGCACGTCCTTTGTTCCTCCCCCGTCCACTCCGGATCAGAATCGACGCTTTCTGCCCAGGTAGGAATACTTGGTCTGCTTGCTGTCTCTCCTAATCAAGCGTCTGTCCCCATTTCCTTGGTGGCTGGATATTTTTCCAGCTTTCAAAACTCCATGTGATCCCTCTTCGAGCCTCTCTCTTCTCCTCTTGTAGTCCATGAGGTGGACGGAGCTCCCATTGCATCTGGCCGATTTGCCTATCACACTGCCCTGCTTCGTATAAAGGTTGGGGCTACCCATAACTAGAACATCTGCTTCCTGGTTCTCCCAGCAGTCAGAGATGTGTCACCCGGGGTTCCAGCTCCATAACCCCTATGTGAACTGGGCCAAGGGGGAGCTTCATTCTTGGTCAGCTTCATGGCTATCCAGATGTATCCCCTGCCATGCTGAGATTGCATCTCTGTGGAGATTACTGTCCCTGAAAGTGAGACCCAGATTCGCTGGGAGTACCGCAACTTTGCAGACATATTCAGCAAGTCTCACACGTTCAGCTTGCCACCTCACCAGGAGTCCGACTGCGTGATTTAGCTGATCATGGGTGCGTCACTGCCAAAAGGCACCTGCTCACGTTTTCCTGGCTATGAGGGTCTTCCATGCTTTTTGTGCCCGACTCAACATTTCCTTGAATCTGTCTTCTAGTTACCATCCACAGTCGAATGGTGTGATGGAGAGGACCAGCCAGGAAGTGTTGAAAACCCTCTGACTGCTATGCACTGATCAGCCCACTCACTGGGCCCGCTACCTACCCTTAATTGAGTACGCCAAGACCTCCCGTTCTAAAGCTGGCACTAATCTCTCCCCTTTTCAGTATTTTCTGGGGTATCAGCCACCACTTATCCCCTGGGACTCCCAGCCTAGCACAGTCCCAGCGACTCCCAGCCTAGCACAGTCCCAGCAGTTGAGGTACCGAGAGAGCTGTGCCATGTGGCGACACGCCCATCAACACTTAGCAGACCGATCCCACAGACTGAAGGTCCAAGTTGACCACCGCCACCCCTTGGAACCCATTCTCCACCCCAGCCAGAGAGTGTAGGTGTCCACCTAGAACCTCCGTCTCCCAGCCCGCCACAAACTGGCCCCTAAGTACACCAGCCCATTCCACATTCTCCATGAGGTGTGGCCTGTGACCTTCCGGTTGCACCTCCTTCGTATGTACCGGATCTTGCCAACTTTCCACGTGTTGCTGCTAAAGCCCATCTGCTACAGTGTGGCTCCTCCCCCAAATGACTTGGATTGTCCTCCTCCCCTCATGTGCTGGATGAAGGTGAAGCCTACACCATCCGGGCACTCTTGGACTGCAGATGATGGCTGCAGTATCTGGTTGACTGGGAGGGTTACGACACAGAGGAACGGGCCTGGGTCCTGGTGGCGGTCATCTTCGACCCTGTGATGGTGGTGGCATTCCACCAGGATCACCCCGACAAGCCGGCCCTGTCAGCTTCCTTGGCCTCTACAAGGCAGCCCTCGGGGGAGAAGGGGGGGCGGTGGTCTGTTGATTCATATGGCTACTTACCGAGCATTCTCTACTTGTCTTCTGTGCAGCCCTAACCCGACCTGCCTGCTGTATTCCCATCCCTGATTGTCTGCCCCAGATACCAGCTTTGTGTCAAACCTCCTCTTCATAGGGCTGATCGCCCCGGCTTCCCGACTTGCCTACTCTATGACCCTGACCAATTCTCTGCTGTTCAATTCTGTTTTTTGTTATTGGATACAATAAAACCTTTCTTGCTCTGCCCTTGGGTCTCTTCCGAGTGTTTTCTGGCATGACATATTTATTTATTTTTTCAATTTAAAATAATTACACCAGGAAACAATGACTGATTCCTAGTTTATCCTTTGGCTTCTTAACTGTATACAAGGTTGACTGACTGTTTTCAAGTGTAGCAATTTCTTTTAAAATGACAGTTTTTGTCTCTTACACCTACATGCCTATGTACATGTAATCATGTGCTTACATAACACAAACTTAATGTTAGCAAAAGACAAAAAGACTAAGGCATAAGCTAAATCATCAGAACAAAAAAAAAGGCGTTTTGCAGTTATTCTCTCACCCCCATGGAACATATATTTATCCTGCAGCTACCAAGAAAGGCCTCGATCCATTAACCCACATGACCTCTCCTCTGTGTGTTCTGGAGGCTTGTTCATGCTGCCCATTCAAAGCTCTTGGTACAGTCCCCACATGCTATTCAGATCACTACCCTTGGTCATTGTTTTAAATCAAGCAAGCTTTTTTCAAGAGGTCATACAATCCAAATGTAGGGGAAATCCTTGTGTAATCCTATCAAAATAGAGAGTGCATTTTATAGCAAAATGTCAGGGTAAGAAAAATAAGCTCCATTACACCTTGCTTAATGTCCCTACTTAAAGCATACAAGATTGTGTTCCTTCTCTGTATAAAAAAATGCATTCACAGTATTTCTCTGTATTCCTTGAATGTTTTTGTCAAGAGAACAGCAAGTAAGAAACTAGGCAAAAAAAAAAAAAACAACATTTCCACAACGTTACCCTGCTGGCTTTGTGAGAGAGGGTTATGCAACCCAGAAAGATCTCAAATGCTTCAGCTTCTGGATAGGTCATAGCTGCAGCCTCTTCCTACCATTTGATGGAACCTCATTCATCAGTGAGGACCGCTTCATAATCTGAATTTCCAAAGTGTACCTTGTAACTTTAAAACAGAGAGGAGTGTTAAAAAGAAATATTCATGTGTTCCTCTGTTATATAACCTGATACATTAAAGACTGAATTTGGTATTTGTTAAAGGTTATTTTAAAAACTGATCAATAAATAATTGCTGGATAAGCAATTTAATTAGGCCCTATAGAATTCTGATTAGAATTTCATAATCTCTTTAAAACCTCTGGTTTGATTAAAATGCATAAGTGTAATCCTTCTGGAATCCAGTTGGAAAATCAAGACACCTGCCTGAAGATGATCAGGAGCTCTGCAAAAATATACATGTCTGGGACGAGTGGTGGGTGGTGCACCTGTACATTTTCAGATCAGTATTAGGGGGACCGAGCTTTTGCGAAGTGCAGGGGTTTGTTTGCTTGCCCATGTGCCTCCTTGACTCATGTCCTCATCTTTAGCTATGTTCAGAGAGGTGTGCATTTTTTACAAGAAAGATATAAAGAAAAGAACAAAAAAACTATGGTCCAACTCTTATAATTCACATTCCGTACTGTTGCATTAATCATCGCGGATCCTGAATCCTGATCATTTTTTGCTTAATAATAAAGATTTGTAGTTCATACCATAATGCCACCAGGAATGACCACATCTACCATGAATATAAATTTGCCTATTTACTTCATCTTCATAAAATCAATATTTTTTTCTAAAATGATCTAATATAAAATAATTACAGAATAGAATTTCTGCGATGGGGTGGTGCCCCATCCTGGGTTATTCCCTGCTTTGCGCCTGTAGCTTCCGGGATAGACTCTGGACCCCCTGCAACGTTGAATATTACAAGCAGTTACAGAAAATGAATGGATGGATGGATGGAGAGTAGAATTTTTCTGGAATTTATTTTGACCACGAATGAAATCATGTACTTTTTTTTATGCTTATATTTAAGTTATG
>JAAGVU020000035.1:7477600-7495746 GCA_011763525.2 Mormyrus iriodes
CGGGGATGGGGTCCTCCCCCAAGTGGAGGAGTTTAAGTATCTCGGGGTCTTGTTCACAAGTGAGGGGACGATGGAGCAGGAGATCGACAGGCGGATCGGTGCGGCGTCCGCAGTGATGCGTGCGCTGCATCGGTCTGTCATGTTGAAGAAAGAGCTGAGTCAAAAGGCAAAGCTCTCGATTTACCAATCAATCTACGTTAATACCCTCACCTATGGTCACGAGCTGTGGGTAGTGACTGAAAGAACAAGATCTCGAGTGCAAGTGGCCGAAATGAGTTTCCTCCGCAGGGTGGCTGGGCTCTCCCTTAGAGATAGGGTGAGGAGCTACTGCAACAGACCAGCAAAATGTTCCAATATATATGATGAAAAACCATGACATTGTGATCAAATAAATGAAGATCATATAATCATACTATCTTACCAATTTCATACAAACAAAGCAGTATGAAGAAACGGGAAATGTTCTATCGACCATAAATTAAACAGTTTTACAATTATAGTAACTATGCGTAATCAAAGTTTATAAATAAAAACCTGGAAGCTTTGCAGCCTGTCAGTAAAGAATCTAAAAACATGCTTGACACACGTAAAAATACCCATCAGAATCTGAAAAAAAAAAAGGATGGCAATCTGATAGGAGGCGGAGATTTGTGTGTGCGTGCGTGTGTGTGCATCTGCGTGATAGGTGCTCTGTGTTATTGCAGTGGGGTTAACATACCGCGGCAGCCATCCAGCTGAGCAAACACAAGGGGAGTCAACTGGTCGGCCACAATCTGGGGTGGATGACTCCAGTGGAGAGGCTCGGGAGGGGGGGAGGGGCAGCGACGACATGCTGCAACATTCTCACACGGGCAGCGGAACTGTAGGAGGTGTCAGTGAGTCAGTGGGATAATAAGGCTCTGATGTTGGATGAAAAAGTTAAAATGCAAAAGTAATTGTCCTTGTGAAAATCTCTGAGCTTCCAGAAAAAACAAAAGCAGTGGAACATTAGGTCCTGCGTGTTAGGCTCTGCAGCCGGTTCTGCCCAGCTCGGCCGCTGGTACTCTGCTGGGCCGTGGGCAAGATAAAAAGCAAATTCAGCTCTGTACCTTTTGCGAGGTGATTCCAAAAAGCGGACAAGTGTCACCAAGATACATCTGGTGCTTTAGTCCACTTAGGACTTAATCCAAATGAGAATAATTATGTAGATCAGAGATGTCCACACATTTTTGTGTGTGGGTTTGTGAGCAACAATGGATTCAATGCCAGATTAGATTACTGGACCCCAGTAAATTTTAAACTTTAATTTATCGAGTAGTATTAGTGTGGGTTTCAATCCAGATCAATCTGTGAGAGGTTTCGTTTTAGATTAGATTAGATAAACTTTATTGATCCCAGGGGGAAATTCTTGAAAAAAATTATACTGTGAAAAAGTCTTAGGCGGTCAAGAAAAATGATCTTCATTCTGGTGTAAATCTATGATAATATTCCTGTCAAAAGGAGTCAGCTTAACCATTTCAAAACCTTTCCTAAAGTCACCCCATCATTTACAGCAACAATCCAATACACCCACGTACTTGTCGACCATTTCCCCATCTTGTTTGCCTAATCAATACCTCACTGACTTTTTAAACTAATTAAATGATTTAATTAAATGAGCTGATGGTGAAATGTAACGAATACATGGAACGGCTGAGGTGCCCCTGAGGAGAGGTATGACATCTGAAGCGATGTACTTCTAGCCATCCAACAAGGTATCAGTGACCTTTGGGAAAACAGAAGAAATTCGTTTTGGTATTTATTGGACTGACTCTTAATTTGTATTACTTGTATCTATAATCGGAGTATCGTGACGCTTAGTACCCTAACTCACCACTGCTGGAGTTTGAGCCTGTCCTCTACTTCATCCTCTGTTCCAAAGACAGTCTGACCTGCTAAATTGATGCCCCCTCAGTCCACCTTTGCGGCAAAGCCACATGGCAGAATTTCGGCCTATCCAAGGTGTGCCACACCTTACTCCTAAAATGAAGCTTTGATCTTAACTGGATAAATGTCTATTGAAAATGGATGGGCACTCATTTCATTTTACAATTGTTGTTTAGAAGCACAATACAATACTTTCTAAACAAAAGTCATGTGCAGCAGAGCTTGATTTTAAGCAACAATACTCACAATTATTTAGATAAAGGAAACCACTGCAACATTAAAGCACCCCTTTGTGCATGACAATACAAGAGTGGCTTGCTGCCACAGAGAAAATTGCACTTGTCTAATGACACCTGCCGTCCATAATCAGGCCAAATTTTCAAGGAGGCAGGACCCAGGAGACTCATACAATGCTAATGCGTTGATATTCGGCCATTAGCGAGTGCTGCTCTCAGCTGAAGATTGAAACGTGAAATTAAAGAAAATAAAATTAAAAAGAGATATGGGATAGCCGGGTATAGCCGACAAAGCACACTGGCCAAAAGGACCCACAATTCACTTGTCCAAGATCTTGAATTTAAGTTAATGAGGCTAATTCTTTATGTGGCTTAGAATATTGTACGGTCGCGTGACACAATGAAAGATAATTATACCTGTTCACTGTAGCAGAAAAGTTATCTTGTAAATATCTGTTTATGGAATTTTTCCCAGCAGATTAAGCAGGAGGAATTAATGGTGGCTGGGGGGGAGGCTGGGGTGGGGGGTTGTAAATGCAGAAGTCCAGCTGTAAAAGACGTTACCCATTTACATCCACGATTGAAAAACCAGGCAGCGAAATAAAACCGTGAGCGGCATCAGGAGAAGGGGGACCTGGAAGGCACGTAAATGGACTCCCCTGTCGTGCCACATGGAAGGCCTGTTGAGTCACTAACAGCGCATTCAGAGTGCAAGGATCACTGCGTCAATTAGCTGTTTCGCTAAAGGGCACGCTCGTATACCCAGGAGGGGCAGAGGCGTCGATCGGGGGCCCTTTTTTGGACGCCAGACGCACTGCTTGACTGCTGACACACTAGGCCGCATTGTTTCTGTGGACACCAAGCTTTTGCAGGTAAGGTAGCATGCAGGCCCCAGTGCTGACAACACATCTGGGCCTCCCGCCAAAAGTCATCAGTCTTTATTTAGGAGCCCCTGCTCACAGCGATGGCATGTTAAGTGATGCGACTGACATTCGCAACAAAGTATACAACAGAGCCTCCGGGCATGGAGAATAATATTTACCCTCTCTAAGAGTGACGAGCCCAGACTGTTATTTTCTTTTCGCTCTCCTGTTGTGCTTTTAACCCGTTCCTATGGCTTCATCTCTGCGTTGCAAGACTAGGCCAACTCAAAATATTATGTCAGTACCTGACAAGGTTTCCCTATAAGTCTATATCACACTATCACTTTAGGTGCTGGAATTAACCATTTTCAGTTTTGTCATGTAGATTTTGTTTTTCTTTCGAAAACATTTCTTTCATGCTTTCGACTCTCAGCATCAGACCTGCAGCTTGAGATTCAGCCCCCAGCTTTAAGTGCAATATAGAAAACATATTTTCCTACAAGATGACGCGGCTCACTTTGGATTCATAAATCTGACTTGTTTTGGTTCCCACCTACAAGCTCTATATTAAACAAACACAGTTGCATTCCTTGTACACTTTAATATACCATCTATTGACTTTTAATGCATGCTTTAGCTAAATCTCAGGTTCCATGTGGTCAGACAAACCCTACGCCCAGACAAAACATATGGCCTGCCACATACTTCTGTTTTGTTTTCACTGTGACGGGCTACTGGAATAGAAAAAAGAAATGGGACAGGCTTGTATACATATAACCTTGCGCTGCATATTCCATATGTTTTGCGTTTAATGGCATGAATAGAACTAGCAATTAGCGTGTCAGCTGGTTCTGTGTCGTTGACTCTGAGCCGTACTCCCAGCAAGCCCGGCCCGCGTCCGGACGATCCATTAGCGGCCTCGTAGCACGAGGGAGTGCTGTTGAGACAGAGGTGAAACCTCCCATTGCTGTACATCTCTGTCTCTCTCTCTCTCTCTCTCTCTCTCTCTCTCTCTCCCGCGATCCAGGCTGTAAAGTTGCTCGCTGTTCCGGGCACCCGGGAGAAGGGGTTGAAGGAGTTTCACATGCTGCAGCTCGCCAGTCAAACCGTGCCATGAAAGGTCCTGAAGAAGAAGCAGTGGGTCTGACGCCGTTTCGTCCGCAAAACCCTGTTAATTCACACTTTCTCTCAAAGGGAACAGTTTGTAGTTGAAACAAAAGGTGCAAAGACATTTAAGTTCTAACCAGAAATAGACTCCTCCAATGTGAAGAATTAAGATGTGTTTTGTTTTCTCAGAGAGAAATAATGATTCATAATTCCAGCCCATGTAATAAACAGGACATCGCAGTGAAAAGGTTTAGGAGTCATATTGACAGAATGGACAGGATGCTTGCTGAGCAGAAATGCAATGTAGGCACATTCTTAGGAGCATTAAACCTAGAGGGGGTAGGTTTTCATCAGCAGGTCTGGAAAAGTCAACGCTACCTGTATGCTAGCTAATTCCCCGATGATTTTGTCTAATTTGGAAACGTGTGATTGTGAAGGACACCCTTCATGTTCATAAACCCACCAGTATTAATACCACCACTTAATATTCACTGCTTTTATTTACGTATTGTTTACGTTTATTTAATATGAAGGGATGATCTTGTTAATAATGAAAGCGTGGCTTGCATTTGCAGTAACGTCTGCAGACAGTCGTGTTTTTGTTTTTTGTCCAGTACTTTAGCAATACACAGCACTATTATCATTTGCCAAAAAAATCCACTTTGTGGATCAGTGGGATTCAAGGCAAATAAGAGCCATGTGTCCAAGATACGCTAAACAGATTAGCAACGTGATCAGCCAGACACTTCAAAAAAGCTTTAAATTATAGCAATGCTTTGATTTCATGGACATATACTGACTATAAGTATTCAAGAGATACTGCTAGCACACAATACATTTTTATATGCATGATTTAACCTCATTTTGGCACCTTGAAAGATACTGAATGCAAGATACTTTTGAAGCAAGAGATTTCCAGAGTTAAGTATTAAAAACACAGCAGGCTGGAGAGAGGAAGGGTAGTACCAAGGCCTCACCTCTGAGAGCAAAGGTGCATTCCCTGACTGTGCTACGCCTAACAATGATCTAAGTGTCTCCTGCATACTTTAGCCCGACCGCAGGAGGGAAGCGAATGGTGAACCGGCTGCGTGATATTAATAGACATGCCTGCGGTTTCTGGGCCACCTGTCCTCCCCTGCGCTGTCATGCGGTGCCACTTACGAGCTGTTATGTGAACCTGTCACATCTGTCCTTGCAAGCATCTTGCTGTGCAGGTACAGCCCGCCCGTAGAGCTGGTGGGGCCGCCTCGGTTCTATTTAGGTTTCTCTGCTGTCGACATCAGCTATAACCCTAATTGTTAACAGCAGGACATACTGTCAAAACAGTAACTTCACGCGGGTGCCATTGCATCTAATCTACTAAATATATTAAACCAATTGCATGTTAATAAAAGCCTCAGTTATTCATTTATTTTAAAATACTGTTTTCCGTACTATAATTGCAATAACTTAATTGCATAACAGATGTATAATAACAAATATTAAAATCCCGTCAATAATAATAAATAATGTCATGTCAATAACAAAGGTCTTTTATTCACATGCATACCTCAAGCCATTTCATGGAACATGAATTAATGAAGGTCTTTTGGCCAAACTCACTATATACCAATTGCCTACTCTTATGATATATTGTTGTTCAGCATTAAGCTATATAACTAATAATTTTGCAGCTAAAACAACCATGTCTGCCCAAAACAACAATTGAAAATTGTATTGTGGATGTTCACATTGATCTGGATTCAAAGGGAGTTTCTCTCTCCAAGCCTTCCCACTTCAGGAATAGCAGAGCCAGGGCTCCAGCAGTATTATTGAGTTCTGCACTGTAAGTGAGTAATAACTCATCTTCACGGCATAATTTCATATCTGTATGTCTGTTGGCTATTTATTCTTTATTGTATATTGGTGATCTTTATACGCTGCGTGTGGCTGGACAAGTAAGCAGTACAATGCCTTTTTAGCACATGCCCAGTAAAAGTCTTGAATCACTGAATGAATACATGTACCTATGCTCGCTTTAATCCCCCTCCCTGGTGGGGGGCATGTTTAATTCATGCTTAACTGGCACTAGTTTAATACACTTAGACCCTTTTATTAAGTTCTGTCTCCAACGTCTGTACCTGCTCCTTGTAGATCAGAAGGCATGACTTCAGACTCTTCACGGCTAATTTTCAATCGAAGAACCCAGCGGACACTAGAGAAGAGACAGTTAGCAAATCAGCACATCCTGGAACCCGAGGCATTGGTGAGTCATACGCTTGCATTACTATGTAATGTCGGAGAATTTCCCTTAACACAACAACATTTTCACAAACAATAACATCCTTGTTAATGTGTAGAAATACTGTGGATTCACTATTCCCAAAAATTAATGTATTTTAGAAAAGTTTACAGATCAAGTGCAACATGTATCTTATTATAAGGGAAATTGAAAATGATTGGCAATTAAATCATTAATTGAGGAACAGCCCTTACCAACAATCGCAACATATTTTGCCTGCTGTTTTGGTACCCGAGGTGTGCTGCAGCGGGTGCCGTGTCTTTTGGTTTGGTTGATAACTTATGTTTAGATTGCCAGACAGGTTCTAATTAAAGTGCATTCTGAAACCAGGAGGACTTTGGCTCCTGACCAGGCGTACCATCCTTAGTCTTGAGGCTATCAAATGAAATAGCTTGTTTTCATGCACTTATCAGCTGATAACAACACTTGGCTTATAGTCACGGAACCCTTTTCCAGCTACCTGATGATTTCTCGACTAATGATCTGGGCTTTGACCTTGGTGATAGTTCAACTGGAATGTTTATACCAACAGCTCATGGGCTGGCAAATCCAGTCAGTGAGAGCCAAGAATGACTCAAATGCATGAAATGCTAATCAGTGCTAATGTATTGTCAGACAGGCAGGGTAAATTGTGGAAGTCCTGGCCTGGTGTCATCCACTTTGAAAAAAGCATGCAAATATATACCTTTGTCTCCTAGTTGCCCTTGCTACACATCGACATTTTTATGTGATGTAAATTAATAATGACACTCTACACCTTCAAAGGGAACTAAGTTTCAGAAGATTCCCCCTGCTGGATAAACTGAAAAACAAAATATTATCACATGTGCAGATTTTGCATATTGGATTGCAACGTGCAGCACCCGTCACAGCTATAACACGTTGATAGGTCTATCCCAGATTGCGCTGGAAGAGAAACTGCATCAGCTAAGAACAAACTCTTACTAGCTCCCTGCCCATATATCGAAGTCCCTCTCCATTCCACTGCAGTGTCTATGTAGGTCCTGCAAAAGGTGACACTGTCCCTCTGAACCAGGGCCTGAGCTGTTTCCATATCACTTTCCTTCTCCATCGGAGTGTAACCAGCCGAGGGACTCCCTGCCTCTCGTTTCACTGTAAACACACTCTTCACCAGCCTTCCACACCTCGCGCTGAAATTCCCCTGCTGTAATATAATTTTACGGCTATGACTTCACGGAGGCCTCTGTGAGGTGGATCCCTCGCCCCGACCACGGTGCTGTGTTTATGTTTGTGGTGCCACCACAGCGGGCGCTGCTGGGGTGCCGTCACCGAGGCCTGGCACGGTTGCGACGAGCAGGGAAGGCGTCCAAAGGCCCCTCTGTCTGAAAGGAACGAGGAGGGAGACAGGCAGCCAAGAGGCAACAGCTGATGGATGGGAGGTTGAGGATAGGGGCTGTGGACCCCTGGACCCCCTCCCAAGCCACTGACCAGATGGTCATCCGGAATTACGCAAGACCATCATTCCGCCCTGGGAACTTGGCCCCCAGCCTGCGGGGCTGTAGATCTGCACAGAAGGGGGGCCCAGATAGAGAGTGGTGACCCAGGTCCGAGCAGGCCCTGGGGTCTATGGGTAAGCCCTCTCGCCGGCTCAAATCTTATAAACAATTGCGCGAGGAATCCTCCTGAGTGTCGGGGGGGGCTCGCACAGAGGCTCGACCCAACTGGTCGTCTGTCATCATATTCCAGAACCTTCCAGAAACCCGAGGCATCTGGAGATCATCTGAGTCCTACGGAAACAGGAATTTTTTGGACCGGAGGTCTCATTTTTCGTTGATAGGACACGAACGATGTCCTATCGCACGTTTCCAAGCATTTTCATGGCAGTAGACATGCAAAGTCAGGACAGCTAGAGCTTGTTTGGTAAACAGAGAAGGTGAAAGAAGGTGATACCTGAGAGATACCCGCTGCCAGCTAAGCCATCGAGGGTGACGCACCTTCAGTGAATTATTTGTCATGTAATTTATTACTGGGTGGATCTTGCTTGAATGTCTACTGAAAGTGTGGCTTTATGTATATTTTTTTCATGTATTTTATTGATGCCGGGGTATTACTTTGGCACAAAGTGGTCAAAAATTTGGCCCAAGCTGAGATATTTGAGCTAAAAAGAAATTCCGAACTGGAGAGGTTATGGACCGTCCAAGACGTCTGTAAACGACATTTTTAGGACATTTTTTTAAGCTACTTGTTGAAAGTATCATTGGTGCATTTTATGTTACATTAACTTCTCATTTCATAGCCTTTCCAGACTTACGAAAATTAAGTACTGAACTCTTATCAAGCACTTTTTATAGGGTATTTGGGGAGGGATGGTATTCAGAATATGGTACTTAATTACATGCACCGGTTTTTAGGCACAATGTATTTTTGTTTGCAGTGTAGCCGTTAGATTCTAGAATCCATAGCCTACACAGGAAAATCCACAGAAATCACTTTCCTTTGCAAAGGGAATGCTAATCCTAGTCTGTTAGTAGCACAGAATGGACTTCCATGTGCCTAAGGGAGAAAAGGGCCGTGTGGCAGTCTGGTTGGACGGTAACACTAACCAGGGTGCTGGGGACGGCCAACTGATTCACATGTCACCGCTGATCTGCCAGGGATAGCATGACAAAGTAACACTATGCCCGGTACTGGTAGGCATTGTCAAACCGGAGTGTCGGCACAGTGGAGGACGGGGGGGCGGGGGGGTTGAGAGGCTTCTGACAGTCACTAGACACGGCCAGAGGATCACAGCCCAGGTTGGGGTTTCTGACTGTAAGGAAGCGATAGAAAAATAATACGATGGGGTGGTAGGATTACCGTCAGTTTTTGCTTCTGCGAACTGGCGGCCCCATGAATGGACATAAATTCTCTGTAAAAATGTGTTTCTTAAAGTATCAGTGGGGTAAAGGAGGACAGCACTCGTGCACATTCACAAATCCGTCCACCTTATAAGGAACTGTGCAGTGGGGAGGCTTCCCTTTGAATGCGGCGCCAAATTTTCTTTTAGCAAAAGGCAGCTGTTTCTCCAATACGAAAGATGTGTTCTTCTCCCCAGCTCTTCGGATGTCCCTCATTCCACGAGACGACAGACTCGGCCGGTCATTTTGCTATAATTAGACGGACGAGGTGCTCGCTGGCTACCCACAGGGGGAAGGAACTAAAAAAAAAAAAAAAAAAAAAAAAAAAGCGGCGTAATTGCAAGCTTTGCATGTTCAGGCTGAGACGACAGTGTTTTAGGACTCGGGTAATCCTTTTTTAAACAGCGCGGAGGAGCCACAGACGAGTGGCCTCCCTGCCCTGCAGACACTGCAGTGATGCGAGGGAGGGAGGGAGGGAGTGAGGGAGTGAGGATGGGGGGAAGGGCACTCCCTGGGGGCCCGACCATAGTCAGGATCTCATTCACCCTCAGTGGCACCAGACATAATTACAAAGGTAGGGTAAGTTTGGAGATTGGGAGGGTGGTAAGAGTGTTAACTGCAGAGGCCAAAAAAAAAAATCACTTGTCTGTTGTCGAATTGTAAGTGATAACAAAGAGGATAACGGCATGGTGCTGATGCTTATCACGACAACGCCATCTCTGAACCTGAGGTCACATGATAGACTTTGCAACCTTGAATATTGACTGTGGTTGTCCCTCTTGTAGCTTCCAAGCCTCCTTAACTGATATGTCAGCAGGGCCCCCGTGAACAGAGGCCAAAACCCCATCCCAATAATAACTTCACTAATGCATTTAACAAACGCCGGGTGCAGAGGAGGCAAGTGTATTTTTCTGGGTGGAGTTTCCTGGACATCCAGTGTGGCCATTTCTCCTGTGTTCACTGTTGACAATTGTAACTAAGCAATAATCTGAAGTCTCAATCACGGCTTGACTGAGAACCAAATAGCCCATTAATGGTGTGTTTAAATTGCAGCCCTCACTTCAGAAAGTAAATAAGGTCATTCGGCGAGATATACATAAACGCAGGCTTGGCCATTACCTGCGTCGATGCGTGCCATGCGGAACTGAGGGGTTGGAAATAAATTGTATAGGCCAAGTAAATATTGATGTTACATGGAAAATGTTAACTTATATACAGTATTTTAGTCATCCCTTTGACACGGTTCATTTCAGGGTATTCTTTCACCCATTGAGGTTGTTTTTTTATGGTCTATGGCATAACCCGCTGTTCCAGACACATTTAAACATGAGATTACCACGTGTCTACATGTGTGTAATTACTATGTCATCTGCAGGCTTTTTTTGTGGCTGCTTAGGTAAACCTGAGTACAGGCTGCCCCCTGGGCCTCGTTTAGGAAGTGGCTGGGAGTGATATAATGATCCCTTAATCCTTCCCTGCACTGCATTGTAGGGACTGGCTTGGTTGGGGAATATATGAAATAGTGACTGCTGGAACAGGAATTCCCAGTATAAGCACTGGTCAGGCTCAGGATGGGGAAGCATCAATGCAGTGATGCCCAGAAGAGGCTCTCAGCTCAACTGATGTGGTCTAGTTGCAACGCCATTTATGATGAAAAGTTTCAGCCCTACGTACGGCATGTATCTCAAAATTGTAGTTATATTTGGACTCAAATCCCTCATTTATCCACTGCCATCCGTTAAGGGTTGTAGTGATGAGTGTGAATTCCAGTGGGTACAGTATTCATTACTAATATTTTGGTAATTCTAACAAAAGAGATGTACAGTGATGAGGATAATCAGATCACAAAAAGCTACCACTTAGTTATGATTCAACTGTATGTCTATGTGTAATGTATCTGAAGATACATGCTGCTAAGCCTCGACTGTTTACAATGCCAAAAATACTTCTGTGTGCAATGTTCTGCAAAACAACGGCAAGATGGCTGGCTTTTTTCGTTTTATTGCGTCCCTGTTTTATTTATGAGTTACTAAGTCTTACATGCCCAGTCACATGAAAAATCCCCCTTCAGAAAGCCAAGGCCTAGAGTTATGACTCTCGACAAAGAGCAATGTAAATTCTTTCTCATGACTCATGAATGTGTAGCAAAGGTCAGGCTTCTGTGTGACAAAGAGAGCGTTAGCATTTTAGAAATGGTTCATCTCTGCTCACCCATGGCTATGAATTCTTAGTGTCTGGCTTCAGCATTGAGTTTTGGTGTCATCAACTCAGCTGCAAGTAAAGACAGGGATGCATTGTGGAACACAAGGCCGATGCCCAGTTTCATAATATATAAGTAAAACCCGCTAATGTGGAGGGAGTAGCGTATAAACCTGAAGGATGATGCTTGATGGTTCACTTCGAGCTTTGCTGTGTTAGCTATGGACAAGATACTACACATTAATATCCATATCTTTAAATTTGAGACTTTATCTCAAAATTATGGAACTAGCTAAAACTAAAAATATGACAGTAACACTTTACTTGAGGAGGCACATATAATGTAGCGGTATACTCTTATTTAATGCATTAATTACCCAGAAACTAAGTGTTGGTTATGTACCAATCCCATGTCCATTCATTGTTAATCAATCGTAACGGTTCAGGTATTTCATGCAGTTACAATATTTATTCGATATGTACTTGAGCAGTAACTGAGCCCCTCCAAGTACAGTGTTAGCAATAAAACTGTTAGACTCTTAAACCAGTCTCACTTAGAGAATGTCAGCTATTAATAATGAGATTGTGGAAAATGAACTTCATTTAAGTTTGAGAAAAGGAGTGAATCTGTGATTAGTGTATGTTCTGTAGCTCAGTGAAATTAATAACCTAAGATTATGCTGAAGAAATTTATGTTTGTGGTCAGATGAAACATTTCTCGGTTGTGCAGAGCAAAACATGTTTACAGGTTGTGATTTGTGGCTGTTGTATATTCGATAATTCCAGAAGCACACATCAGACTTTTCAGGGTCAGGGTGAACATGCTGTTCTATAAAATATGAAATAACCATCTTCAGGAATACCCCTGAGAAGTCAACTACAGTCACGAAGTTGGGAAACAAGTGCTTTTGGCAAACTGGGCTTGGACTCCATTTAAAGGTCTCAGAGATTTACAGAGGTATTCAGAACGAGGAGCAGAGAGATGTGAGGAAACACTGTGGGTATTGAAAAGCCAGAGGACAGAGTCTGGGGCTGCACGCCCTTTTTTACAAATGAGCATGTCATAAGCGACGGAGAGGGGGAAACGGTCACCCTGTCACGTCTGGGTAGAGGGGCAGGGAAAGCCACAGGCGAGACAAAACAGCCAATCAATTATCTTGCACTGACTGTTCACTGGGGTGGTGGGTGGATTTTTTGGGCAGATACTACATCGCAAACCTAATGCCTTAAGTGCCCCGTGCCAACTTCAGCGCAGGGTCGCTAATTCACCGCCTCTCCTCAGGCCACGATTTACTACATAGATGACACCAGGAGATCAGCCCGCTTAACAGATCCACTAATTTCCCTTGCTTACCACATTGTATGCATTTTTATATTTCATCTTGCTCGCCTCATGTATGTTTTTTTTCTTAAGAAAATAAACTGAAACAGCACTTTTAATTATTTTTCCATCAGCCTATTTTTAGATTAAATAAGCTGTTCTCAGCCATTCCTAATTTATGGGTCAAAAGCAAATTCTAATTATTTTAATGAAACCAAAACGCATAAACATATTTTTAACAGCAAAATAATTATAAGTGTTTTCATTTGTTGTAAGAAAAAAGCTGTGTAATGTTAGTATATTTGTCGGAATTCTGTTGGGTGAGACAGTAAGTCGCAGTCACACAATCTTTGCTCTCTGCTGACATTCACATCGACCAGCGTCTGTGTCGGCCTGCTGTTTAGCATGTTTGTTAGGGCTTCACCCTGGAGGAGACTACAGGAATTATTAGCATTCACATGCGAGCCTTGTGTAATATTGGAATTATCACATAAATATCCATGAAGGAAATAAAAGCATGTATACACTAGACAAGTCAAGTCAAGTCAAGTGGGCTTTATTGTCATACCATCCATATACAGGTACACAGCGGCAGGGGATAACATCCCCACAGAATCACAGCAACATACAGAGAGTGAGTGACAAGGGGAGGGTTTCCATAGTACTTAAAGTGCAGAATACAGGACAGTGTGAAACAGGGGGGCTGGATACCCTGCAAATACTAGGGTCATATGCAGAGAAATGTGTATGTACACAGTAAACAGAGGAATAAATGCAGTGGAACAGAATACATCCGTAAATAATAAGTTAAAGTGACCAGTACCAATTGGGGGGGGTTAGTTTTCTGACAACCTCTGACACAGTGATTGAGACACACCTCTGTATCTTTGGGCCCCTAAATCCCCCAGGGCATTTCCCTGACCAATGCCCGTCTGCCCCATGCTGGGAGACCATTCACCCTAATTACCTCAGCTGGCATTTCAGCTGGGGGAATACTTACAATCACAGGGCTTTTCAAAAGCCAAGAGTACAGGTCACAACACATTACATGACACCAAGGATCACTGTAGGCAATTGGGAGGAAAGATATGGTCAATTGTTGAACAACAAAGGCATTTGACTATGCTTGGCTGTGTAATTATACCTCTAAACTCAACTTTGTCACGAACCACCGTGTAATTATACAGTCTAATTGCTTCTTACAGGCAAACTGGGAATGTAACATGACTCGCAGATCACGCTTAGGCATAAGCCCAAAAAATGCATCCAGCTTAAGAAGATCTTGTGAAAAATAAACAGAATCAGAAAGCACCCTCTTTGCATAAAACAAAGATACATGAGTTTGGCAAAATAAAAGTTATTCCTCATGTGGAATATACTATCCCGTTCATCTGGGGAACGGACTACCAGATGTATGGGATATCCCGCCCACCTGGACTAGATGACCGGCCAACCAGCAGCTGAAACCACACCGGATGTCTGCTACACAGATCAGGTTTTAACTGGTGATTTGATGGAAGACTTTTCCTCACGTGTGTCCCTGACAAGCATCCTAGCATTTCCGCTACGCGGGGACTGTTTTGTTATTTGACGGTACATGACAACGGTAAATAGTGCCCATTCCCCGTTTCCTTGGTTCCCAGCATCCCACCCGCTGCTGTCTACTCAGCCATCGCTTGGCACATGCTACCCAGACACAGACACATATGCGTTTTTACTATAATCAGCAAAAAAAATGAAATAAATAATCTTGTTTTCCTTTTTTCACTGGGTTGGGACTGCATGTCTTCTAGGGGAACTATAGGGTCTCTGAGTTTTGTGGTCCTTTAGCATCTGTAGCATAGAGTCGTCATGAGGCAAATCTGGCACTGCTGGCAGCAGCTGTAGGTAACATTTAGAGCCCAGACTGGGGATCGGGCCCTGCCCACACTTCGGCTCCATGTGGTGGAATGGCACGTATTTAAACGGCACTGCTCCAGGCTGGGTGTGGCGATTAGGTTTCAAGCACGTCAATGGATAAGGAGAGGAGCATCACGCCAGCGTCAGAAGGGTTTTCAGGTCATTGGAGAGCAGACAACTGCTTATAATGAAGTGTTTTATTGTGGTGCTAGTATGGCATAAAGGTAAAAGAGGAGGCTGTGGTACAAACACTCAGCTGGGTTGTTCACCATTCCCAAAGGGACAGGGGTTCTCTCTCATTGACAATCGATGCAGTTTGTTCTTCTTTCCCTACACATCAGTGTTTCCCAATCTGATCCTCGGGGACCTGCAGACAGTCCACATTTTTACTCCCTACCAACTCCCTGGACTGTCTGGCAGGAAGCTGGGAGGGAGCAAAAGTGTGGGCCGTCTCTGGCCCCCCGAGGGCCCGGTTGGGAAACATTGCTCTACATGGATACCGTCACACACTTTCGTGACGTATTGTCTGGATGTTTCAGGTTACAGAGTAAACAAGTGTCCTGAATTCAGCAGAATAAATAGTTCCTAGAAGTAGTTATCTCGAGCGTCAGTGGACATTCTAAACTGTGATGACGACACCGACTGAATATCTGAGATATAAATTCATTCATTAATTATAATTCATACTGATACTTAAAAATTGTCATTATTTGATATCTTGCTGAAATGCATAAATGTGTTTCTAAGCATCACAAAAATTCAAATGTACCACAACTAAGGATATCACTTGATACTCCTATTAATCTGTCAGTGTAACACAAGAGTAAGATATACTGTATGTCTGGTGGAGGTAACCATGCCTTCCATCTATAATCCATCCATCCATCCATCTGTTTTCAAACTGCTCATCCTGGTTAAGGTCACAGAGCCACCTCATACAGGTACTGCTATTTTCTGTTGTTATATAATCAAACCCTTTACATATGTCACGTCTGAGGTTCTGGAGCTCATCATAATCAATCAGAACCAAGGAGACAATGCAGCCTAATAACTCATCCACACTTTTCTCAGGTTTACCAAAACCACCTGTAAGATTCTGAAAAGGTTTTTTGGCCCTAACTTAGCACACAGCTTCAACAGGACAGCAATCAAGTCTTGAGGAAATCTTTCCTGCTTCAGGTCCTGCACAACAACTTACCTTTGCTGAAGGAACCGTGAGTTCTGCTCTATTAAAACAAAAACGTCTGTCAAAGAACATCGGGCCATTTGAGAGCCACATGCAGCCCGCATTGACATGGAGGAGTCATGTTTGACTATCTTCAAGAAGGATGACGACATCTCCCCAAAGACTTTGGTATGCAACAGGAGACGGGGCGATGCATCATGTTTTGGTTTGGGTGGCTGGGAAACTCAACGTGGCTTTCCATTCTGATTATTAAGCCATATTCATTATTGAGAACAAGGCTCATCTTCTTTGTATGACCCTTGTTGTTGACTTTTATTTTTTGGAAAGCACTGAGCTGCATTTTAAGAGACAATCAGTGTGCAGATACTTCCTCTCTGTGAATGTCAAATGCAGCTCTGAACTGAACCACACCTACCTCAACCTGCCAGAAGTATTTTCTTGGTTTTGTGTAATTTACCATTTTATCAAATACAAAGTAAATTGATCGTATAATGCATAATCGAGTTGAAAAATGAATGATCCAAAGTGGTGTTTTTTTTTTTTGGATTTCAACCCCAGATTCTTGTGTGTCTGAAAGGAACCCTTGTGTTTGATGTGTAACACTGAGATAAACTCAGCAGACGCATGTGACAGGAAGGAATCATTAAATAAGGCTGACAGCATTATGAATGGAGGCATCCTGATACAGCTGCCTCTGGGCAGGAGCACTAGGGATCATCCTTGGATCCTTTCTAGGATTGCATTACAGAAAGTCATGGATCTTCACGGGCAGGACGGAGCCGCTTGCATGGGTTCGGTGTGAGTCTCATTACACCGCTCGCTTCACATGCATGGGCTACTTTCAACACTCTTAATTACTGAGTGCTTACAGAGGGCTTGGATCAACTGGATCAAAAACACTCAGTTAACTTGTGCTGGTAAACTGGCGGCACACTGAATATTTGCATAGTACAGATTTGAAAGAATCATTTTGTTAAAATATATCGTTCTATTCAGTTACATTTTAATAAAAACGTAAAATAACTATATAATGCATATGCTATTACTTTCTGTTGAGTCAGAATAACCAATCCACTCAATCATTTTAATACCATTGCTGCTAAACAGCATGAGTAAAACTACATTTTGTAATTTAAATAGTGTTTGTGTCAGAAACTGCCTGATACAATTTGCATGTTTGTTCATTACTGTAATGGATTTATGAATTAAAATATTTTCATGAAGATAAATGGCTCCCAAACTAAATAAATTTAATGGCCACAGAGGTGTAGAAATAACCTGGCCATAGTATTTGGCAAATTATCCAAACAAATATGGTACCTGAGCTGACTATTTTCAGGGCACGACATTAAGTGCCCTTTCAAATAGCTCCTAGTCTTGGAAGAGCAAGTTGAGGGTAGTTTTGCAGATATGCCCTGAACACAAAAACTTTAATCTCCGAGCTGCACTGGAGCGTTAACCCCTGAGTAAAGAGCTTAAATGGAGTGGATGGCTAACCCCGCCCCCGTAAATATTCTCGGAGCTCCTGTAAATGTGCCGCATGCATCAGCACAGCCGGCCCATGCGTCGGGTGGCCCTCGTCTCCGCTAGCGACCAAGATGCTAACACTAGCGATGCCCCGGTATCACAGAGCCAGGGTCTGGGGGTAGTGTAACGATGAAACCTGAGAGGCTTTTCTGCAGACCCAGACAGGGGGCGCTTCTTCCTAGCCGAAAGTGATGGAAACTGACAGGCGCGACTTTTCAACATGTGCCTTTGTGTCTGCAAGGCTGCCCTGCCACCGGCGTTTGGCCCGGGGGCCACCGTGGCAGAGGGGCCTGCATCCGGGGTCGTGTTTCCTGTGGGGGGGGGGGTCCTGTGTGACATCTTTGCCGGAGTCGTTGGAAACATCAACGCGAGTGGACCACAAGAGGGGGCCGATTTCAATTTACAAGTATTGGAACAATGGGCCGCTTCTCCAGCGCCAGCCAGCTCCGGCGTGTTCCACAATGCAGGGCGGGGCACACCTCCACAACTGGGAGAGGCAGCGTCCTCGCCGGGGCACTTCCCTCAACCTTCTGGAAAGGTCTCTCATTGTACTCTACCTAAGATGTCAAGTTGTGAGATGTTTGCTCTTCTACCTCACCCGTCTGATCGTGGACTGTCTGTGTCTTAAAACGATCATGTGTTCTGCATTAACCGGGGCGGGGGGGGGGGGGGGGGGACGCGTTTCCTCAGTGCTCCGTGGAGGCGCAGGGGCGGCGGCTGGCCAAGAGCCTTACTAGAACGCTGAAGCGCGGGAGGGGAGGGCC
>JAAGVU020000035.1:7505538-7521074 GCA_011763525.2 Mormyrus iriodes
TTGTGGGGCGGTGGTTGTTTGTGTTTGGTGAATTTTTTAATGAGGGGCCATGTGCTTAAACAACCCCCCCCCCCCCCCCCCCCACCCAGCAGCTGAAAAACAACGTGAGGTTACGCTAATGAATTTCGCTAGGAAGCACGAGCGGACTCCACTAATTAGACAGCAGTTAACGGGCTTTCAATGAGCCGTGAACCCTCAGTTGTTCGAGCAGTTTTGTAGACCTTGGTTACAGAGTAGTCTGATCTAAGATAGGGAGGGAGTATGGTTGATTTTGCCATTGAGAGGAAAATAAAGGTGAGGAAAAAATTATTTTGAGCAGCTTGAATATACAAAAGTCCTAAACGTATCCATCTACACCTTACCTCTAGCTGTCGATACAGAGTAACACAGAGCCTAGCCAAACAAGCACAGGGTACAACACTGGGATGCAGAGTCAGTCAATTACACGCAGCTGTAGATTACGCTATATCATATTATTATAGAGAAGCTCATATTAATTAGCCTGGGGAAAACAATCTCTACCTGTAACAGAACTTTAACAAAAGCTTTATATAGGAACGGATTTCATTTGGCGCGTGATTCAAACTCGTACAAAGATGAACTGACGCAATGACCTCAACTAAAACTTCATGGAACTGCAATTATCCAATTGTTATCTCCTCATACCCACCTCCACACATCTCTCAACCATACAACAAGTCTGTTCAGTGGTTCTTGGCAGAGTTCTTCACATTGTTGTGAGTACTAAACACACGTCCATACCAGTGAGGCATGTGCAGCCTAAGTAAATGTCATTTGAAAAATCTGACTGCTTGCATGTTCATATTTTAAGCAATCAGTTGCTTGGAGCCGTCCCTTCCATGGTGTTTGGTAAACATGCCCTCACTAGACTGTTGTATTAAAACATTCATGGAAATTAACAATGTAGTCTTACAGTGGTCATAATTCACCTGTATTTTGTTTCAGGTATTGCATGTTGTTCTTGGCCACTTAAAAGCTGAAGTCTTCAAAGAATTAAGAAATCTGAACAGAACAAACTCTCCTATGAGTTCATGTTATTTCTGGTGGAATAATAATCGTAGGAAATACCTCTGCGGGTTTTAAAATTAGCTGAAGTACCCCAAAGAGTACTTTGAGAGCTGGCATCCAGGGTCTGCCCTCATGCTTTTCCCTTCCCCCATCACCATTCCATGGCGCTGAAATAAATCAACAAGCAGCAGTTTGTTTTTCTTAATTAGGTTTCCAGGTTTTGCCTTGTAGCAACTGCGAGGGCAAGATAGACCCCGAGGCAAGCGGCGGTTGGTTCAGCGCGACGGTAATGAAAATAACAGAGTTGTCACACTATTTTTGAAAACAAACTCGGCAAACATACACGCACACACAGACTCACATGCTTAAGTGCAAATATGCACAAATATATAAACGTGTGCTGAGTATAATGTGCAATACTTCATGGGTATGCTTGGTGTCCAAGCTGCAGGGAATCTGCTGACAAAAGCCAGTGACCCATTAACTAAAGGTGGGATCAAGCCCCAGATGATGTCCTACAGGAGTATTCTTGAGCAAGACACTTGACTCTGAACTGCCCGAAAACATACAGCTGTGTAAATGGCTGAGAGCTGTAATTGAATAAATATGTCAACTGAGCAACTAAAATGCAAGACTTTGGGAATCTGTTGGATCCAGCTGTAATTGATGAGGAAAGTTATCAAACATGGTTTGAGCATTAGCAGTTTCTGCATCAGATTATTCCATGAAGGTGTACATATTTTTAGACTGTGGGAAATTTATAAAATCCCCCCCAAAAATACAGAGATCTTATTCTTGATCAAACATCCGAAAAGAGATTTCTCAGATGGTGCTTTCAAAAAAGAGTTCTATAATTCAAAGACCAAAATAATTCATGTGGTTCTGCTATCAGTTTTGAGGTGATCAGCACTAAGTATTCATTTCAGCTTTTGTTAATTCACAGTACACCGAAGGCAATTCTGCCACCCTTGTTTCGATAAGATAACTGTTTATTTGCTTAAGCATGACAAAGCATTGATTACAACATGACTATTAACACAAAGGACTAACATGCAGCAGTATTTGAATATGGAGCTGTAACAAGTGGCCGATTTTAGCTCAATTTCCGCATCAGTGTCTACAGCTGAAGTACAAACCACATACTCACTCTAAACAATAGCTGTGCAATTAAGCGTGAAACGCGACGCCCCTCACATAAAACATCTGGTGTCTGCAAGTGTGACGGCCAACTGGTGTAAACGACATGCCTCTTTGTACTGGAGGCGTGATATGAACATACCTCCTCTCATCATTGTCGAATGGGGGCAGATTAACGTATCTGGGAGCTCTAGGCTGACGTGGCTAGAAGGTCTTCACCCAAGTGGGCCACTTGAGCTCTTTTGATGTGAAAGAAAAATGAGAGAATAAAAACTATGTACGGTCATTAATTTGTTAATATGCGCATGGGATGCTGGCTTGCTAAGCGGGGGAGGGAACAAGGTTTACCTGCTGTTGCACATTTACTCAGCCCCATGGCTTGTAAATGAAAATATGTGTCATTTTCTGGACCCTGCCGAGAGTCATGTTTGCAAGCGGTGTCTCCCTGAGCCCGGCTGCGTCACTAGCAGGCCACACCTGCGTCATCACGCAGGACCGTCCTCTCTCACGTTCCACACATGGAGATGCCGAGTGCATTTTCCCCTGCTTGGCCATAGGCCAACTAGCATTGCTGGCTCATTAGGGGATGCAGTTAATGGTCTGATGCAACCTGGGATGTTGAGAGCAAGGATTAAGAGAACCACGCTAATTTAATCACAAGGTTGCACGCAGGTGCTTTGGGCCTTGTTCAAGGCCTGCTATTTATAGAAACACAGATGACCTCATTCTTGATTAGAGAATGCATCAACCCCCTCCCCCGGCCCATGTGAAGCAGCTTCTAGACCTTCTAGTCCTCTAGCTAGTTGCACACATTGCAGTCCAAGAGCGACCCTGGAGCAGATCCAATGGGGAAACCATCTGGGCGAGTTGGGTCCGCTGGATGACAACTTGTGAAATTTCTCTTAGTTACATGTCAGCATAGTCATCCATACGTATCAGTTTGTTCACCACTGGAGACCCAAGATCTGTGCGACCCTGTCCTTCAACATTGCTTTTAAAATGGGTGTAATCACCAGCACTGTTCCAGACTCATTAGAGGATAATTATAACTCCAATAGGCAGCCTTTTTGTGGCCCCTATTTCGCTTGCAGTCTATACGCATTGACTTGCATGTTGATGTTAGTCAGTTTGCGCAATCACTGATTTTTTGAAAATTATCATTGTAGAAGGCAACAAAGATGATAAGATTTCAGGTGCCTTATTTAACATGCTTCTGAGCCCGATATCACATATCACATGAGGGTTTTTTCCATTCTTTATGTCAAACAAAGAAATCTGATAACACATGTGCATGTTGAATCTAAAGGTGATGGAACAAGGCCTTTAATGACAAAGCAACATTCATTCTGAAAGAGAGAAAAAATGCATCCTAGGCTGTGACATGTCAAGGGATGATTTCATATCTGATAAGTCTTTCAAAGGTGTCACATCAACAAATTCCAGGCATGTTCCCAAAGTTCTAGAAGGTCTTTGTTGGATCTAAACCAGGAACAGCAGCTGCTGATGATAACCAGAATGTTTTGACTGTAAAATAACTGTATAAATTTCAACACAGTCCATACCACTGGGGACTAAATGAAACAAAGGTTTCCCTACATCAGCATTCTTAGAGAGGACACCAGCATTAGTGTAAACACTGTCAGGGACTGTCTTGCATGCTGTCCTATGCCCCAGACTTGTTTTACAGGAAGAGAGGTCGAGGCTGATGTGGCAAAATGTTTGTTCATTTCTTGAGGGCCACTGATCTAACTGAATGAGAGGTGCAACTCAATGACTGTATAACTTTCAATGTCAAGATGAGTGGAATAATGATATACATTTAGCACCCCAAAATAACCTCTGACGGAGGTTTCCCACATCTCCAAATGTATGCTTTCATACAAGACTAGTCAGACATGCAAGATGACACTATAGAATGAATGGACAGTGGAGTATTATAGAGTAGCCCTTGTGAGTATTATATTGCACATGGCAACAAGAGGAATATACTTTTCCCTCATGGTAGAGTGCTGCTGTTAAAACAGAGTGTGCTGTGGGGTAATCGTGCGGGCTTGTGAATTCTGAGATGTCTACATTTTAGAAGAGGAAATTCTGACTGAATTCCTTACAGCCCTTTGGGTTGTTTTTCAGAGACTATCAAGCATAAACATGGTGTCAGGACTGGTGCCTGTCTGGCCCTGCCCCATATATCTTGTCTCAGTTTTGCCAGCTGGTGTCGCTGACCATCCTGTTCCCTCCTCTGCCTTTTAGCCCTTAGTTCCTGGTGTGTTTACCTACTCCCTGGGCTGCTTCATGGCTTAAAGGGGTAAGCAGTTGGCTACTGTTCTCAACTCTCCTTTTTCAGTTGTGGATTATTTAATGTTTGTTGGTTTTCTGTTCTCCTGGTTTAACATTTGTATAGGTATTTCAGTTACGGGTGGTTTTGCTCTATGTTCCCTGTTCATTCAGTTTTCCTAGTTTTGGTTTTCCTTAGTGTTTGGTCGTTTTCCGTACCTGTTAAATGACCTTTCTCTGCCTGTTGATGTAACCCATTTGTTCCTTGCTGCCCTGAGTCCTTCGTGATTGATTATTTGTTATGGTTCTCACTTATCCTTCATCTAGTCTTGTCATCAGTCTATTAAAGTGTCTGCTTTTGTTCTGTTCCTCAGTCAGTCATTGTAGTTCTTACTTCATTTTTGTAGCTGTGGTTGTTTCCCAGGATAGCTCCCAGTTTTTCTCTGTTCTCTAATCGTGTTACTTTGTAGCACTTTTAGTCAGTTCTTATTTTTTTCTGTTTTGTTTTTGCCCCTTGTGGTGCCTTTCTTTTCTGGTTTCCCTTTGTCTTCTTTTTCAGTTTAAAGTCTTCTGTTAGTAGGGTGCCGCTCTGTGGATCTTCCCTCGTTTCCTTCACCATGTCCCTCTGTAACACACAAACTATCATTACAATTATGTAACTGTGTCATACTATGCTGTACTACAGTTTCAAATCCCACCCCTCCCAACTCTGTTGTGTACAGTCTGTACTTCACATGTTTTTCCCATGTTTGTGCAGGTTTGCAATCTTCAGTCAGAAACAAGTGGTTAGGCAAATTAGCCTCTCTAAATAATCCATAACATGCAATTGTACGTACCCCATGCAATAGACTGGCTTCTTGTAACACATGTCTCCTGCCTCGGCTGCCTGATTTGGGCTTGAGGCTCACTGTGATCATATACTGGATAAATGGAAGATGGATGGATCTTATTTACTCTGCCTTGCTGAGGGCCTTTGAATCCAGAGCCAAAAATAGAATTGTGGGTGGGGACATTTTTTTTCATTTTTGCTTCACAATGGTGTCTTTGATAAGGAAAGATCACTAGCTGATCCTTATGAAACTGTTGTGTTGTAGCACACAAGAAAAAATGAACAATCTATTCACCTGGTTAACTCAGGTAAGCATGATTACACACTGAAAATTTGGTACTGAATAACTATTATTATCCATATCACATTACATACCAAACAAAGGACTAAAACCGAAGGCCATAGCAAACATACTCAAGAGCCTATATGAGAATATTTTTATATATACTTCTAGCACAATTGCCTTTTTTTGGCCTGTAAAGAATACATTCAAATACATATATTTATTAACCTCTTGAAATGCTTTGCAAACAGAAGTGCCGTTCTTTACATATTTATATTCTATATATAGAGTATTAGTCATACACAGAATTTCATCACTTCTGATCAATTACATTACAGTGACAGGAAACAGTTCGAAGACATGCAATTTGCTAAATCAGTGGCTAAATAAAGTCTAATACATTAATTAATTAATTAATAGAATAATAGCTCAGCTGCACCAAAGATCACCGTGCCACAAAACCCACGATGAGAAACATTGGCAAAGATAGTAGTTGAAGCAGTGTGTTCTAAAGGTTATAAAGGAATGTTGTATAGCTACCTAAATGCCAACAAATATTCCTTTCAAACAAGACCTAACAGGAACAGCACAGACATCACCAATAGTCCATTTTAATAATGTTCTCCAATGACATTTAAATATTGTTAAATCAACCCTCGTGTCTTGCAATAATAACTACATGATAGAAATATATATGGATATACTCTACTATCCAGGTTTTATTTTTTTCAAGAAGCAGCTGACAAATTCTTCGGATTCTTTGGTATGTGTGCTCCCCCACATTACTTCCCAGGGACTTTCCATTCCTACAAAAACAATATACGACTGATGACTGATTGTGATGACAATTATGATTAAAATTTACAGTACACTGGCTTCTATATGGGGGTTATGCTTTAATTTGGGGTGTAATGCATATTAAAAGCTTCATAGAAAGCAACAATCATAACTAATCACCAACATCTATGAGAGAAATGTGTGGTATTTCGACAGGTCATAATTGTGGCATTCACTAATGAGACATCAGTTAAGAGCAACTGAATTCTTGTGAATCCTTAATGGAATATTTATTACTGTAATGTAATAACCCGTAACCCCCCCCCCCCCCCCACCGAAACAAAGCACATTTTTGCAATATAGGCAGTAAAACAGATACAAGTAATTGTCAGTCATCCGAAGAACTTTCTCAGAAAACAAATTGTAAAGATTTTGATTTAATGAGTTAAATTATTCTTTTATGTATATAGATGGTGTACAAACCGTAGATAAACAAATATGTAAATAAAAAGTCTATTTGATTATTACATATTAATTTGGTTTTTATGTTTAAATATATATTTAATAATTACTATTTGGCCTTAATTATGAAACAGTAAAAGCAATTCAAGCCTGTGTCTACATACAGAGAGACATGAACTAGTGCATATGCCCACATTAAATGAAGACTTGAGTTTTAAATCTATTGGTATAAATTTGAAATTCCATTTATATTACATACTGCAAATCTCATTACTATGGTTCTGCGTAATATTATTTGGCCAGTGATCAAATCTGTTTGACAATGGTAATTGTCAATCATAATGTCTTTATTTGCTCATGTATGCGGACTGTCAAACCAAGCATTCACAACCAGGTGAAAAGGGGAGCTCCACAAGACAGATCCAAACAAATCTCCCCAGCAATGGCTGAAATCCTTTCAGGCACAAAAGAACTAATTATTCATTGTATTTGCAGATAGAGAACGAAAACAGTGATGTGAATACATAATATTCAGCGGATGGCTGCAGCACTTCAGCTGCATGATGAGAAATGAATTCTGATTGGTGAATGTATGTTCAGAGCTCATTATCTGCTCTGCCTCAGGATTCCTGCGGCCAGGGGGACTGTGGCATTCTTTTCCTAGTCGGCTCCTGCTTTTTCACATCTGGAGGTGTTCTCGACGCACACCCACATGCCTCCAAGCACACGTGTGGCATATCTATCAGGGAAGCTCAAACACTCTTTTCCATTTTATTGTGTGGCTTTAATGGCCAAGCATTCACTTTTGCCATGACCAGGTGTCATCTCAGACAGGGTCAGCTGGACACTGGATGAAACATTACACGGTTTATCGCTCTTTATTTCCTTGAGTTACCACCAGCCTTTGACCACCCAGCTGACAACATGCATGGCCTCTTTTGTGTTCCGCTCCGTGGCCTTTTCCTGACTGCCCCTGAGCCCCGTCTAGGCAGACACTAGAAAATGACCTGAAAAGGTGAGATGATGGCCTGAAGGAAAAAAAAATCAATGAGATAAAAAGCTACATAACAAAAAAAATTATGATTTGTTGTTAAAATGTGTTTTCTCAGCTTCAGAGCTGTTAAATCTAAATTGCATACAGATGTAAGTAATTAAAACAACATTTTAGACTTCTTAAACTATGGGGGTAAAATAATGCTAAACCACAGAATGAACTCTACAAAGAGTTTGGGCATGCCATCAAACCTTCTTTCTCCATTAAATTAATACTTTGGTTTGGCATTTACAAATGTGATACAAATTGAACAAAACAAGATTTGAGTCAGTAGAAACAGTTGATCTATATGCAAAAAATACATAAGGATTTTCCAAACTACTACTACTACTACTACTACTACTAATAATAATAATAATAATAATAATAATAATAATAATGGCTGCCCTGTTGTCAACAGTACTTGTATTGTTAACAGTCTCACATTTTAATTTGTCAAAATTTGCCATATTGTTCACTGACTTTTTAAATATCTTCCTGATTTAGCTAAGGTGAATTTGAGTAACGTTTGTTTGGTTTTCAGTCTTTAAAATGGCTGCAGACAAAATATGTCAGCAGGAGTGAAACCAGGTGAGACTCTCTAACTCTTCAGTTCTCTCTAATCTTGGATTAAAAACCTAATAATAATACGTATGGCTTTTAATCCACCCAATCCAGCATTCTCCCCCTCCGGGGCAGACAGCTTTCTATGTTTTGATGAGCTCAATTTGGCTAGAGGCTAAACTCTGTCTCTTGGAGCTAATTGTAGGTGAAATAACACAAAAGCTAAATCTATTTTTATTATTGATTTGGCTCCATGGAAATGAGGGTGGGGTTCAGCAAGTTAAAGATCATGCCTATTTGTTTAAACCTGTCAAGTTCCATTCTTAATCAGCAGAGATAATTCTATAGGTGGGATCCTCCCACTCGACATCAACATCTACAGGTAGTTTCGTCATGGAAAAGACATGGTCCCTGCTGTAATCTAATTGAAAGGCTGGACCCATTACTAGAGAATGGGAAGACTCTTGTAAAAATTTTAATTGATTATACTATAGAGCCAATACATATAAACTATTGATTAAGCTCATTTTTATTGTAGGATACAAATAAAAGAAAGCTCAAAATCACTCTACTTTCCAACTGGCAAACAAAGGTATTACAAGCCTGAATTGTCCACACATAAAAATGAGGCATTGAGCTTTCAACTTCAAAATGATAGAATGCTTTGTAGAATTGAACTGTAAGACCTGTAACCTGTCCTTACTTTCTGTATTGGTGTACTTGATGAATTTAAAATAAATCTAATCTCTGGTAAAGTGAAAATGTATCTCTTTTGAATCCCACTACTGTTGAAATTATACCCCATTTGATTCTTGGTACACATGACTGTGTGAAAAGTGAGTTGCCATGTGAAATTCCAGACAAAGTTTGAATTTTAACAATTAATCCAAAGGTTATTTTGTTGTCTTATATTTGGGAATGTGCCATTCAATAGATTTATAAAAAAATAATAATAAATAAACTCCATATACACACACAGGAAAACACAATTGCCAGTTATGGTAATGAACCTTTATCTGTAGTAATGAACCTGAACCTTGCTGAAGGGCAGAATCGTAAACATTCAAATTCCCTTCCCCCTTCCCATGCTGACAAACAGCTCAGAAAACATATTCCTGCCTGGTTGCTATGCCTACTCCCCCTCCCCTAAGCTGCCTTTCCTTTTTTTGTGCTGCAGGCCAGGTGTCTCATGCTCTGTTCAATTCCACCTAGAATCAACAACAAGCTCAGAGTTTTTTCTTTTCCTTTTTCTGTGGGCATGAAGTTTGGGCGGGCCAGTGTTTACCTTTGACAAAAGGTGTCCTGGCAATATAGACACAAAGAAGTAAGTCAGGTGTTGCTCTCACGTTACAGATTTTACAGAAATCATCCGGTATTTGTGAAGAAGGCATTGATTTGTTCTGTACCTTACAAGAGGTTTATGCTTCGTTCGCCAATAGCAGAAGTCTTGTAATGTTGAAACTGTAATGTAATTTTGACACTGTTACATGAACAAGTTGTCCAAATTTTTTCTTCATATTTTTGCAATCAGGTAAATGAATGTCAAAGAACACTTCTATCTGAAATATGAAAATTCTAAATAACACTCCCGTCACACCAGGTGGCTTAGTAACTGATGCCCTGCTCGTTTATTTGGTGCCAGTTCCCTTGCATGGCATTATATGAGTGTTTTGGAAGAGTGTGCATATTCTGCACTCCCCATGCTTCCTGGCACAAACAGAGAGATGTTGCAGATATGCTCCTGCAAGAGGCAGTTGGTGAGTAATGAGCAGGCATGAATTATGTGACCAGAAGTACTGGATACATTCAAATATAACCCCGGCTGTTTGTTTTGTGGCAACTGCCATAGAAACCTTTACAGCGCATGAAAAATACTGCAAGAATGCTGCGATGATCAATGTCATTGGCTGAGGCAAAGACGCAAAGTCCAGCTGCATGCAACTAACCATTACCTCTTGACCATTGTACAAAAATGGCACTGACGAATTTCCCCGTGAATCTGTAAAATGAATCGAATGTCCTCTGATTTACATTAGTTACTGTTACCAAACAAAAGTAACAATGCATAATGCTTACTGAAGCCTACCATCTGTGTCAGTACGAATATGCGCTTGAGCTCAATGATGAACACCTAACATTGACATTGAAACAGAATATAGTTTCCCTCATAGTTTCTGCAAGGTGTAAATTTGAAATGATTGTACATTGTATATAGCTACATGAAGTAGCCGGCTCTTTACCAAAACTTAGCAAATTTGTATTGATCAAAGGATTTTTATTTGTCATTGTACAAATGGATTTTTGCAGAAGTACCACTTAATGTTCAAGCGGTCTCCGTAATGACATAAAGACACATACATACTTGGGTACATTATACAAGAATCAACATAGAATTAAAGGAATACATGAAAGAGTTAATAAATATTGGTTGGGCTGCATAAAAACACCGTCTTAACCCTTTTATCTTAAGGATTCATGTTTAATATAAAATACAAAGGAATGATTTTAGGAATCCCCTTCTTTCTCCAAGACATCGATCGAGTGGTTATGGAGTGATGGTCATCATAGTGTAGATCCAAATGTATCTTATGTCACAGAAATGGCATTCCTCTGGCTACCCTGTGACGGGGCCTCAAGAAACTATATATCCCAGAATCACCTTTCGCACAGCAGTATGTGTAGGAATAAATATTTACTAACTCCAGTTTCAAATGCATTGGCATGGCCCCAGTCTGCTGTTACCATTAAGTGTCATCAGAATGCTAATAGACCGGACCTTCATGGGACACGCTGATGCACAGAGGACGTGCGTGTCTGTGTGGTTCATTTCCTGATGAATGTTTTTCCAGGTGTCATTCACACATGTGGAGCGGCTTTGTGTTACGGAGGCTTCGCTTAATCGCTTTATCATTATTAATATCGGTAGTATTTAAACCTTCGCGACATAGGGGTTTCGAGTTCCTGATTGTGAATAAATATTTTGATTCAGGCTAAAATTAAACTTCGGAAAGGGTCGTAAGATGAGATGCTATAATCAATATTGTTCTTTCAGTTAAGCGTGGGCTTCCCACAGATTTTATCACTAACTGAGCCAACACTTTGCGCTACCGATTGATTAAATTAATATTACACAGGGGTAATTTCCGATAAAAATTAATCTTCCAGATTTCTCTTGCATGTGTAGTTTGTGCTCCTATGTCCTCCTTCCACTGATGCTCCTCTAGAATAGAGTGTTGCAAGCTTGAAAACGAAAATTGCCCCTAACTTTGCAAAGGAATGGCGGTGCATGGTGTGGCCGGGCAGCCTGCCAGTGTTTGGGGCACGACATTTGAACTGGAATGCTAGTTCCGGGGACTCCAGTGTTTATCTTGCCCTACATACAACACAAGCCAGCATTTGCTTCATTAATTAGATATCTACCAGTACAAATGACAGGCCAGTAGAAGAGTGAGGTTTTGCCTGGGAAAAGTGGCCTTTCAATTGAAGAAAAATAGAAATCGGACTGGTCTGTAGATTGGTGCGGTTCAGAACTAGGACAGCTCAAGGCCATGTCACAGGCTGGGCCCCACAGCTGTGCCAGGTCGCTGTCCTCGCCCTCGATTTATAGTTTGTGATAAATTCACTGAAGGGGTCACATCTCCCCTACTTGATCACAAACTGTTGCAAGAGCCAGTTTCCAAAACAACACTCTGTGAAGGAAGGAACTTAAAGCTGGTTTTGAATTGGGGTCTATAGGTTTTTTTTGTTTTTTTTTAAAAAAAGCAGTGGCTTTTGTATGATATATGGATGGATGGATGAATGTGGTTAGATAGATAGATAGATAGATAGATAGATGTTTTACTCATTATTGGTCCCATACTCTTTGGCTGTGACCTGTCAGTTTAAGCTGCCCTGTGTTGTGGAGTTTCCTGTTGCTAAGCTTTCTTTTACTAAGCTTATAGTTTATTAGCGATTCCCCTTATTCCTCCCCCCCCCGATGATTTTTTGGGAACTGTAGCGGGGTTAGTCATCTCCCTCAACTAATCCGGAATACTTTGTTTCATTTTTTCGCTCTTTATAATGACTTTTCCAATCTTATCATTAAAGTCTTTGAAATCCCCAGGAGTAGCCATAAATCTTTAAGGCAGACGTGCAGCAGGACCAGAGCAGCATCATACACCATAGTTCATAACAATCCATCTTCCTCTTTTGCATGAGCGCATCAATGCATTTTTAGTGCACAGCTGTCCAAAAGTATACATGGACTATTTTTATACAATGCTTTAAAGGATTTATGGACATTTTCTTCCCTTTTCTATTTAAAGTAAAGGCACACACTCCCTGGTTGCCAATAAATTTATTCGTATCAATTAAATCTAATTGTCTTTTTTTTGCCTTATCAAAATTTCCTATTGGCGTTTAACATGATTCAACTCTCCAGAGAAAGAGTCGCCGCTCTGCGTTTACTGTGGTGTTCAGCTTTTGTGCTGAGAGCGCCGATAAAATATCAGAAGTCGTCATTCTTCCATACAAACAAAACGTCCCATTTTAAGTGTATTCTTGCACTTGTTTGAATGTCAACTCTTAAACTTTCCCGTAAGGGTTCTATAAAATGATTCCGTAATGAAAGGAAGACCTGTGACTTTGATTCACTGTTCTACAAGGCATTATTTAGAAATTCAAGTACAGAAAACATAAACACTGTGGTAAGATGAAGGCATTAACTTGGACTGCTGAAAGAAGTAGACAAATACCTTGAATCAGTTTAATAGTTCCTGAGTCCCATGACGAGGCCTTTGATCATGGGCTCAAGCAAATCACTGGAGAAGTGAGACCTCAAGCAAAACCTCAAGAGGCTTTTGAACAGCCTTTCGGGACATAAACTGCAAGACAGTTCATTTTAAAGCCATTTTGGCCTCAAAATAGACACATAACAAGTCTGACTTTCATTATGTTTATGCAAAGAGCGTTGAGCAAAAAAAAAAAATAACCATGGGCTTCTGGGGCTTCGATAAAATTATTTCCACATACTGACACATGCTGTCTGCTAGCCTGGCACAGACTGCCTTGTTCATTTTCCCCATGACAGGAAATCAAATCACACACCCTCGACACAAACTTTAAAAAGGGTTTTTCAATTATTCACTATTCTTGGGCAGATTTTACATGAATGTACGTGTCACAAACTCTAGAACAGAGCACAATTAAAAACACAGCTTAAAATGTTAAAGAGAAGAGAATATCACAGCCGTTAAAAGAAAAAGCATGAGTGATATATTGATGCGTGTTGTCTAGGAAACAGCTGGACATGTTTCCACAGAAACAAAGGTATAGCCTTGAGATATCGATGTATTTATATCTTATTGCAGCTGTATTTATCTCATTTAATACTTGTATGGTTTTAGTGTGGATTATAATTGGTAAGGGTAGCGAAAACCTTAAATATAACTGACATTACCATTGTTACTTAACTTTATGATTAGTATTATTTAATAATAGGGCAAGATGCATACATGGAGGTGTCTTCATGCCAAATTAATGGAAATGCATAATGGCATGTCCTCTCGACGCCCTTCTGAGTACTTTGGGGATATGCTGTGACAGTAATGTGTAGGACATATGTTGTTCTGAGTGTGTTGAGTCACTACACGGTCAGATAGCGCACTCTTGGTGTACTGCCAAGGTGGAACACATAGATGCATTCTATTTAAGTTCAGGCATTTTAAATAGACTCACTGTATTTAAATTAAGCCATTTTAAATGGAAACAATCTAGCTAAAAAAAACACCATAGCATTAGTCAGTGAGCTCTTCGGCCCCGCCCCCTACCCCCCCCCATCCCCACTGCTTTCCATCACAGTGTTCTTGTCGTAAAAAGGTAAGGTGAGCCTGGCAGCATTTCAGCAGTGTGGGGGGGGTTCTGTTTGCATAGGGTCACTGAACGGGTCTCCCATGTTAGAGCATGGCTGAGCCCCTGAGCCCCTGATCCCGCAGCAGCTGTGGGCGGGAGCAGGTGCTCCGAAACCACGAGGCGGCCCTAGGAAGGCACCAGGCATTAACTGGATTAGTACCTGACCAGGAGCAGGCTTGGGCAGCCACCAAGCCCCCAAGCGTGACTTTTCCAAGAAAAAAAAAACATAAAAAATACCCATCCTGATAATTAGACTCATTCAGGCTTGATTCCTGATGAACAGGTGCCAGACATAATGCAGGTAGACTTGAGTGTAACAGAGCAGCATGTTTTAGTACAGTACTTCACCAGAATAACAATCAGAAAGCAAATGAGCAGAATCAGAAAGGCACTTTGACAACTGCAAGTTTGCACACATTTTTATAGCAATAAAATGTGAATGACATACTCATAATGTTACGTTAAATTCTGGCTAGTTGAACTGGTCACTAGTAGGGCGATTAAGCTTTCACCACGATGGGGTAGTCAAAGCACATGACAAAGTGTTTTAACAGATTTCTAAAACATAAGACTTTAAAACTTTCTCAATCATCTGATCTCAATCTGGTAAAATTCCTTAGCTCATCCAAAATAAGCTGGATACCTGTTCTCAGCACAGGATTTACCTGCTGTAAATGGAAAATGTACAAGACAATTTACTCAGATTTCACGAACAACATCAAGATCGTTGGATACAGAACTAATAGAAACATCTGGAAGCTGTAATCAAAGCTGAAAAACCCATGTCAATAAGTTGTCAGCGCGGGTGCCAATAATTCTGTCTACTATGATAAATTTTATTTACTTTGGTTTCAGTGGTTTTAAAACCACTTGGAAAATCAGGCATGTGATATTTAGTTATTATTTTCAAATCCATAAGCTAATATATGACTTACTGCAATATTGCAAAACGTACCGCATTGGGATCGTAGAGGGTTTTGAAAAATTAATGGTATAAACAAAATATATGAAAATGATTAAGGCTTTTCAGAATTGCAGGAAAACACACAGATGAGGCCATGCCTGTCTTATTTAAAATGTATTCTACTGTTATGTGTGTGTGTGTATATATATATAATGTTTTTTTATAAATAGCATACTGCAACTTAATGTAGTTCTCATGGCTCTTGATATTTATATGTTATTTTTCTTTTAGCTTTTAAATTCCCTTTAGCTGTTTCCAAATATCACACAATCCCCCCCCCCCCCCACCCCCCCAC
>JAAGVU020000035.1:7521174-7535832 GCA_011763525.2 Mormyrus iriodes
CCACCCCAATCCCTATCGTGTTCTGACATATGAAGCAATGCAGTCATTGACGCTCAGGGACCAGCGTGATACAAGCCCCGACAGAAGAAGCCAAGAATCTGTTTGAAACTTCATATTGAAATACAGGGACTTGTTCGAACAGCAAAGCTATGAGACCAGCAGAATTGAAGCTGCACTCATGAGGGCTGCTGCCAGTGTCGAGTTTACATTTGTATAAGAAACAGACAGAATGTCAACACTGACGGTAGAATATAATTACTATGCCCCAATTCCTAATCCATAAAATGGTGAAGACTTTAAATGATTTAAAAAATTTGCCAAAGATGTCAATATTTAGATATTTTCATTGATGTTTGCACTGCACATTTTGACTGAGCTACACAAGCTTTAACTGAAATTATATATTACTTGGCCATTAATGTTGCATTGAAAAATGCACAAGAGATATCTCAGGGATGTTTTACATCACACAACATGTGAAGACTGTACATGTGAACTGCATGTACTCTGCAATGTGCAGTTTCACAGGATTCTCCATCAGAAAGGAGAAAACAATTACAGAATGTCCAGAAATGACAAGGGGAGAGGGGAGAAGATGAGACTTCAGCTGGCTTTGGGTCTGCACCTCCATCGCAAATCTTTACCATAGGTTTTATCATCGCCTGTCCTCCACACGTGCCTTGCAGCCTCTGTCTTGTGTTTTGAATGCACACCTTTCTAGACTGACTGCTAGAGAAAACATGACCCTTAAACCCCTTTCCCTTGAGAATTCTCCTTTGGATCTGTAAATCATTTCCAAAATATTGAATTCCCCTTAAAGTGAGAACACAGTTGTAGCTTCTGAGAAATAGGTGTTTTTCTGTGGCAACATATAACATTTCATCGAGCCTCTGCTGTGGTTGATTTGCTGTGGTTTATCTGGTTTACATTAGTGTGCTTTGTGCTTGATCGCCTAGTTGCTCCAACATATGGCATAAGACTATTTTTTCTACATCCCATTTCTGATGGCTCCCCCCACAGAATATACTTTATTTCGCCCATTTAAAGCTCTTTGTTCTATATTATTTGTTGTGTCTTTGAAAGTTAAATATTCATTTTTTTGTTTTAGTCTCGTAATGAAAGGACTACTTTCTTCTGCAAAAGAAATAAAAGGAAAACGAAGTTGTCCTCCAAACTCCAGAAAGAATCTTGCCAATCTGTATTAGTTTTACTGAAAGAGTTTTCCTTGACTAAATTAGCTTTGAGATTTAATGCTTAAGAAAAGTAACAGCAGAGGGGAAAAGAAACAGCCATTTGGTGATTGAGGAGCACTTGGCAGAAATGAGATATTAGCCTTTACATCCATTATCTCCTAAAAGCTGAAGGAAAGATCTGGTCATCATTGCACACTGAGGAGTTAGAAACAGCATCTCAAGCTCATGCCTGTTTTCAAAAAATGCACACAACTCTCTATACTATTACACCAGAAGCCCTGGAAATATTGTTTCACTGAAGATAGGGATGTCTTTGCATTAGCAGAATTATGGATATTTGTGTGCTTCTGTCTGAAGTTAAGGGCCCCAGTAGTCACCCATATGTATATAAAGTGATGCGATGCATGCATCACGATCCCCCAGTGTGGATTGCCTGGAGTTATCGGTCCCACTTTGCTAATACTCCATACGATAAACAGGAGATGTTTCACCCCAATTTGCTTCAGCGAAGTGTTACAGTCACTCACAGAAATGCTGAGTTTTTTTATCACATCAGCTAAAGATTCAGCTTAATTGTTGGTGAACTATTACATTATACATTATCCTTACCTAAATCCAACAGTATCTTATTCAGTCATCACAAACATCTAACTGTTTTTTTTTTCCCCCCAGTAAATCTTGCATCTCCTCCCGGTAACTTATTCATATACATGACTCTTATTTCACCTTTCCAAGGTCATACTATACCGTAAAAACTACATTAAACTTAATGGGTACATATGTATATGAGTAATAAATCAGTGTCAATAAATAAATCATTTATAATATTAGAATGGAAATTGTATATTAACACTTGAATTGGTAGTGTAATTTCACCTACGGGATTAAAGAAGGTGATGCATTTATTATGAAAAAATCAGTCTCAATACAGAACTGAAAGTAAATGAGGATGAGATGTCAAAATGGCCCACGTTACGGAGAAAGTCAGGCGGTGTCTCACCCACGGGAGACCCGGTACCCTGCAGCCGGCCCAGCCCGATCCCATGCTCCTCTGTGTTCTGGTGAAAACGATCCAGCCTGGAATATTTATGAGGCCGGCCGGGCTTGGCACAGTGGGCACCGTACAGCCCATCTCCCCGTCCCTCCCAGAGCGGTGGCTCTGTTTGCTTTGGATACAGTCAGGATTAAATATCTCCCCCAAAAGGCCAACTTTTCTTTATAATTAGTGACAGAAAGGAATTTTCTTTTGGCACAAGCAGCACCTCTTGTTTTTGCAGCCACAATTCAGAAGGAGCCTTTTTTAACAGACAGAAGACTAGAGGGTTAGTTGTAACATTGCAAAAAAAAAAGAGGGGGGGGAGGGGGGGGAGATAATTCTTCAGCTAGCACTGCTGGGACATTCCATTGATGCATAATTCATAATTTAGAACACCCAATAAAAGGCCTTGACTAACATTTAAAGACGATGTCTGGAGACAATGGCTAAAATAGTCCACCAGTAATGTGGACGATTCAAGTCTTTAACGGAATAAGGGCACAATTTGTTCTGAAACCAGCTCGTTACTTCTGTAAGACTCTTTAAAGAGTCAAAAAACATTTAACTGCAAAGGGATTAAAGAGAAGAGTTGGCTAGCTACTTTATATCGCAGTCCTTCCTTTTTAATCCTGGTCTGATGGTTCTGAAAGTATGGCCATGGGATACTGCAGTGGCCAGTGTGTTCGGCATTCCAGAACAGGGAGCAGGTTGTATCCCCAATTCTGGACACGATTACCACAAACCAGGGTCCCATTGATTGCAGACTGAGGATATTGCTTCCAACAGCATGTAGGGAGTGAATCCAGGACCTCCGGGTGTAGGAGGTGATGTATGGAGATCTTATAACTGCTCATCTGTGATTACATCCTCCTCGACCCTCTCTGTTCATATATTTCACAATTTTCCTGATTCGGCCAAAAAATTTAATATGCTGCCACACAATCCAGACCAAATGGATGGAAAATGTATAATCCGAAAAGGAATAGATACTATTAACAGCAAGGAACAGACAGCAAAATTATCTTTAGCAAAAGCAATACCCTTACAGATAGGAGCTGCAAACTCGGGTTTAATTCGTAATTACTTTTCAGATCACAAATGAAACATGTGCAAAGCTCCCTGGTATTTTTGTTACTAAATATAAAAAGCCATTGTCTCTGAATTTGAAAGGTTATTTAAAACTCTGGAAAGTATGTATGACCTTCAAAGAAGCTCCGCCCACTGCGGTATTATCAGTTGTATCTGTTACAATGTCTCCTGTTCTACTGTTTACATGTCAGGGTCACGGGCAAACCGCAAGCGTCATAAGCACATGTCAGTGGACATGCCTTGCACACGTGAGCCTCCCCTCCTGCTGCTGGAGACCTGTGTTGATTGTGCCCCTTGTTTGTGATGCAATAATGCAGTTTGACTGAACTGCAGGCATTTCTTTTCCATAGTGTTGAGCGGCCCTCTTTCTTATTTGGCGAAAGGGAACAACTCCTCAAGCATAATGATTGCGAGTCTGATTTTTAATGGGATCGAGCCCATCTGGAGTAACAGTCCTTTCTTTGTAGTGCCAGTGAAGAGGAGATAATCCCTGCAATCCAGCCTTCTCTGGGCTGTATCAATGCCAGTCATCAGGAGTCCTGCTTTGAAGGCGATTTTCCTTGCTCTGATCAGAAGCTGGCAGCGGTCCACTCTCAGTGCGAGACTGGCACAGACAGGGTACTGGGCACAGGCATGGATCTCAAGTGGCATTCGGGACTTTTTTTGAGCTGAGTCACCGCCGCGGAGAACAAAATGAAAAGGCGAGATTCGCGGCGTCGTCAGGGTTAATGTCAGGGTATGACCGGCCTACAGATGCTAGCTTAGCTTAGCACTTACCTGCATGCACCACAGAACAAACCGATTTGCCTTGCACCGATATTTGCCTTCTGATGCCCATAATAGAATAAATGAGGGCAGAGGTCATCATGACTTTGGGGAAAGTTATCCTTTAGTTACCCTGAAGTTATACATTCTAATTAGCAGCTAGCAAAGGCTTGAAAAAGGGAAACAAAGGAATTTTGTGTGCTTAAGTATTATAACCGAAATATGTCCAGTGGTGTATCATAAAAAATGCAGAATACTTTAGGAAAGCAATCCATTAGTCTTGTTTACTCTGAAGTCTTATTCTATACACCCCCAAGGTAATTAAATAAAAGAGAGAATAGCCTTAAAATCTAACTTTAAAGAAACCATCGGTTCTTGTTTGGGTTTTCCTACTGCTTTTGAATATCAAATACATTCAAGCAGACACAATATATTTCTTTTAAAGCATGCTTTTATTTCCAAGTCTACAGATTGTCATGTGGTGCACAGGCCATGCTAAAATGTAATATGCTACATTACAATATGCAAAATGTTCACGATGCCTGACAATGATCAGAGCAGCAGCCATTTAAAATGTCTCCACTGCCAAATCTGATTATGTATTCAGATGCTGTTTACAGTAGTCGCCGCATGTGATTTCATGTGATTAAAATTACTGCGACTGCAATTCGTGGACAGCAATTTAAAATTTTTCATTTAAAGAACATTTAAAGTACCTTTCACATTTAAGTTTAAAACCGTATGCTCCTAAGTATGATCTACCTATAGCTGCAGATCCTGCTGAAACACAATTCGATGACCTCATTACTGCATACTCTCCTGACAGCAACAAAGGTAGAGAACTTTTGCACTTTCGAACTCTTGCACCTTCCTCTAACAGCAGTTCAGCTACCTCAGTATGGAAAAATTAACTTCAGTAGCTGCTGAAAGCACGTATGAAAGAATTACATCAGTGTCGGTATTCCCAGTTCAATTAACGTGCCACTTGTACAAATCCGAGGCACAGTTTTCACGACCCAGGTAGCTAATGTTGTATCTTTGCAACTTTCTCACAACGGGACTTCAGCTCATACACATTACATTGATAAATCTGTTGGGATGCAGGGCTCATAGACATCCTGTCCACTAACCTTCTTGGTTATTCCTCTATAAGCTGATGCCCACATGGGCACCATAAAGCATGGCCGTTATCATTGACCTGCTCAGTTTTACCGTTTTCATAATATCCAGACCAAATGTTACTGACACATATGTTCTGGACTAAAATATCCCCTAAGAAACAGATAATAATATTGACGGTAGCCAACTGTGGCAAAGAGTACGTATATTTTCTTGTTAGCTTTCATAACAGGCCGAGGCTTCGGTGGTGACCTGGCCCTTTTCAATTCATCACACAGCGGGGGAACCTCTCCCAGTATTTCCACTACACAGAGAGACAAGGAGATGAAGCTAACTAGGTTCAAAGCAGCCACCCCCCCATGCCGTGTCAATGTACTCCACTAACTGGATTTGTTTGTGAGAAAACAAAAGCAGAAGAAAGCGACCCCACTAAGTCAGGGAAAGATAATTTATTCCTCCACTTTGTTGCTGGGGCTTCGGATCATGGGAAGCAGCTGGTGCCAAAGTGGGATTGGCCCCAGGATAAGGCTCCCTTCGGACCCCTGCTTGGCCGGAACGCCAGTCTGACTTCACAGAGCGCACCTGAGTACACAGATTTACACATAGCCTTTGCGCTGGGGCCGGAATATTCTGCTCACTGCCTTCTGACATCATTACAGCTGTTGTGAATTTAAAAGAATCGAATGGATCCAAAAATTGCAAAAGACTCCCTCTTTCTATCCCACCCCCCCTTTTTTCCCTTTTTTACCCCTCAAAGGCTCAGCTGATGCACAATGGGCCGAAGTGGGGAGCCGTAGTTTGTTAATGTCCACAGCCCAGGACCACCAAGAAGAGGCCTATCTGACATCATTGGTGTGGATTGAAAAGCTAAATAAAAGCATGAGGACTCTGTCATGCCTTGTAGGACTTATAAAATGGGCTGTAGTTGCTATTAAGCACGCAATTCTGTGCTAAAGAATGATTCACCAGGACGCCTCAACATGTACATCAGCATTCCCTAGTAACAGGACATTATTTTCTTGGCTCCCTTGTCTATATAATGCTAACCAATGCAATCTATGTTGGTCCAAAGGGGACAGTCCCTTTTAATAGTTCTACGTATTTAGATGTTCATATCATTTTTAACATGGGTTGTACAGGGGGTGGCGAAGGTTGTGTGTTTGAATCCCACGCCAAGTCTGTTTGTATAGCGTTCGCCTATTCTTCCCCTCACCAGCAGTCCATAGATGGAATTATGTGAGTTGTTGCTTCTCGACAGCCATAGTTTGTGATCATGTGCCTGCTTGCACCACCATGGACCAGCATGTCATCCTGGGTCCCTGTGATAAGCTCTGCCCCATCCCCCATGGTCCTGTACTTGAACTAGCCAGAAGAAAGACGACTGGGCAACTTTTTCGTTCTTGAAATGATGTAACATTTTAATTACTGATGAAAGCTGCAGTTCCTTCTTCCATCGTAAGAAGAAATGCTACTAGATTTTTTTATATACGTTCAAGGATGAGCTGTGATTTAATGATACATTTCTTGACAATTCAACGTCAAGGAATGCCTTTAAATGCATGTCTACACAGCAAAGTGTCCTTTCTGGGGTGCAAAAGAGGGTAAAGGCACACTGTGAACAAATATAAGATAGAGTTTAAGCATTAGTTAGAGAGGAATACTAATTGATGACACTGTTTCACACCTATGACTTGCTGTTCTTTGGCCTTTTGAGGACCACAAAGACGCCACCATCCATCCGCTTGCAAAATGCCAGACCCCAGTCCTTAATATAATAGCAACACCAGTATGCAGAGTCTTCTGATAGATGTTGCCCATCTTTTCAGGATGTTCCATGTCCCATGGTACCACTACAGTGTATGGGCTCCAAAATAAAATCCCCCAGCAGCTCTCGCTGTTTCCAGCTGAAGAAAAGCGCACCAGCAATTTTGATTTTTGTCATCATTTTTCCTCTATGCATTGGCAGAAACCTGCTACGAAAGACATACCAAGCTCCGTCGTGCAAGGCATGGGGAAAGGAAACAGTTTCTTAGAAGCAAAACCAAATAAATCTCCGTCCCAGGGTAAATAAAACTATTGTTTTACAACCAAGCAATAACTGTAATGGGGGACTCGATCAGCGGTGGCTTAGGCAATGTCAGCTGCCAGTCTAGGTTATTAACATGTCCCAGAGGACCCCATATCAAAGTACACTTAACAGTTAATTTCTTTCCCGTGATGAAATAGGGTACTTGAACCTGGTGTGTTTAGTCACACATGGTCTTCATTATGTATGTCAAGCAGCAAGCGGGCATCCAGTCCCAGGTGTGGCTCTTAAGTCTAAAGCAGAGAATAAAGGTGAGAACTTCGCTTTGCATCCGATTCCTTTGTAATTTCCCAGACTAATTCTTTGTTTGTTTTATTGTTATTTAAATTTTTTTTTGTAAATGTTTGCTTTGGAGTTTACAGTACAGCCTATAATCAACATCTGTCGACTTCGCATTTCGCACAGAGACTCAAAAACGTACATAAACGTGAAGTATAAGGGGATTTGAAACAGCGGTATGTACATGCAGTCCAAGCTAAATTATGATTATTAATGTCATGCTGTTTTCTACTGTTCATTTTGAAATGTAAAAATATGATTTTTCGCTGCCGTGCCGCATTATGTAATCTGATACAGCTTTCTTCCTTTTTTCCATTTTATCCAGAAAGGAAAAAGAAAATGAACCCCATGTGACTTCAAAGTGCTGATGCAGCAGAGTTTTTGGTCCCGGCTCCGCGCCGGTCTGGAAACGCTGAGTCACTGTGCTGTGGGAATGCCGGCTGGACCGGGCCGCTGGCCGCGTCTGATATACGCCTGCGTGTTCCTTTATGTCCTTGTGATCTGCACTCGGCGCAGTATATTCACACAGATAGCTAATAGAAAATGACGAAAAAGCAAGCAGTGGCCTGTAATCCATTGGCATCACATGCAGGGTGTCCCTGTGCTACCTGGGAGAGGCTCCAAGCCTCATAGTGGCCTACATTGGGTAAGCACTTATGGAACACAGATGGGTGGATGTATGGCAAACACTGTCATTATTAATGCCATAAACAAATGTGAAATATATATAATAATTCTTTGGCTGGTTCTATTGACATTTAAACTAAAAATGAACTAAAATGAACTAAATGGTTTTGTATGTGACTATCATTATGCTTCTGTTTAAATGTATATTGACTTATGATGTTTGGTGACACTTTACATCACCTGCGTCTTCATCATGCATTCATTATGCATTCAGAGAAGATTCAGTTCACCTCAATAATGCATGTATAATGTATCCATAGGATATTCATAAGCAGCATGTAAGTATGCCTTAACATGCCTTACAACAGTGCATGCATAATGCCTTCAGTGAAAAAACCCTGACAGCTATGAAATAAATGAATAATAAATATTATGATTGTATAATCGTATAATGTTCGCTATTAATGTATAGTAACGCTATTATGGTATGTTAGGATGTTAAGGTATATTTACATGCTGCTTAAGAATTAAGCAAACAGGACCATTATACTTGCAAATGCCCATCCATCCATCCATCCATCCATATATCTGATATCTAAGCACTTTTGAGTTTGCTTGTTGATTTATTTGACTGAGACTATGTATATTAATAACAATATCACACAACAATAACAACGTCATACAACACAAAATAAAAAACACATTCTGTTCAGGGTCAAGTGAACTGTGTATTACATTCTTTAAAAAAAATCATATTGACTACAAAACACAGACAATTTTATGACAGGAGAGAGGGAAATGAATATATATTACTTGTTACTCTTGCCAAAGTGATACAAGCATATACACGCATACATAAATGCATATCTCAAAACTGTTTATGCAGTATCAAATCTTTCCAGTGTTTTTAGACTGCAGTACAAGCACATAACTCAACAGTTATGACAATTATGAAGAAATCAGATTGGCATGTGCTGCAATAATAACTCAGCCTTATCCGCATACATATAGAACCGAGTAATGGAAATTTTAGCTCAGGATAGAATCATGAGCGCAATTTATGTCTTTAAAATTAATTATGAATAATTGAAATCTAAACATTTTTCAATGGCATACGCACTGTGGTTACTTTGGTATCGAACGAGAGCATTCGTAACAATTTCGAAAGCATTGTTACGTTATAGCTGCCTTGCCACACCGAATGGTGAGTCATAGTTCACGTGGTCCATAAACCCCAGCGAAGGCTCGGCTCTGGTCCAGGCAGCATTGTTAAAAGGCAGAAAATATGATTCAGCCCCAAATTTTGGAGGTGTGACACCAGGGGGCTGATGCCAATACTCTGAGCCTGCGTGAGCTATTCCAAAACACTGAAGTGAGATAAAAGGTGAACAGAGCACAGCCATGTTGAGAAAGAAGAAGAAAGCAGTCGTTCCTGTGGTCAGTATTCAGGGTGAGGATTAAAGTACACAGGAAATACAATATGAATCGCTTAAGGGCACTTTTATGGAACCACATTCATACCCTTAGTTTAAATCCTTTAAGTCCAGCAGCCCTAGTCTGGAAAAGGGAGGAAATTATATTACAGTTCTTGCCTTTTTTGATGAAAATTGCTTCCAAACACTGTAAAGAATTCATTCTGAACAAGGAAACCAAAGCTGTTTATATAATTAAGAAGCACTTTGTCAGTCATTTCACATTTCAGCTATTTGATAAATTCACGCCTTCTTTCTTAAATATAAGAAATGAATGTGCTGTTCAGATTGATACTTCTTAAAAGACTAACAAAGTGCTGGTGGTGCTGACCGTTACAGCACACCATATTTTCTTTCTGGATTTTTCATACTCATTCAAGGAAATTGTTTCGCTCTGATCAAGATTACTGCCAAGACCGGTGCCTTGTATGACTAGGAAAGAACAGAATAGTACTTCATTAAGTTTTTTAATCTATTTGTACACATATGAGAGATATTCACTAGAGCAAGCATATGTAGTCCATTATTACAGTTAGTTTGGTGAAGAATATCTCAGATAAAAATTTAAGTACTCCTTAAATTCACAGAATTAGTGCTCTAGTGTGCTTTACTCGGGGAATTATGACATATATATTGTTGAAATGTTTCAGATGTTTCAGAACTTGATGTAACACAACTATACGACTATACAGCTGGGAGAATTATTGCTAAATAGCCGTCATCCAAATGGAGAATTATAACAAAATAAATTGCTTAAATTGGGCATGAATAATGGAGTGAGTAGTAGGGATATAAATGGTGCATAGTTTCATTTTTAATAATAAATTTCCATTTATTAAAAACAGGTTGAGTATGATTAATTTAAAAATCATGACATTTCTCAGAGCTGCAGCTCACACTGGGTGTCAGACTTGAATATAAATGGATAGAACTTGGATAAATTGGATAGAACTCTTCTGAAAGTGAAGAAAGTTTGATCATATTACTTACCACTTCCTCTGTTTCATGTATAAGATTGCTTAAGATTTGTTATGTTCAAATGTTCTCCCAGACAGAGCCATGTTACAAATAAGGAATTAGAAAAGAGATCCAAGCTCTATTTATGGGGGTGGGGTGCGTTTCAGGATGTAGCAGAGACAAAGATGATAGAAATTGCGTTGTGATGACACATAGTGACAGTCGTCTCCATATTTACTGCACATTATGATAAACGTTCTTTTTCCGACTGACCGAGGTGACAAGGACATCCAATATGGAAGTGAAACCAATATTACACCTATCCATCATAGTGATGATGCACTTAAAATAGGTCATGGCAACTAATTTGGCACTAAGCCATTGGGGGAAATGTTGTCTCTGTAGAGAACAGGTAAGTCTATGGCACTAATTCAGTAAGTTAGAGTTAGTAATGAAATATGTAGCTAAAGAAAGGCTTTAACGCATGACCTGGAAGATTAAATCAGCGCTGCCAACTCCAGTGCCTCCTGGAGCTGAATGCTTTTCAGAAGTATTTTACACAAGTCTGAAGGCAAGAAGAAGCATCGGCGACGAATGTCACCTCAAAAAATCATTAGGAGATCCAACAGGAAGAGTCATGCTTATGCTGGAGGGCACAGTTACTTCAAAACTGTATGAAAAAATATTCTAGACAGATTGTAATTGTTGCCAGTCTCTATGAGAAAAACAACATATCTTACTCTGAATACTTTTTTCAAAGAACACTATAGCTATGATTTCTTATCAGTTAGTATCAGACGATAGATCAAATATTCGGACTAAATAATGATACAGTTATATATAATGTAATACAGACAGACTACTTAAATATCAACACACTTGTGATCCCGAACCACATTTGGTCAGTACTTTGAGATCCCCCACTGTTTGGGGTCAGATGTAGTGTTGCTCGGCAACAAATTTTAAAACAAACAGGCAGCCATGGAAGTAATCCCAAAACCTGTTATCAAGGCCCCATTTTCACACAATTAGGCTCCATTCTGCCTGGCCCCTATCACTCGCCATCTCCTCCTGAGTGCTGAGAGCCTTTTGCCCCTGGTTTCCAAAATAAGTCATCAACAGGCTTTACTCCGTGGTATGGGCATGGCAAGAACCCTCTACACAGAACACAAGGAAATGCCAGCGACTAAATGGGGGACTAGTCACATCATCTCCTTACACCGATGCCATCGCTCAGGCCGTAATTCTAAAGTCATCTACCACAATCCATGACAGAGAATTATACTTGACTGCACAGAGTACTGTTACGCAGCCAGCAGAGGTTACGCACTGTGACGCCAGCAGAGGTAGTGGTAATGAGGCAGAGCATATGAGAATGGAGCTGATTAGCAAACTGCTAAAGCAGAAACACCAAGGGCGGTTTATACATTCGTCTGAGCATCCATATGTCAAAAGATGCACACAGTAGAACGATCGCCAACGGAAGTCATAATCTCTATTTTGCTTCACATGCAACATGGAGGGTAATATTCTATCGGCAGACTTGTTGAGGGGCAGCTTATATATGTCAAAATTTACACAAAGTAGAATTAAATAAAGATGGATAAAAGAAGTTATAATCTGTATTTTGCAGCACATGCACCAAGGAGGGTGTTGTTCTACTGGCAGATATCGTGCCGGTTCAGTAAAATAACTTTGCAGCAATTGAATTACTTATGGGGATGTCAGTGTGCTCACTGATGATTTAGATGCAGAATACTGCGGTTTAAGAGAGGAGGCTGTGTTGGGAGGACTTTAATGCATGTACCCGTGACTCCCACACAACCTCTTATTTATATTTTTGTAGGAACCAGTAGCTCCCTGAGGCAGAACCGCAGGGGAGTGCAAGGAGGTGGGAGCCTGACTAGATTCCTGTCTCACGAGTCAGGCTGCTTATCTTAACCTGAACATTTGAACCCCAAGTAGACTGAGGGCATATATTGCCATATATATCTGTCTGACCAAAAGAGCCACAAATCTGGCTTTGAGTCTAAAATGCAGGTGAATACATTAGTAATATACTCCAGAGGGGACCATTTTCCTATATTTGGATAGTTTATGGGTCAAATGAAATCCCAGTATTGGTGCTAGTAAATGCCAGAGACAGGAGGCAGGAAGTGAGGAGGGTTATGTCAGAATCGCCGTGGAGACGCCAGCTCCCCTTCACAAACACCGTTTTAAAAATCACTGTACAGGAGCACAGAAGGAAAAGCACTTTTCCTCACCTCACCATCAGCCCTTGGAAGCTCGTTCTTTCCAGATGGCCAAGCAGACACATTGAGTCCCGCTTCCGCAAATGTTCCAGCTCCACTGGTGGGAATGGGAATTATGCAGTGTCTCACAGGGCCAGACTAGCACAGCACAGGGTGTAGGAACCTTATGTCCTTTCCTAAGCGGCTAAATCACTGTTTTCTGGGCACGTTGGTCCATGGCCTGGGTGACGATGTGAGATGCCCTTAGGGGACACGTGAACTGGGACACATCAATCGGAACACTTTCGCAGGGACACATTAAACGAGGTGTGTGGCTCTATACCCGTGATCATAAGGTCGCCAGTTCGCATCCCGCGGATGGCAGAGTGATGTCACCGTCGGGCCCTTGAGCGAGGCCCTTAACCCCAGTTGCTCCAGGGACAGGCAGACCCTGCTTTCTCACTTGTATGTTGCTTCAGACAAAAACATCTGCTAAATTAATGCAATATAAATCGTATTTTCAGAAGACACATGGCAACTCTGATGCCTTGAGACAGGTTGAGCTCAAGAGGACACAAGTTAAATCCTGTGCAAGGAGCCATGGTAAATGGGACACTCCAGGGAACATTAATTGAAATATTCAATGAATTTGTGTAAGATTATTTTAGTAGAAATGGTTCAGGTTACTGACTTTATATTTATGTTATTTGTTTTTTTAAATATTAATATTGTTTACAATCTGCTGTTTAAGATTTGTGCATAAGTTTACCTGTTTGAATTTGGAGAAATTTAGGTGAACTTAGGTGAACCTACAACTTACACTTGCTTGCAGGGGGGCTAACTTTTATTTCTCAATACAAGGAGAAGGAGCCTTGTCAGACAAAGCATATCAGTACATATCCACAAAAACTGCATTGGAACCTTTTTACAGCAGCCCTGCACTGGAATGACAATGATTCATAACATTACAAGACAAAGAACATAAGAAAAACCAAATTCCCACATTTAAAATATGTAAACAACAAAGTCACAGTAGAATATACTTTAGTAAGTCATTCTCATCCTCGTATGCTAAATGCTAAAGTGAGGAATTTTTCCTATTCAAGTGTACTCACTTATTACAGATTTATTAAACACAGGCTAATTAGGGTCATTTATTATACAAAACCAGAACAAAAAGCAGAACATAATGTAGTGGAGATGAATGAAGATGAATATGTCTAGTAGGCAGATGCATTGCAAAAGTAACACCTTAGCTTGCATCTCCCCTTTTGGAGTGTGTCCCTTAGTATTCCTATAATGGCAAAAAACACATGGTAACACTTACTTGAAGTGCTACTATTACGATTATATTCTTAATTATTCATAAACAAATTCTTACTTAATGTATTAATTAACCACAAACTACATTAGATTCTGATTTGTACTTGAGAAGTAACTGAGTAACTGCCTGAGTTACTGTGGTACTGTATTGTCAAGTGTTACCACATATTGTGCCATATATATATAAAATTGATGATGGCTAAATAACATATTTAATTTGTACCAATATAGTACAATTAATACTGCAAAACATTTTAATAACAAGAAGTACTTACTAAGAAAACTAATTATACATTTTACTACAATTATTCTAATACATATTGATCATAACTACTCATGCAAAATGTAACTTAATGTAATCCCCCCCCCATTACCCATTCAGGGTGTACGATCCATCATTTACATTTACATTTACATTTTCATCATTTGGCAGACGCCCTTAGCCAGAGCGACTTACATAAGTGCTTTAAGACTCTACAAT
>JAAGVU020000035.1:7535873-7593756 GCA_011763525.2 Mormyrus iriodes
AATTCAGGTATTTCTGGAAAAGGTGTGTTTTAAGACGTCTTTTGAAGACATTCAGTGACTCAGCTGTTCGGACATCATGTTTTTCATAGCTGCTGGGGAGACTCACTGTCTCACATTGAACAAAGGCTCTATGGTGTTCGGCCAATGAGCCTGAAGACGAAAGTTTCCAAAACGACACGAGTGACGATGCAATCGGCAAATACAGGAGGGACCTGTGGGAGGGTTAAAATCCTCCATAGCCAACAAAATGACATGCCTCATGGAGTTCAAAGACAAGAGTTCCAGCAGAAAGACAGATTTTTCTACAAAAACTCCTTGCCATGTACAGTTAGCATGATTAACACAGCAAGCCAGAGATAAGAGTGGGACGCCTGCCAACAATTATCAAAAAAAGGAGCTGTTGGTTCCTCACATTAAACCTTTCCACCCTTATTATATGTGTAACAATGCACTCTACCGCTTAAACTATCATTCAGTATAGGGATTGCTAACAATTAATGCTTCTCGTGTGCTATTACAATATATTCATGTTGAGTGACAACAGAATAAGTGTTTACACTGCATAAATTTTTAAAAGAGCTATCGCCATGCGTGCCAAGATATCCGAGACTATTTGCTGAGGTTAAGAGTGTACCATCTCAGCTTCACCCCAGGGTTGCAATTTGGGATAATGGCAGTCTATAGTGGATCTTCAGCCAAACAGCACAAAACTAGTTGCCTCCCTCTATTTAGAGAATGGGCTGTTCTCCCAGCAAAGAAGCTCGAGAAAGCTCCATTTACCGAAGTAATAACTAGGTCCAGGTGCTCAGCAAGATTAAAAAACCCAGTGCTTGCTTTGTTGGACTAAAGATAGTGCCACATAAACTGGGTTAAAGCCTTATCTCCATGAAGTCAACCATAGCGTTACAGTACAGTTCTCCAATGGACAGCCATCTATCCATCTTCTAACCACTTATCCTGGTCAGGGTGTTTGGGCCTCTGCAGCTCATTGCAGGCAACGTAAGGCACAACCTTGTGGTACACCCTGGATGGGATGCCAGGCCATTGTTGGGAACCTACATTACAGGCAAGTTATAGTTAGAGATAGCTAATTAACCTAATTGAAAATGTTTGGGCTTTGGCAAGAAACCAGAGGTCTCAAAACAACCTGCACAACCCAATTTTTAGCATTTTTTTTCTAATATAAACTGAGATTTTATGGATATGTACTCAAGTGAAATGTATATGTGAGATCAGGTGTTCTTGGGTCAGGGTCGTGTCTAACTTTTTGGGTGTCTTTCTTGGCATTTGTGCGTGACAATGTGCAATAGCTGATTTGCACCACAGTTAAAATATACTTGTTTAGAGTCTGTTTAGTAGTGCTTTGTCTCGTTACTGGCAATATACCCTATATACGTGGAAATGTTACAGGTTGGGAAATGTGCTAATGAGAAAAGTTCAGCAAAAGTCCAAACTCCCAGACTGTACCCTCAACAAAAGCGAAGGCAGCCAGAATCCATACACAACAAGGAAGTACACAGAGGTAATAGGTTCAAAAGTTTACCGTTTCTCCTTCGGAATGGCGTCTTAATTTCGTCCCTCCCTACCAATGTGCAAGAATCAGGGGGACTCATTTGCTTCTTTTAATCAACTTGATTGTGGCATAATCTGCAGTGCATACCCAATGAGGCGCCTCAAAAGAGCCGTCGATTCCATGCAGTATTCTGTGAAGACCTGCAGTACATTGAAACGACTAAACGGGCACCATTTGCATTGTGGGACATTCAGGATTTAGAACCTTAAACAATGGTTATTAACATCACATCAGATAGTGTGAAATCAATTCTCTCACTTGTCAGCCATTCATCTTGGGAACTATTTAAGTGTCACTTTATTGAAAAATATCTGTTCTTGCATTGCACAGCTCCTCTGAAATGGTTTAAATGGCAAACTGAAGATTAAAATGATGGTTTAAGCCTTCTTTTTCATTTCTTTCCCCCTTTAGTCTATTCTTAAACCCTTTTCCGGGCATGATATTTACATTTATTTATTTAGCAGATGCAAGCGAGGCAGTAATACATCGTGTTTGGCTCTGAAAAAGTTACACAGGTAGACCTTCATTGTTTATCATCACAAAACCAATACATTTTCTGCTGGTATTTGAATGTGCTTTGCCAATACAAGCTCATTCTTTATTTGAAACAGAAAAACGACATTCTAAGCATCTGAGAATGTTTCCCAAGCCCGCTGCATCTACGAAAGTTTGTTGCCACAATGTGGGACTGTGTGCGATGGTTTGCGGTTTGGGGTATGGCTCCAGACCAGCTCCCTTCCGAATACACACACAAAAAAACAAATTAATAAATAAACAAAATTAAATAAAAAAGAATAGCTAAACTAGATCTAAAATGTGATGTCCCACAGTTAGGGGAGGGCAGGGATGATCAGTTTCATTTACCTTGGATCCTTGTTCAGCTGCCCTGAAGTAAATACTGGGAGATGAGAACCATATTTTTCCCAAATAGAATTAGGAATGATGCCTGGAGAACGTTAAAAATAACATAGGGATGAAGGAATTCCAGAGGGTTTTCCATTAAACTTGTGCGACATCTCTGCGGCTGAATTCATCATTTGCATCCCCTCCCCCTGCTCGACGCAGTTCATCCCGTTCAGAGCCGCTCGCAGTAGGGCTTTTTCTGTGCAAAGCACGTCAGGCACTGTTATGATATACTCCAAAATAGTGTAATATTTAGATTGGTTTTGTGTCAGAAGAGACACAACATTACAAATTCCTGGTCCACATTGTTGATGGAGTGAAGACTGGGAGAGAAAACTATTTAAAGTACTATGGTATGTGGTTAGAAGGCCCATTGGGTTGTGTGCATCGTACTGGTCATGCTAAAGACAGCAGCTGGAGAATTACAGTAGCGTGCGCTCACCACAACTGACTGAGCTGAAACTGAGCAATTAATCAGAGGTTAACCCGACAAACCTCACTTGGGATCTTTAATTTGTTGTACCTAAACCTCCTGAAAAAGGACCAAGCACAGCAGAACTAAAAGTAAATATGTTTACGGTATGGTCGTGCCAAGGAATTTCTTAGGACGCTGCGGACTACACAGGAAAAGACCGGGGAAACAGGAAGGCAAGAGTTCGCCTGCCGCTGAATGCTAGACTAGGCTCTGAAAGAGGCAGAATCAACAACAAATCACCACAGAAAGCTTCAGATATACTTTTTCTCAGATGAAATGTGGTGAAACCTACGTTTTAGTATGACAAACAGCTCCGTCAAGCAACAGGTATATGCTGAGCATGAACGTTTGGTCTACAGGTTTTTGGTCACAGGTGCAGCGACTTTTATGGAGGTCAGAGGGATAATCGAGGCAGGACAGCTGACGCATGAGCAGGATTTCTGAAGAACAGGCGATAAAAACAAAGCGAAACGCACAGAGCATCACCTGCCACACGTCTGTAACTCCAGGACCCTCTGCCCAGCTAAAGACTTTCGCGATTCTGACCAGGCAACCCAGCCAGAAGCAGGATATCATGTATTTTACACACCCCTGACAAGTATTTCGATACCTGTGGCAGACTACGTCCAGTCCATCTGTTTTGCATTGTGGCTAATGGGAGTCAACTGTTCAAAAATCAATTCAGGAGCAACGTGCCAGCGGTGCTTTTCTGCACTACTCCACTCTCAGAGTTACGCTGCAATTTATCTGTTTATTTGTTCATTTCCCCTTCCCATGACTTGCAGGTAGTCCAGCATCCAGAAGTAACATTTTTTCATAATATTTGCTGTAAAGAACAATAAATATGCCATTTCACAGAACTATTTTTGACAATTTCAAGACAAAGGTAGAGGTCATTTTCAAATAATTCCACTGGCATTGCTTATTGTCCTGTCATCTTAGTTTTACATTCTGTGCACTGTATTTCAATAGAAAGGTGGACATTTAGGGAAAAAGTGAAAAAGAGCCGATCAAATGTAACAAAATTCTGGAACGGATGTATTGCCTTGCCATTTCAAATGGAATTTAATACAGATCCAGAGGTGCACACTGGTAAAATAAGTTTAAACAAAACTTTAAACCAGAAACAGGACAGTAGTGCATGCTTGAACATCGACTTCTGACAAAAAATACATAACTAGGAGTCAACCACCTTCCATCATGTGTTGTACAGACTTTGTTGGAGTTTGGTAACATTTCAGCACATAGCAAGTCAATAATGCGTATTATTATGCAAGCAAGCAAGATTTGTTCTTTTCAGTCAAAGCACACGGTGAGATTAAGGGCAGTCTCATATGCAGAAAGACATTCAGCTCAAAGAGCTGTCATTAAATTTGTATGACAGATACTTGATGCCAATACCCCGAGGCCTAATCCTGAATGGTGTCTCTAATGGCATCTTTATACTCCTGCATGCCTTACAGTCTTACCGTAACACATCAGACTATGTCAGAGGTGCCCGATGACCTATAATTGACCTGCTGTTATACACTGTCTTAAACCAAAATTTCCTAAGAGCTGCAGAGACCCAGCCAGATAATCAATTGCGTCGTACCCAACATAGCAGCACCCCCCCCCCCCCAGGTGGGCTCATTTTACACATATTAGATGAGCGTATGCAAATGTACCACTAAGGTCATGAGTTCGTGGCCCGGGGAAGGCCCAGTGCTGAAAGTCTGCGCTCTCACCTGCGGGATGCTTTGCTGCGTTAATGGAAATGCCGACGCATTTCTGCTTGCAAGGTTGGCGTAGGTAGGTGCCGTTCTTGCTGTGTATTCATCAACCATCTGATGTAACAGCTGACGCCACATTTCATGCCAGAGCTTTTTCATGATATGAAATTGGAGTCTATAGCTGATTTGCATATGGCAAAAGAAAACAGCCCAACATTTGGTTGGACATCAGATTCCTATTGGCGGGAGAGACAGTACCTATGGCTTGCACAGTCTAAATGACCCCAGATTGACTGAGCAGCACTCTCTTAGTTCCTTTAGCCATATTTGGCACTGACGGCTTCGTCATGCTGCGCATTGCTCATTGCTCATTGCTGAGAGGAATGAGGGAATTCATACGCCAAAGAATAAGCGTTACCCCCCTCAGACGGGGCTCCATGTGGTTTTCTGGCTTGGTTGCCGAAGTACTTCTTAAATTTGGAAGCTAAACCTTTGACAGAACACTAAATGCTCCATACTGTCAGGCTCATAGTGCCCTACATCTCAGAATTAGGTAACAGGAAGTACAGGAAGTGGGGTAGTGAAGAAAGAGTGACTAGAATGCCAGATGGGGCTAGCACGCTCAATCTCCCCTTGAAGGTCTACATAACCCAGCTGAAGTTGGCTTTGTGAACCATATCTATAGCCTGCATGAGTCTTTTGGTTAGAATTACAATTTTTTTGAGTGACAGCACTTGGATGAGTGACTAAGGCAACTACCATATAGATATAGCTAACTGTAGTATTGAGATCTTGAGTTTGGAGTTCATATTATTAGTTTCCACTGAAAGGTACCAACCTTTGCATTATGACCTACCATTACCAGAAGTTCCAAATCTCATAGAAGGAAAAATCTCTTAAAGGGTGTTACGTGCCGTCTTAGGGGCTCTATAAGAGCTCATTGAGTCTGGAGAGCTTTAGCAGTTGTTTAAGAAGAGATTTATCTGTCAAAGGGGTGACTTATCAGTCCTGTCAGCCCACCAACACTGCGGTAAACTTTAGCCTGACAGAAAGCATGTCATCTTGTGTCTTAACCTAGTGCAAGTGATATTCTGTTATCTTTTCAGCAATTCCACTGAAATGCACTGGGTTTTCCTCCAAAGTGCAAGACATAGCAGATTTTCACAGCTTAGTCTGGTTTTTACTCTACATAGCTATGTATATTGGATGTCACCTTTTAAGCTGACAGACAAACAAAGAGATTAACTCTATTTGCAGACATCATGATCCCACAACTGCCAGGCTCATCCCACCTTGTTGTATAAGCAGGGAAAGAGGAATGGACAATTACCTCTTACAGTAACATATCAAGATGCAGAAAGGTCTGAAGGGAGCATGTAAAGTACTGCATTTGGGACCAAGTGCTGTTTCAACAAAACCAAGAACAACCATGATCTGCACCCAGAGCTGAATTGCCCCTTTTCGCTTCAGTCTTACTACAGGATTGTTACATTTGATATTTTTTTTCCTTATGCTAGTGAGAAGAAGCCTTCAAGATCATACCCCCAATCTGGGATGCATTCATGCACCAATGACATCACTAGGTTTAACCACATGGGTACCCTTGAAGGAAACGCTGAACGTCTGGAAAATGCCACAGCAGTCATAGGCCATAAATATGTAGAGACGTTCTTGATTTCCCGATGTTTCACTCGCTTCATTGTTGAATTGAAAAGTCATTAAAATCCCATCTGAATGCATAAAAAAAATTATGGGAACAGTTTCCAAACAATTATGATTTATCATCCATATTTATTTCCTTTTTAATTACCTAACATTTAATAACATTCATTTATTCCCATGTCTGATTATTAATTTGCATATATACTTGCTTGCAGTATAATATTTAAAAATATTTAAAAATAAATATAAAATGAGCTGTATCATGAAGCTAAATTATGTCACAGCAAATACATGAGAGGTTATAAGAGGGTCTAAAAATTGAAAGTCCTCTTTATTGGTGGTTATTATGCAAATTCGAACATTTTTACTGGTTGTGAACAACCCCTATTTTTTACTCTGTAAAGAAGAAGCAATTCCAAGTAACTGCTATGTCAGTAGTGTAAACAACCCACCTTGTAACATTTAACTACAAACACAAACCATTATTTTCAAACGTGTTCAGTCGCGTACTGCATTGCTGTTATCTCACCCGCTGAATTATTATATCTGAAAGGCCCGAAAAAAGATGTTTAAATTCAACAATAAGCTACAACACTACTGCTTGGGATCTGGTAAAGCTGAGCTTTACATAAGATCCCAGCTAACATATTTCCAGAGATCGGCGGTAAGGGTTACCGTTGGACACTGGCAGGTGTGGAGATTTCAATGCAATGGGCATGAGCAGCTGTATTATCAAATGTACCTTAACTGTTCCTTCAGTCTGCCCAGCTTCCATTAGCTTTTGCTGTTACATTACTAGTGACAAAGCTGCACTCATTACCTGGTAACCCCTTCACCAGCATGTTAACCAGTTCTTTTGGATAACTGAGGACAAAGTACAGCAATTCCTGTGCCACTATTCCAATATTTACAGCATAATACAAATAAATTATGGCTGGGAATCGATTACAGAAAACAACTAATTAATCGCATGTCACTGTGATTAATTGTGATTAATCACACCTAATATTAAAACTTATAATCATAAAAATCAATGTAGAATTAACACAAAGGGGAGTCATTATTGTGACATTCATTTTCTCTCATTTTTAAAATCAGAGACAGTTAAACAGTTTTATTGTCACCATTTATTTCTGTAATAAACATAAGTATTTCGCCAAATGCAGGGCAAGAGTTATCGAGATGAGAAAAGATGACAAAACTAACAAAAAATTGAGCAAAAATAAATCTTATCACAAATTACATAATTTTAAGACCCCTAAAAGTTAAAATAATGTTAATTACTCTACACATTTTTTTTTGTTTGTAAGTTTGTAAGAATGACCCATATTTTAACATTTGTTTAATGGTTTAACTTAAACTTGGGATGTGCAGATTATTCATTTTGAACAGAAATACTACTTACATGCAAGTACAAGCTGAATTTTAATACTTTCAAAAAGGATCGATGAACAGATGGCAATAAGAAAAGAGAGGATATCGTATTAAAAGAAGGGATGTTAAAGGATTATTTCTTTTAAGTCACACACCTTGGCGATAAATGGCATATACCAAATACTGTATACATATAATTCCATGTACTCAATAGGCAGATCAAAACACAATTTAATCCAGATTGTGTGATCTATCTAACATCTTAAACTATTTGGCAGATGGCTCTAAAACAGATGCCTGATAACCACTGAACTTACGCAAATATAGGCCTACATGAAAGATATTTAAGATTTTAAGGTATTGCCCTTCGATATAATAAAACAAATGTTGCAAATTACAATATTTTTATACTATGTTTGCCTCCGTCTGGCATTTTTTCAAAATGGAATAAACCAGGTAACATCAGCTTCCCTGCGAGATGCTAACTGAAAGTTTTGATTTTAGCTTTGAATTCAGGGATTCTGTGTGGTGTCATGACCCAAACCCTAAACTGTGATGTTGCTCACAATCACCAACAACTATTATAGGTTTCTATTAAAATCTATGCTCATTCTATTCTCCTCTTTGGGCAACAAAATAAGACATGTGTTAATGTGATCAAGAAAATAACGTGTTATGAAAGAATTAATGCAACATGTTAATGCGATAAATTTCCAGGCATAAGATAAATGAATGAAATATGTGTAGTAACCATCCAAATACATCTATGTATTTGTTGACTCAACCACTAACATACCATGTTTGGCTAATCAATATTTAACTAATTACATGAATCAATTGAGCTGGTGATGAAATTTAGCAAAGATATGGAATGACTGGGGTGGCCAGTCGTCCAACAAAAATATCAGTAACTTTCGGGAGAACGACATTTGTACAGTAGTATATATAATTCAGTGGGATATTTTTTTTTATAGTTGCATGTACAATGCAATATTTTGAGTTTTAGGACATAGTATATAGTTGTCTAGGTCATCTAGCCAGGTCTGCTTGCTGGAGATATTTCCGTTGATATTACTGGGAATGAAATGGTAACTAAAATTAACAAGTGCAAATGAATTGTGAAGGGAGGGCAGTTTAAGAATCGTTAATATCAACAACAGGAAGGTCTACATGAGCCGTCATCGTCGACGTTCAGATTTGAATAGCCCTTGCTGTGTTTGATGTTTGTTGTTGTCTGCAGCGCTTATAGTCTAAAATCACTAGGAAGAAACATTTTTTCTCCGACTGACCAATCGGTTTTTCTTGTGCAGAGTAGGAGATCTTAACACGTTACTCTTCCATTGGCATGCTGTGATACTAAGTAACAATACTCAACGGCCACCTTCTTAGGTACATCTGCTCCTTAACGCAAAGCCTGATCCTCCACACAACAAATCATGTGGCTGCAACTGAAGACATACAACATGCACATCAGGGTCAAGGGTTTCAGTTACAGTGCCGCTAAGCATTGGAGCAGCAAAGACGCATGATCTAAGTGACTTTAAATGTGGTACGATCGTTGCTTCCAGATGTGGTGGTTCAACATCTCAGAAACAGCCACCCTACTGGGGTTCTCATATGTTCTATGGCATCTAGAGTTTACAGGGATTGGTGTGATGAACAAAAAACATACAGTCAGTGGCAGATCTGTTGCTGAAAACACCTTGTTAATAAGAGAGACCAGAGGAGAATGGCCAGACTCATTAAAGCTAACAGGAAGGCCGAAAATGCTAAAAGTAACAGCTCAGCATAAAATTTGCATGTAAAATGTCATCTTCAAATGAATAAACTGTCAACCCTTGAAATGGTTCTGGAGAGAAAGGGGGGTCATACCTGGCACTATGTAGGGGTACCTAATAAAGTATAATTGATCATTTTACAGTGATGTTTGTTGCTGAAGTATAATATTGTTTTGATAATAAAAATCTTTACATCAGTCCATACCCATCAAGCCTGGGGTCCATCCCTGAAAGCAAAGGGCACAAGGCACCCTGGACTCTATCAGGGCACTCACTATGAGCTAACTGCGGGTTTTTGGACCACAGCAGGGGCCATTTCTCAAAGCAGGATTTCTTGCTTAGCCGGATAACTTGTAAGATTTAAGGTAGTCTAGATTAAATGGACTTTATCTTCGTTCACTTACATTTAGCCTAGACTATCTTATATCCAACAAGTTATCCAGCTAAGCAAGAAATCCTGCTTCATGAAACAGACCCCAAGACAGCAGAGTACTCACAGAAGCACAAGGAGAACATGCCACCTCCATGCAAACAGCTGGAGGTGGAAATCAAACCCCCAGCCCTGGAGGTCAGAGACTACCCATTAAGCTACCATGCCTCCTCAGCATTTATATGCTATAGGTTTGCACAAATGTAAAGAAGGCAAAGATTAACATTGATATGCTACAGCAAATTGACAGCTATGACTATGTAAACAAAGAAATAGCTGGTTGGACCCAAAGAAACGTAGATAAGCTTCAGAGCAGTGGAGAAACTGTGAAACCATAAGTCATTTTTGGTGACTTACATCTTTAATTCAAAGTTTCCACCTTGTATAAGATTTATCTATAAATATTATTCATTCCTTCAGCCCTTCACACCCCTGTAGAGTAATTTATAACACACAAAATGAGCCTGCTAAATCCTGCCACGGTACCTTGGTGTTTGCAAGCTCCCCATTTGTTAGCTGTAGTATGGAAAGAAGCATTTGGTGAGGTGTGAATAGCACCCTTCAAACTCTTTAAAGTAGACTTTGGAAAAAGGTCAGGAGAGAGCCATCACACCTCACTGTCTTGGGCGACTAGCTGCACAGGCTGTCACATGATGTACGTGGTTTTTTAACAATGTGCCCGATGCCCAGCAGATGAAGAGAGGGAGCTTATACAGGAGCCATAGGGAATGATCAGAAATACACTACAGGTAGTGCAGATCTTATGAATGAGAAACAACATTGTTGTGGTGAAGTAAAGTGGAAAAGGGCTGGAGAAGATGGCTAATTTAAACGGGTAAGCCACACTGACTGAAGATGAATAAATGACATAAGACCAAGAAAGATATTATGATTCTTTGGGTGTATGATGATTCTGGATATTTCCATCCAGAATCCAGTCACCTTCTGCCCCATATTATGCCAAGTTCAATCTCTGGTGACATTAGATCTCAGGAATATGTGGTCCACAAATTGACAGATCAGATGGATATGCATATACAGATGGCTTGAATTATAGCAAGTCTTTCAACAAAAAGTCATGTTGTTAAAAGGGGAAGTTAGACCTAGAACCTTACATAATATGTTCTTCCACTTCCCTCCAGCAGAGGCCACTCTAAAGACACTTCCTTTTCACAATGGAGTGTGTGTGTGTGTGCGTGTGTGTGTGTGTGTGTGTGTGTGTGTGTGGATGGTTGACTATGAAGGAGAAATAAGTCAGCAGAAACCAACTGAAAAAACAACACATATAATGCTAGCTAGAGCAAAAAAGATTATTACAGGTTAGATAATGTATAACCTCACCATCTCACCTCAAAATTATGCTGAGGATGCTTTTGAGCACACTGTCTAATGACACGTAACGAGAGCAGTAAAAATCTCAAATATGTGCATAGCTCAATTTGTCCTATTACATAAACTACCGGCAGCTTAAATAAGTAAGAAGATTCCTTGTTGACATGTTTATTGCTTAAATTGTCAGGTACAAACCTAGAAACTTCTACAGCAACTAACAAAAACCACCTACATAGAAATAATAAAGAATAAACAAGAACAGAAAAAAACTGAGCTTAAAAAAGAAGACTGCACTGGTATGAGTAATTGTGCTCAAAGAGTTTTACCACCAGCAACGTTACAATAGCAAAAAGTACACATATTCATCATAAAATATTGCTCGAACAACCTTTAGTTTTTAGGGTTTAAAGTGCTTTGTTTTGTTTAAGTGTGAATTAGTTGCTGAATTGTTTTTATATTATTTAATAGAGAATAGAAGCCTGGAATCCTATCCAGGCTGTATCTAACCATGTGCCCTGTGTTTCCTGAGATAGTTTCCAGACTTGCTGCAACCTTTCAGTAGATAAGGGGTTCTGGAAAACAGAGGGAGAAAATAACTTTGAGATGTTCCAGTCCAAAACAAACTTGAAAATGGCAAACATCATAAAAAGCACATAAATGTCTAACAATATCTGCGGCATGTAATACTTAACTGATCAATAAATCTAAATAAAACAGCCTGGAAACCATGTTCTATAAATATTCTAAAATCAAAGGAAGGGGGAATTTTTAATTAAGCCTTTTTCCCAGATAAAGAGAAAATCATATTACATATTCTATACTAGCATACTGAGATAGAGCACCAGTACATCCCTCACTGGAAGTCTGTCTTGCTCATTGTTCATGTCCCTACTAATGTAAACAGCCATTTTTACCCACAGTAAATTCTATATTGCTTTGACATAAGTATAACCAGCATTTAATGTAAATAATAAACAACTGAGTGGAACTGTAAGACCTCAGACGTCTTTAACCCTAAGAGAGATGGGGAGAGAGAGAGAGAGCGAGAGAGAGAGAGAGAGAGAGAGAGAGAGAGAGAGAGAGGTCAGCATCTTGCCCTGGTGAGAGCACTTCCAAAGTGCGCACAAAGAGAAGTAGGACTGAGGGCGGAACAGAGAGGGGCAGCGAGGGTAGAGCAGAGTGGGGCAGGTCTAATCAGGTCTTATCTGGCTGCAAAGCATTTCATGGTTGTTTGACACAAGTGGGCCATGCTACTCTGCGCGATCATTAGGATTTTTATCTGGAAAAAGTTTCCATGATTCATTGGGGGTTAGGGGTGCTCAAGAGGTAGGGAGGTTACCTTAATTACACCTTATAACTGCCACACATTTGATCTGCTCAAGTTTTGGTTGTTACTCCACTGATTTAGGACCACTTAAATGCTGACTTAAACACAGAATCTGTGAGGTATTGAACTGTAATTTTATTTTACAAGATCTTTCAAGTAAATGCAATGTTCATGGCAACTGGATAGTTCGACTGTTACTGTCATAACTTCCCAGACATAGTCATAAATGAGACAGAGTGAAAATTAATCATTGGATAAAAAATAGCAGAATAAAACTAAAATAGCTACTTCGTGATGGACTTAGCTGTGGTGCTGTGTGGCACTAATTATGTATTATGATCTTGTATTCTTGCATTCCAGCTGCGGGCCTTCAACAAGCCATCTTAATGAGGTTTCAGCTCATCCAAGGTACACAAGGTCTCATTAGACATTGATTTAAAAATCAATAAACATCCAAACATCTTCCATAACTGCTTATCTAGTACAGAGTACAAGGCTGGGGATACCATGGACCGGATGCCTAGTCTATCACAAGGCACACACTGCGCGCATTTTAGAGACACAGATTCATCTAACCTCATCTTCAGAGTGTGCAGGAACAATGGGGGAAATGCAGGCAAATGTAGCCAGGTGTGGGACTCAAACCCACAGGCCTGTAGGGGTGAAATTGCAGCGCTAATAAGAGAGCGCCACCCTTTTAAATAAATATATGAAAGGATGTCTTCCTGAAAATTATACATTTATGCCTTCTACCCGGGGCTCAATCGTGGGTTCATGAAAAAACATGCCTCACAGGTACTGTAAGAGACAGACTCTCGCAGACTGGTGTGGCGGTTCACAAGCTTTATTTTGGAACCACAGCCAAGCAATCAGAAGAGGGGCAGGCAGAGACAGGGTCGTATTCATAAGCAGGGTCGTAACTGGAGAAGTCAGGAACCAGAGACTTGGAGACTCCCCAACAGAGTTGGAGTTGGAGAGACAGAACCTAGTCGGTCAGCAACTGGGAGGGTCCGTCCAGAGACGAAGGAACAAAGGGGAAGTCTGAGCTCAGAATGGGCGGGAAGGAAGTGGGTCAGGAGATGCAGGGAGATCAGGCAGGGCAAGCAGGACAGATCAGAGCTGGACAGGAGACACAGGGATGGTTTATCAGACAGAAGTTGAGTTACGCTAATTAGCAACAGCTACTTGTGCGCATTCTCACGGGGGAGGTGTGGCAGAACCCCCACTATGGCCGCCTCCTGGAGGCTGAAGGGTACATCATGGGTGTCCATGCAGTGGAGGAGCCAGCCAATCCGGATAGTCCTGATGAAACCGGGCCACTATGTCTGGGTCCAGGACATCTGCAGCCGGAACCCAGGTCAGCAACTCGGGGCCGTACCCCTCCCAATCTACCAGATACTGCAATCAGCCTCGCCATCGACGGGAGTTCAGGAGAGCACAGATGGTGAAGGCCTCTCCATCTTCCAGAGGAATAGAAGGAGGGGGCCCGGAGAGGTCCGCGAGTGGATGCGCCAGGATGAACCGAACCGGTTTTAGAAGGGAAACATGGTCAGTACGGGGAGATGTAGTACACTCGGGGCAACTGAAGGCAGTAAGTAATGAGCCCCAACCTCTGTAAGATACAGAAGAGGCCGACTTATGTCTGGCTGGCAGATGGAGATTCTAGGTGGAGGATGAGAAATCTGTTCAAGCGAGAACAGAGAGCATGACCTTAGCTTTGAACTGGGGACCCCTATCAGATACTAGGTCTTCAGCGACCCCGTAATAGCGGAACACCCAAGTGAACAACAGGTGCACCAAATTCATAGGCTGAGGGGACCTTGGGCAATGGAACTAACCCACATATCTTGGAAAACTGAGCTACCACAGTGAGGATGGTGGTGTTAACTTGAGAATGGGGCAGATCTGTCAAGGAATAAGATACTATGGGCGAGAGGGTGTGGGAAGAGGTTGAAGGAGGCCAACAGGTGACATAGGTAGGGTCTTGTTTTGTGCACGGATGGAGCATGACAGGACATACTGTTCCACTTCCGAGCGCCACCCAGGTCACCATAATCGTTGGGATACTAAAGGGGTTGAGGCCGCAATACCTGGATGCCCAGAACCCAGAGAGGTATAAACCCACTAAGGTACCATATTGCGAAGTTGAGATGGGACAAAAACTTTCCCTGGGGGGCATTTGATGGGCAGAGGCTGGCATGGTTGGCTTGGTCTAGTTGCTGCTTGAGATCCCAGGTGATGGGACCTACAAAATTGGACTGTGGCAGAATGGTAACAGGCTCTTCTGTGATTTTGGACATACTGTACCGTCGAGCGAGGGCATGAGCCTTCTCGTTTTGAGTCCCTGGAACATAACTCACTAGAAAATCCAATTGTTTAAAAAACAGTGCCCATTGGGCCTGGCGGGAGATAAGACATTTTGCACTGTGCAGATATTCAAGATTCTGGTGGTCCATGAGCATTTGGAGGGGTGTGGGCCCCCTTCCAACTAATCCCGCCATTCTTCCAGGGCGACCTTGATGGCGAGGAGCATACAATTGCCTATGTCATAATTCCATAGACACAGGAATGAAACTAACCAGTACCCGGGGCTCGTTGGGAGAGAATGGCGCCTATGCCAACCTCTGACACATCTACCTCCCCCACAAAGGGCTGTGACGGGTCCGGGTGTTTCAGAATGGGGGCCAAACAAAAGAAGTTCTTGAGCCTCTTGAAGGCAGAAGTAGCTTCGGGGTTCCACTTGCAATCTTGAACCCTGGGTGCAGAGAAGGTGAGTCAGGGGTGCGACTATGGAACTGAACCCCTTGATGAGATGCCGATAGACATTCAAGAACACCAAAGGGCACTGCGGATCTTTTATGGTGCAAGGCTGAGGCTATTCCTGGACGGCCCTTATCTTGTCCTCATCCATCTCCACCAATCCGGGTGGGATCCTATACCACAATAACATGATGGAGGAGAGATGAAAGTCATACTTCTCTCCTTTAACATACAGGTGGTGGTCCTTGAGCTGCTGGAGCATACTCCGAACATGAAGCACATGTTGCTCCAGTGAGTCAGAATAAATTAAGATGTCATCAATATTGGCAATCACATAATGGTTCAACATGTGGTCTAGAACTTCCCCCATAAAGACCTGAAAGATGGATGGGCTATTAGCTAACCCATACGGCAGGACAAGATACTCATCATGACCTACTGATGTGGTGAATGAAGTCTTCCACTCATTCCCAGGTAAGACCCGATTCAGATTATATAGGCACTTCTGAGATCCAGCTTGGTGAAAATCCGTGCCATTTGAAGTTGCTCCAGAGCAGAGGGTATGAGTTGGAGAGGTTCTTGGCATGAAAAGTCACCATGTTCAGGGCCCGGTAATCGATGCAGGGGCACAGTCCTCCATCCTTCTTGTTAACAAAGAAGAACCCAGAAGTCACAGGAGACCGGGACCGAATCTCTCCTACCTACCTGCCCACATTGGGGTTGTGTGTTTGTAGCCAGGGGTGCCCCAGGATGATGTGGTCTCACACAGGAAACACCAGCAGCTGTATCTGTTTAGGTGGGTAACCCTTACATGCATTTTCAAGGGGGCAGTCTGATGCATTACCCAACCAGAGGCTAACAGGAAGTTGTCCATTCCACGCACAATGAGAGGAGCGGGCAAGAGTTACAGGGGAATTCTGTGTTTTGTGGCAAACTCGATGTCTATGAAGTTACCCGCTGCTCCAGAATCCAGCAGGGCATGCTCATTCACCTGCCCTCCCCCCCGCCCAACATAGCAAAACCCGCACACCCACTTGACATTGGTAGACCATAGGCGATGAGATCATTCCTACCTGTGTGGACTCAGGCTGCCTCCTGGGGGTTTGCATTGGACACATCCGGACGGCATGTCCCAGTTCTCCACAGTAGAAGCACAGGTTCTGTTGAACCCTCCGTAAATGCTCAGCGGGGGGAAGTGGCACTCACCTGAGTTGGATCGGTTCGGGTTCTGCTGGTCGGAGGTAGTGCGCTGAGGATCTGGGGTGTCACGGTGCCGCTCATGTACAATGTTATCCAGTGTAATAGAAAGCTGAACATACTCTTCAAAGGAGTGTACTGCTTCGCGATGGGCAATCTCTGCCTGCAGCTCAGGATTTTGCATATCGATATAGCACCTGCAGGCAGTCAGGCAGCCAGCTGAGCCCCGCAGCCAGCGTGCGGAACTCCTGGGAGAAATCCATGGCGGGTTGGTTTGCCTAATGGAACCTGCATAATCTATGGCCCTGGCTGTGCCTGACAGCCGGGTGATGAAATACTTTGCTGAACCTGGTCTGAAAAGCTTGATCTAATTGTAAGAGCTGTTATCTACCCTGAGGGCTGTTGCCCACTCCAGCACCACCTAGCAAGGAGATCACAAAGTGGACCCGGTCTTCATCTCTCTGAAACTGGTCCGGATGATCATCAATATATAGCCCACATTGCATAAGAAATGCCCCGCAGGTATCAGGGTCTCCATCATACCCATTTGGGGCTGCAGGAACGGTGTTTGGCTGCCAGGGAGAAGTGGTTGGCAAAGGAGAGGCGGCGGCCATTCCTTGCTGAAGCTGTCCCACCGGCTCAGTGATTTGCGCAATCTGGGCCAGGGTGTCCTGTAGCTGGGACTACATCTCTTTTGGGTCCATGTTCTTTGGCGAGTTATTCTGTAAGAGACAGACTCATAGACTGGAGTGGCAGTTCACAAGCATTATTTTAAAACCATAGCCAAGCAATCAGAAGAGGGTAGGCAGAGACAGGGTCGTAATCAGAAGTAGGGTTGTAATCGGGGCAGTCAGAAACTAGAGACCGGATTTGAAATCGGCATGCAGAGTCAGTCGGGGAGACAGAAGCCAGAGGGTCAGCAACTGGGAGGGTCTGTCCGGAGATGAGGACTTCACACATGAGGAGGGAATGAAGGGGAAGCCTGAGGCAGGGATGGGCTGGAAGGAAGCAGATCAGCAGATGCAGGGAGATCAGACAGGGCAAGCAGGAGAGATCAGAGCTGGACAGGAGACACAGGTAAGTATGCTCAGTAAGTCTCATCGGAAATCGACAATACCTCAAACTAACTCATGGTTTGGGCAGGGTTTATCAGACAGCATTCGAGTAGCGCTGATTAGCGACAGCTGCATGTACACATTCTCATGAGGGAGGCATGACACGTACATCATAAATTAATATGACTACTAATATTCGTCTTTTATATATGAGATAAAAGGGAGAAGAAAATACACTTCTCTAAGAAAAGAAACAAGCGAAAAGAAACAAGCACATTTCCCAAGCGAATCATGAATGAGTTATCACACTATACACTACATGACAAACATGCAAGGCCAGACACAAGAATTCCATGCAGCTCTATAAACAGCAAAAACATACAAAGACCCACTTTCTAAAAAGATATACAGCAGCGGCACAATGGCACCTCACAGTTTATTAATTTTTTTAATAAATATTTTTAATGGCATTTTAGTTAATGCTTTAACCTTTTAGGGGACATGCTGTAAATCTTGAAAGAAAAAAAAGTCAAATTCACTATGATAAACAGTGTGCCTGAGTGATGTGTTTGTAAACCTCTAAACTTTGTTTAATCATTGTCTGGGCCCCTTGGGGAAAATGCACATAGCCATATTGTTCGAGTGTAAATATTTTACCACCGTCAGTGATGGATGGGACTGTGATTGTGGGCTTTAGTGACTAATGTGAACAAACAAATCCATTTCACTTTTCTAAGGTATCCTTTAAAATCACAATAAGATACACGTGCGCCAAAACAGTCAGCAAGGCTACAGGCCACCGCGGTAACCGGAACTACATATGGAAAGGTTTCCTAGATTTATACGTATATCAAGTTAGTTTTTTAACTGGCATCTGATTAGAGCTGTGGACCAATACGAAAGCAGGGTACCAATTGGGATCCGCCCCCATACCAAGGCCAGCTTTAATGATATGCACACTGGAGAATGTCTTACAGGACTTCATGGGGAAACAAACCTCTGGTCTTTCAAGCTGCATAACATGTTGTTCAAGAAATAGTTATGGACGGTTGTGGTTTTTTGAATAAGGTATCTTTATTTTATAAATCATTCCTGTCTGAGAATGCAATAGCTTAATCAGAAACTAATCATACTAAATAATGTAATGCTGCAGACTTTTTAAATGCGGTATACTAGGTGTGAAAGCAAATTTCATGCACAATCAATTAATATAGGGGAAAAAAAACTTGTGATTTTGTCTCTGTAAAGGTATTTCATTTTACCAATACAGCTGTCTTCTGGTCTCCAGACCAACTTCAGGGTTTTCCTTGTTTTTGTGTATATATTTAGATGTAAAGCATGCAGGCATGATGGTGGATGATCTGTGTGTCCTTCAGCGACACTCTGACCTCCATTCATAACACTCCCGGAACGCATGGCAGTCCGGCAAGCCCGGCTTTATCTTGTTTAAATTGCTGTTTCGTCGGGCCCCAACGGGGCCCCAGCTGTTAGTTCTGGTCGTCCCGGTAGTAAACCCCCCTCCCCAACCGGAGCCTCCCAGCCACTTCCCACAGGTCTGCTGACACTCAGGTCCCGAAAGCAAGCGGTTCCTGGAAGAGGTGTCTGCTTGTAACCCGAACCCTGCGAATACCCGCCACAATATTTTTATCTCAGACCTGGCATCACGGACTGGCAGACTTTGCCACGGAAAGGGGTAGAATGCAGCAGGGGCACATGGACGCGGGGTGGCAGCTCACTTCCTGCCACTGGAGAAAGTCGGTCCTCACGTAATCTGCGCGTAATCTGACCCATTTCTGCCGCCTCCCACGGGACGTATGTTGAAAGACCCTCTTTCAGTTTCCAGCCTCATCTTATCGCGCTGGCGCAGCAAACCGCTAGAATGTCCGCAGAGATGTGCTCTCCAGATGAATGTCTTTTCTCACCATTGTTTCCGGACTATTGGTGACACATCTAAAATAATAGAATGGATTATCAAAATGGCAACCAAGCCACAGACAGAGATGTGATTTAGAGATGAACAGGGGGCAGCAAGAACAAGCCAACATTTTTGTGACATTTGAACACATACAGATGTTTATATTACAGAAAAGAATGCCCCCACCCCCCACACACAGAGGCATACAAATATATGTATGCTTACTAAGATAAATCTGGGATTTAGTGATTTTTGTCAGATGGAACGATATTTACAGCAGGAAACTAGAACACCAAATGTTTCCGATTATCATTTAAGGAGTGTGCTAGATCATTTAAGAACCCGGGAGCTCAAAGAAAGGTTTCACTTCTAGCAATGGTGCACAGATCTGGGCATAGATCAGCAAATTTGATGGGTTTTGTCTCTGGTTTGTCTCGACAGAAATTCTGCTGTCAAACATTCGTCACTCTAAATAAACTTTTCTTTGACCCTCAGAGACACCAACACTGTAATTCATGGTGAATGGAGATATTTCTCAACGGTAAAAACAGCTTCCATATATCCGGTGCTTGCAGATTTCAGAATAAAACAAACAGACTGTGATGCCACTGCAATGCGATGCAGTTCGATCAGATTTTTTCTAGGATATTTTGTATATGCAATGCAAAGTGTACATCAAATCAATGAGAGCTTGGAGACTGACAACTAGCCCTGGTCTATCCCCATAGTCTACAACAAGTCTTTATTATTACATTGTTTCCTATCTGACAATTTCTTTGAAATCATCATACAGAGAAAACCATGATAGAAATAAGACCTCAGATGCCACGTGCTCCAAGCCTGGCTTATGTTCTAATTTGAACAGCTTAGGGAAGCCATTGCAACACCATTTAAAATAGAAGGGATCAAATCATTTCCAACAGATGACATTATAAGGGTGTTTTTTTTATTCTTCAAGGACACTTGACCCAGTGGAACTTTTTCTTACCTTCTGGAATCAGCTTTAATTTCACATATGTCACGTTATACTGCCTTATTTTAATTTCTCTTTCTTACAAATGAGAGCCACTTTTTTCCATTGCATAATTCTCTGTAACGCTGATTCTAGCATCTTATCACATAAAAAAAATATATATACATTTATATATGCGATATAACTATTTGATTCCAAAACTCTTCTGGTAATGTGCAGTGAAATTCTAGAGAACATTTTCATAGGCTGCAAACACGAGTGCCCATTTCATCAGATTCAGGAATTTGCCTGAATGATTCAAAGATAACAAAAAAATTATAGATCTGAAAAACATGCTGTCAATCAATACAACCTATGGAAGAATCCTGCATATGTTAAAGCTGACAGCTGGATCTTTCTCACGCAGAAGCAGTGAAAAGATACATTTATAAGGGGAAAAAACGTATTTGACCTTACATTCAAGTCTTATTAAAAAAAATATAGACTGCTGTGGGCTTTTGACAGGCGGAACAATGCGGTGGCATTTTTGGTAATGGACTAGACATGGGGAAAGGAAAAGGAACATAAAGCATAGCCAGGGCAACGAAGGAAACATACTAATGTGTTATGCTACATTGTATCTGCTTCCTAAACATCGCCTTATGTACATCAGGATTTTTCCAGAAGACCTCTTCTGGCTCCTTATTATCTGACCATGTTTCATGTATCACCGGGTGCTATGTGGCGGCCCGGAATGCTTCATTTCCATCGCCTATCTGACGATCGCCTGTCACCTCGGTGAATCCCCCCCACACACACACACAAAAGGGGAATGGGGTTTTCCTTGTCACGCTGTGCCAAGCGGCAATGAGCCGCGGCTTTGCTCGCCAGCAGAGAGGCCCTTTCACCGCGCGCCTCGGGAGGCCTGGTTCCGACGCGCCACAGCCTTCTGAGCAGAGCTGGGTGGCCCAAGAGAGGAGGGACACGTTAGAGGAGTCTGTGTCTGAATGGAGGACTAAGTCAGACCACATGCTTGAAGACACTCTCCACTGTATCCACTCTAAGTGCAGTTAAAGAAGCCTCACACGCATTCTTCCCCGAATCGGAGTCTGAAATATCAGCTATTGTCATGGTAATTTTGGGATGTCAGGTCAGACACATCAACAGCACCCACTACACATGAAGCGGGACGAGGGTGGCAAATACTTCCAAAGGGGACTTTTCTGGCCCCCCCCCCCCCCCACCCCGCCCCCCCAAATTCCACCCCATCAACTGAAAGCAATTAATAAGACCCACCTTACAGGACCGGTTCCACATGGTCACACCATTTCTTTGGCACAATAGCACAGCACATTCCTAGTTCACGGAACAGCGTGTTGACAAGCCAGAGTGTGGGCTGACTGACCGAATACCCATTGTTTTTAAACGGATTTACACATTCTCAGGGGACTGGCGTGTCACACTTGAGTGAACAACCTTTTCATTTAGCTACGCTGGAAAATACCGTCATGAAAATCCAGTTTGCTGGATTCTCATTATGTCACTCTGCTTCCTCTACACAGCTCCAAATGCTACATCCAAACCGGAGCAAATGCACAACACATGTGCCATGTACACGCTATTATATGACAAAATATTATGCTAATCCAAAACACTGAGTAAAACCAAATCAACAACTTTTAAATACTACTTTCAATACACATCTGGTGGACTTATAATAAAATAAATAAAATAAAAACTGCTTAAAAGACAGAGACAGCAAGATATTTACTGTGGCAAATCAGGCTTTAAGAGTAAACATTGAAGTACATCTGGAAACTTTAACCAGCTACCATTTCACCGGCCCAGATAAAAACTCTAAAGCCCTCTGACCTGTTCTGACCAAATTTTCAGGTGTCAGCTAATCCCATCTAAGCCTATCTTCATCTCCTTTAATCCACTGGCTGGAATCTAATCTTAAAATGCCCATTAGTAAACCAATAAAAGTCTACATTATATCGGTATAACTGAGCCCTCTTTATAGATAATGGTATCCAGACATGAATGTTTCGATCAGTCTACTTTCATTGTCATGGTATGACGTCACCTGCACTGAGTTTGTATTAGACACCACAGAGAGTTGTTGTTTGTGAGTGGGACATCGTTTAACGTACCTGTGTGGAATGGAGCCAAGTCTCACATTTCAAGCTAATAACAAAAGTGATGTAGGTATTTGTTGTGTCAATGAGTTTACATTTAGATGTTTGGGCTAAAATCTTCCAGTACTGACTTCAGTCAAACCATGTGACAGGGACAAAATATCTGGGGTTTCCCGTATGACTAAAAAGTGATTCCAAACACCTCTCTGCTCTATGGAGCTATAGGGCTAGTTTGTAACGTCCCACCGTGATGGGCCCAGGCAAATTCGTTAGGATTGTTCGCCGACAGCTGGATGAGATGGCTTTTTGATTGCTGTTTAGGTTATTGATCCCAGAAGCTCATGAAGTAAGCTCAGTGTGGGGGGTCCAAGTGAGTCAGTGGTTATATCACAAGCTTGTAATTTGTTCCATAGTCAGCGTTAGCGTTTGCCGAAAGAAGGTCCTACTTAACACGCAGTGAGTTTTCTCAAGCTGCTAGATTTCCTCTTGGCGGCCTGACTGCTGAATTATGAAGCGGCTATATTTTTATTACAAAGTAACCTACACATCTGGAAAATATTGCGGTGCAGAAAAGCAAAGTGAATAAGAAGACAATGGAAAACCTGTGACAATGGTACACAAGTCCACATTCAAGTATTTTGGTCTCCAAGCAATTAAACAGGAGAATCTAGAATACATGTGCACAGAACATGACACGGCAGATATTTTTGTAGCTGACAATTATGCGCAGGAGAGACGCAGAGCTACAGCGGATGAATATTTTTGCAGAGATATAGCTCAGATGGACGTATTCACAGTGAAATCCAAGACGCTGTCAAAAACAGTCTAAAAATATAGAAAAAAAAGAGAGAAGTCATGGTCTTAGTGCTGCTCTTGAGGAACTAGAGCCCAGGTGGATGATTGGTATAGTGGTATTTCGTTCTGGGTCTTGCAATAAATAACATGGAGCGATGATTCGGCACAGATTGGCTTTTCTTTTTTAAAAGTTCCCTAATCATGCTTCCAGATCAGTGTCAGTAGGCTACAGGCTCCTGCAGTGTGACTAACGTAATTTATACTTATGTCTCGGTACTGATTGCATCTACCGCAGTCTGTCAATGTACCGTCGAACCCTTCTTTTGCTTTTAAACTCATGTCTGATATGGTTTGGTAGAAAAAGAAGGCTTGTCTGAAAAACAAGACGTCATAGGACGATGGATGCAGGGATCTTATTGTTGCTTTCGGTGGACTATTGTTAGTTGATAGTTTTTCAATTAGGGAACATGGCGGTTGTAGGAACGTTCATACTGTGCACATGTGGTCTCTAATGTACTCTGTCCCCCAAAGTTCTGAAGTGGCTGCCCATCACACTGGGCATAAATAATGAACGAGGAATGTGACCAAAAGAAACATGTTTATGTCCCAGTTTGTCTGTCTCTGCTTGCTCGCATGCTGATCAGTTGAGCATGAAAAAGAGCGAAGCCTGAGAGTGGACTGAATCATAAGGACGGCGTCTCGGTAATGGCAAGATGATTTCAGGATTAATCTAAGTGCCCAGACGTCTTTATGTCGTTCCGTGATTTAGCCCCATTGCTCGTGTCACAATATATGCACGGATAACCTAAAGCTGTACAAACGTAAGTTGAGTTGTTTTTTTTTTAAAAAGGCACAGATAATTTGTAACACATTAACATGGAAATCAAGCTTTGATATTCTGCCCACATTTCCAACAGCTATGACCTGGCATTCTGCAATAGCACAGCGAGATGGATGTCCATGCCTTCTGTTCTTCCCGCTGAGATTTTCCTGGCATCTAATAATATATTTTTTCAGTTATGCTCAAGCACCTCCTTACTATTTTCATGTGCTTAGACACGCTTTACTTTCAGAGTTTCTCAGGCCTTGTAAGGCCTTCCAGGACTCCGCGATTGATTGCTTAACTCATGCAAGCGGACTGGTTCTCATCTTCTAATTTCCAGGGCGTATTGATTTCTTGCATAACACATTTCTTTTCTTCTTATTCTTTTTAGAGTTTCACAAAAAGCCGAGGGAGAGAAACTGAGATTCCCCTCTATTATTTGTGCACTGTGTCAAAGAAGGCAGAGCATGGAGTAGACGTATAACTATGACCAAACGCAACACCATTAAGGCCTTACGTCACCATGGCGAACCCGCTCCCTCTGTTAAAACAATAACACGGACGTGTCAGCTTCACTTACCCTGAAAACAAAACATCCAGCCACTGCGGATAAGCCCCGCGTTGACATACAATGCAGATATTTTCAGTTTTATTTCCAGCATCAAATGTGACTCACAGAAAAGGGAGAGATTTTTGTCATCAACAGGTTTCATGTCCGTCATTCTCAATGCCTTGTTTTTCCTGCCAAGATGTCCCGCCTGAGATCTTTGCTCCTCATTTAGGGAGTGTCAGGGTCTCTCCAAGCTTCACCAAGCAGCCTCACTAACCCAAATCAACAGACTTACATTTTGTTTGCAGTTTGCATTACTAATCCTCTCACCAACTGCAGTAACTAAAGTAACACATAAACCTTTTTTTTTCCAGCCTGCCAAGACTGTAAAATCAGATGCTTGTGTTTCATTTAGAAGACCAGTCATGGATAGTCATAGTTTCCTGTAGTCGAAAGTCAACAGAACAAATGCAGATAACCATTTTTAGATAGATAGATCGTTAGACAGATAGACAGACAGACAGTTTTCTTTGGCACTTTCTCCTACAGTGGAATTCCACAGATATTGAGGGATGCTTGTTGTATTTGTGATAGCAGCATGCCTCCAATTGGTTCTCTTTGGCTTCTGTAGCTCAACAAGTAGTGCAGTGTGCTAACAATGGGAAGATCATGGGTTCAAATCCCAGAGAACACCCATCAGTTACCACCCTTCATTTATAACAGAGGTTTTCATGTCTTCTCCCCTGGAAAATAGATCAAGACCCATAGCTGACATATTGTTTGATATGTGTCAATGCAACAGATGTGTTTAGCTGGTAACACAGGTCTGCTGCCTCTCATTAATGATAAAAATGGACATGAAGTTTTACCCTCTCTTTGACAAACACAACAGGTTGTTCATAATCTTGACATTCAGCAGACGATGGGGAATAACGTCCCCGAAAGGACTTAAGCAGAAGGAATTAGCAAGGCTCACTTTTGCCATTGACCCAGGCATTGCAATTTAGTTTTAAAAAAAAAAGCAATTTGTCAGGAACTCAGTTGTAAAGCACATCTGGCAGCGAAGATCTAATGAATAATCCGTCATTAATTAGTCACAGCTGCCTGAAGGTAGTCAACCCCTAAACCCTAAAGTATTTTCTTTAAATCAGCAGAGAACACTGATTGCTGGACTTGTCAACCAAATGGCAGGACAACTTAGCGGTCTGATTACAGCCAAGAACAAGCGAAGGGTCACGGCCGCATGAAACAGCATCATACAAGGTGATGCATTTCATGCAACGTAACGGCCCAGCAATTAGTGTTCGAGAAAGCGGGGGGGGGTGCACTTTGGACTACTTTTTTTTTTGTTTGCTGCGATGCATTTGTTGACAACAAGTCTAAACTGAGATGGGCTTATCTGCAGGAGATTAACATCCAGATGGTATCAATTTTTGGGCTGCCTCTCCCTGATGTAACCGACAGCCATTTGTGTGCAGGGAGACGCGGGAGGGAAAAACACACGCACACACCGCTGTTTTAACAATGCGGCCGCTTATCTTTACGGCTTGATTTTCGGTCCTGGAGATGCCATGGAGATCATTATCCTGGCATGTTGCGGCCTGCTCCTGCCTGCCAGACTATAATCCACCATACTCACATCTCAATGAGCTGTGGAGTCAGGCTGGAGGAAGGGATTGCAGTCTATGGTAAAGGGACAGTGTTCCCTCACCTTAAAATCTTACATGGTCCATTTAACTGGAACCCGTTAAATCAGTTGCATTATATCAAAGGGATACTATATAGCTCATTCCAAATGCATTTATCACCCTGATTAAAGAGAAATGAAAACATTGTATATCAGATATTTCATGAGGAAAAAAAAAGTCTCATTTATATGTAGTAGTTTTACAAGCAGTGCACTGACCCGGGTTATATGTCTCGAAACAAATTTCACTCCAGAAAAGAAAAAGGTCTATTTATTTACAATCTTAAGGTCTCCCTGATAACGGTAACACTTATATGACACCTCCAGTACTTTTTGGGGGCCCTGGACCTTCTCAGTGCTCTCTGAATTATTTTATGGTGACAATCTGTCTGTCTTTGAACATCATAGGCTGCAAGCATGCTGATAACAAGGACTTCTTACATTTTACTGAACAGTGCACACTTGTCCAAAGCGACATACAAGTCATGATCAGACAGCCGAGTCAGCCAGCATCCCTTGAACAGTTGGGTTTAAGGGCTTTGCTCAAGGGCCCAATAGCAAGATGATTATTCTGCCAGTCACGGGATTTCAACTCACAACCTTCCGGATATGCGCTCTATTGAGCCACACACACACACACACACACACACACACAAATAAAAACACACCCTTGTATATAGTAAAATGGACTTTTTTATTTACACACAAATACATTACCGGTCTTACATGGATGTTAAAGAGCTGAACATTGAATTCGGAGGAAAATAAACGACTTAATGTTTAATCTAGGGCTCTGTCAGGGTTTGAAGCTGTAGCTGGCTGGGGTTGGTGACTTAGTTGTATTGTTTGGAGAATAATTTGGTGAAACACTCATGAGAAAGCTCAAGGTCTTCTTTTCCAATTTATTGCCCATAAAACATTGCTCTGCGTAGGAATACTATGTAAGCTGACCCCATTTACAAGTTACCCCCCCAATGCCAAACGTATTGTTTGATTGCTGACCCCCACCATTTTAGGACGTTAAAGACATTAGCCTTCCAGGAAGGCTCACTAACATACACTGGCTGTCTTTATTGTGTTTGAGGGTCTCAAAGAAACCTTAAGGCCACTATTGTATTCTCAAAGTTTCTGTTAAACTTTATATTGACATTTTACACATTTTGGATCCAGTATCTGGCCAAATAGCATTATTTTCAAAGTCTTGTTCTCACTACCAGACCCATTCACAGAAACAAACACATGAAGTTCCATGTCTTTACTAAACCTCTCAAGCAAGCACACTTCCCAATAGCATCCATCAATCCATCCATCCTTTTTCTGTATCTGCTCATCCAATTTGAGGTCATGGGGGGGGGGGTCCAGAACCTATCCTGGAGGCTGCGGGCACGAGGCAGGAAACAACCCAGGATGGGGCACCAACCCATTACAGGGCACACTCACACACCATTCACACCTACAGGCAGTTTGGCAACTCCAATTAGCCTCAGCATGTTTTTGGACTGTGGAGGGGGGGGGGGGACCGGAGTACCCGGAGGAAGCCCCACAACGACACGGGGAGAACATGCAAACTCCACACACATAGAACCCAGGCAGAGACTTGAACCCTGAGCCCAGAGGTGTGAGGTGACAGTGCCACCCCCTTCCCAACACTACTGTAATGATATTTAGATGCTTTTCTGGTGCTTTTACCCCCTTTTAAATCTGCCTGTTTTATACCACTGGGCATTTACTCAAGCTTTCACAGCAAGTACTGCTGCAGGACCAGAGGCTGGAGTGCTTACCTCCAGTTCTCCGAAATATGCCTTTAGTGAAAAATGAACCCTGTTACATAAACTTAAAATTTCTCATCTGCTTGATATCGGGCTGCGACTGGATGTGCATTCTGTGGTGGACTTGCATCCTATCCAGGGGGCCCTGTGCTGTCTGCATGCAGGGTACCCTGTGCTGTCTGCATGCAGGGTACCCTGTGCTGTCTGCATGCAGGGGGCCCTGTGCTGTCTGCATGCAGGGTACCCTGTGCTGTCTGCATGCAGGGTACCCTGTGCTGTCTGCATGCAGGGTACCCTGTGCTGTCTGGAATAGGCTACAATCCCACCCCCACCCCCCACCCCAGTGACCTTGTCCTGCACATGCAGCTGTAAGATGGATGAATAAAGTCTGTAATAAGCAGAATATTACAACGCAGATGCTCCTAAGATGTACATTTTGAAATCCATGAAAATCTATGTTTGTATATGCAAGGCAGCAGTATACATGACAAAACAAAACAAAGTAAATCAACCAGGGACTTAATCAGTGGTAATTTATCGGGATTCCAGCACGACAGAGAGATTTGGCCAGCAGAGGGTTCTGAAACCTCCAAGATTTCCTCCAGCATTCTCTTGAGCTTCAGAGAGATAATATTGTTAACCCCCTTAGCCCGTACAAACCTTTCTTAAGTCCTAACCAACTGCTCTTAACACGAGTCCAAAGCCACTAATAATGAAAGCAGCAGGAACAATAAAAAGACCACTTTGAAATGATATGAAAACCTTGGGCTAAACTTTATAGTTGCTGACTCATTTTATAGATGGTGTGACTCGGAGATATCAGCACGCTTTACAGAACCACCCATCCTCCCTATTACACTTTATATATTTATCAGATGCAGTTATCCAAAGCGATGTACGATTGAGAGTGTGGGGTCAGACAGTCTCTGTAGCAATTGGGGGTTAAGGGCCTTGCTTACGGGCCGGGCAATGAAATCATTCTGCTGACAATGGGTTTTGAACCGCCGCCCTCCTGTTAACCCGCTAAGCCACACGTCACTCCTGTCACCCATCAAAAATGGGGATGTTGAGAACAGGCGTCAGCATACAGGCTGTATTAGCAGCAGTAAAAGCTCAGAACACGGAGGACATCTCTGTTAAACTAGAAATGTGACTCATCGGGGCTTTCGGGCCTGCCTTCTCGCTTTGCTCTGCTTCCAAGCCCGTGTCCCGGCGTAAGACACCGGCGCTCAGCAGAGGCGACTCGCTCTTGGGCACTGCTTCTTAAGCGTGTGATAAATCTCTGCAGAAAAACACACCTAAGTCATCTGGATAGCATCCAAGGCTGAGAGTCAAGGGGCTGCAGTCGACAAGCATATGTGTTTCCCAGACAGTGTTACTGGCTTCTGAATCAGCAAAGAGAATTGTTCATTAGCCTCAACCTCCTGTTTTGCAAAGCTCCGCGAGGTAACCGCAGCCCCGCGATTTCGGAAACCTCAGTCACTTCGGTTTGAAATTGCTGCGTGGTTTCGCCCACCGCACATCGTACGCCGTAAATCTATTGGGGCTTTTCTTTTTAAATCCAACCAAGAATGAAACTGCACTAGTGCTCATTTTGAGAGAATCGGACGTCAAAAGTAACACGTGAATGCACGTGAGGGGACTTGGGGGGGGGGGGCAATCGAGAAAGACCATCAAGAGGAAGAGTGTCCATGTGCTGTGAGTGCTGAATTCATAAGGGGGAAGACGGGAAGGGGGAGAGAGGGACTCACAAACGCAGCTCAGCCATAAACACGCAGAGTTCATAATGAATGAATCACAGCTGGTAATAATACTCATTAATCACGCAAGAGATAACACTGCTGACGGAGTTGCATGAGTGCTAAGATTTGCAACTACAAGTTACAAGTTAGTCTAAGAAATAAACACAGGGAGAAAAGAATGAGAACAGTAAGGTGCCCGGGAATACTTAAAAATTAATTCTTCATATGGTGAAAAAGGCTCGATGAAAAAGAACTCACTCCTGTCTGCAATTCTACATTTCCTCTCATTCAAAAAGTCACTTTCACCATTTTGCTTGCATGTTATTACTTTTTGGGGGTTTGTGGTTATAAGAAGCAATTGAAAAAAACAGTAATTGACATACTGTTCCTTGTTAAAAAAAACTAACAACTGTCCCTTGATATCTTTATGATATCAAGAAATGTATGTGAATATAAAAGATGGCATATTGTAGGTATGGCATAATCTTTAATCCTTTGCTTATTTTGATCTAAAAAAGGAAAAAAAAAATTATATATATATATATATATAAAAATTTATCAACATACAATACCAAACAATAAACAAACTAACAATGAATGTTTTTAAGGGGGTGCATCGCAAGATTTTCAATTTCATGAAACAAGCTTTTAGCTGAAATGCAAATAGCTTTGCAATTAATAGCATTTTTGTCATTTTATTAAAATTGACTCTTTTCTTCACTAATGAGGACATGCAAGTTGAAAATGCATCAGAATTCTTGGCTTAAAGCACCGCTTGATGTCCACTTCAGGGCGGGCAAAGACAGGTCGCAGCGGAGGTTTGCTTAACGTGTCTAATTAGTGGAAACCATTTTAAGGGAAGCCCTTTATAGCCAAACTGTCAAACTGATTAACACAAAGGAGAAAACCATCAATGGGGGAAAAAGACTACGCTCAATTCTGGAGAAATTTATGCGGAAATACTGACGCAACCACAGAGCCCAGACGGTTAAACCGAGAGGGGGATTTATTTACTGTCTTCCCAACAGTTGCCGGGTGCCACTTATTATCGAATCAGGCCCCTCTCCAGCAACAGATGTCATCAACACCTGAATGAGCCCCTTTGTTCCTTCTGAGACTGAACAAGTGTCTAGCAGGGTCAAAGTTCAGCCGTGGCAAAAAAGGCATTAGCTGACCAGCCGCATGACCTTCGGGAAAAAAAACTATGAGGGGATTTGACACGGGGGTCAGGGGTCACATGTTGAAACCAGGCACGAGTGTTGACGGCCTGCCTCCCCCCATCGGTCTCCATGGCACTGACGCCCCCGCCTTGGTGACACCTGCAAGCGCATGGGGCCCCCAGGCACTCAGTTGGTGATGGCAGGGCTATCCACAAACAAAGCAACTTGGATCCTTAATGGGAATAACTGATGCCGCTTATTAGAGCCAAGACCCCCGGTAATGTCGTTGATTGTCCTAGATTGTTATTAACAGCGCCATAATTCTTCCTCTGGCACTCGGATGCTCTACAAGTGAGGAACGCCTGCAGGGACTCTTTTGGCTGGGAATCCAAGCTAGGCTGTTTCCATGAAGACCAAACTGTGCAAGTGTATCCGTAAATAAACAAGATAACACATCACAAATAGGATGTCTGCCTGGGGAATGATGTACCTGAACACATCTGCCATATTTTAATAAAATTAAACAATACTAACATAAACCTATAAAAACACAGTGTTAGTCCAGGCAATGTTCATATATAGATTCATTTTAGATTCCATTTTCTATTAAAGCTTAACTATTTTTATTGTAATTACTTTAATGTAATTATTTAAGTGGTCATTTGTATTGTCTTTGATGACCTTTCAATTTTCCTCATTCAGTTTTATAACAATTAAATTATCCACACTTCACTGAGTCACTTCCAGCGCTTTCACTGAAAGAGGGTAAAACGCTAAAAAAATTCAATTCACTAAAACGCCCAATAAAATTACTTAATGCACCTTTAGGCAGAAAAGTAATAAAATCCTGAGAATTATTCAATGAACGTTCTGTCTGTGTCTTCTCACTTTCCATTTAAGAAATTAATTTTTTTTTATTTAAAAAAAAAAAGAAAAGTTGTAATGCTTGGGTGGAAAATGAATCTGATTCATTCCGGGGACATGATCCATTACCGTAGTAAGATTAAGGATATCCGCTAATGGGAAGCTCCACGGTGATTAATCGCAAATGCCGGTAATTTCGTATCTGCCACTCGAATCACCACCAAGCTGCAGAGACATGCTGTAAACTGTCCAGGCCAATCAAACCATACTGAGGCATTCCTGGTCTAAAGATATCAGTACTGAGTAACGGGGACCAGCCGGAAAACGTTTATTCACTATGCAGATCCGTTTGTAGCAAATCAGTCCGTAGCACTCAACACCAGAGTACTCCCATTAGGGTACTCACAGGCTTGCTTCAGTTATTAAGCATTATTATATAATACCAGAATAACAGATTCTATGTGTGTTTTTTATTAGACAGACTAGAGAGAATTTGTAATGTGAGATGACCGCAAATCTAAACCAATGCTTTTCATAAAGTACGGCCTTCTGCGGTAAATCCAGTCTGTGACTTGACCAAAACTTAGTCCACATGCGGAGTTAAAAGCCTGTGCAAATAACATTAATAATATTAAGTATTCCGAAGACAATTTAAAAAACATCACTTGAAACTAACAGGCCAGCTATTTTATGTCAGAAAAACTGATGCTGCGATTTCCCTTTTCGGCATCAAACATTTCTCACAGCAGAAATATTGATCTTTATGTACTTTCCGAGGCAAAGACTTCCAGTACAACAAAAATAAAGGCAGGGGTATTAATAAATTCTTTATATGCAATGGATGGTGATCCTACACGTGTGGGGGGAGGGGTATCTGCAGGAGCTGTATCCTCTGCATTCCAATATTTGCTTGCATCCCAGGCATGACCGTGACCAGGGGTAGAAGTAGCTAGAAATTGGACTCCCTAATGGTGGTGGTGGTGGGGTCCCATCTATAGAATAGGCCAACAGTAGATTTAAACACAGAAATAGAAAACAAAAAGACATAATTTTATAATAGATATATAACAAAACACATGATTTTAATTCTGGGCCTCCCTTCCAGCCGGAAAAACATACCTACCCGCCCCCCCCCAGCTGTGGCACGGCTGACAGAGGCAATCTGAATGCAGAGACGTCTGGGTTTCACAAACGTGTCTCCAGTGCACGAGAGCCAGGGACTGATCTGAACAGTAACGGGGCTGAATTGCGTCCACCGGTCTCATGCCAGGTCAGCTTCACTGCCGGTGGAAGAGGCTGCGCCAGCAAACCAATACACAGGAGATCAGCGGGCATGATGGGAAACAATGGCTCCGGCCGTGACGTGCAGGAAGTGGGCACCCGGTGAACGATAAACTTCACCCCTGGCAGCCATGAATAGCAACGCGACCGGCCATTACACTGAAGTCGGCTCTCCTGTGCCTGGTGGGGGGGGGGGTAGGAATCGGCCAACACTGGCGATGGTGTCGGGCATCCGAGCGGGGCGACCTGGCACTCCGCATTAAGGGGCAGAGCCGGTGGGGAAGGAACAATGCTGCCCTTGCACAAAACATTTATGCTACTCCGGGGGACCCGAAAACCCGATATGTCAGAAACGTTTAAAATCCGCCTCCCCGTTGCCATGGCAATGGAAACTCGCCACCAAAGACGTGAACACGTGCCAAAATTTGCCACTACAAAAGAAAGTGGTCCAGCACCAGTGGCCATAGTTACACTGGATGAGGGTAAAAATCCCCCCCACCCCCCAACTCTGCTCGGGGACACCAGGGAGCAGGTCACGCCCCTTAAAATGTAGGCTGAAAGCAGCTTGTTTCCCAAAGCTTACAAGTACCCCCACTGGGCAGAAAGCAAAATCAAACAAAAAAAGACATTTTCAGGGCAGCCAGACGAAGTTGATGGCTTCTGCATCTCTCCATCTGCCCATCTGGGGCCAGGTGGAGTGGCCCACCACTGAATGGAGTCACGGACCGAGTCTTTAACTGTTCAAGGTCTGGAGCAGAAGTCTGGGGCACATTTTGGAAGTTCCAGTGAAGCATTTACAATTCAGCTCAGACCCTGAGATTTTCCACCAAATGTATAGGTCCACAGCTTTATTTTTCATAATTTTCTCCACAAGAATGCGAAACACACAGCCTAGGCCACTGCTTTGGGCCACCCCAAAATCTTACTGCTAACTAAAATCACACCAGTATTTTTATTTATTTATTCTTTTTCTTTAAACTGCCAGGTCAAGAAAATTCATCCAGTACTTTTTGGAAAAGTGTGCATTTTTTTTTTTGTTACTCAGGCAGTCAGAAAAAGAAGAGGAAAAAATCGACTTCATGTCACGTCTATTTTCGTAACTTAAAACCAAGAAATGCTATATTTTATTTTAATAAGGCAACAAGTAGACTATTTCCATAACTGTAATCTAATTCCCAAACTTTCCCCGTGGTTTGGCTCAGGTGATTAAAGTATACCTTTTCAGGGCAATGAACCCGTATATTTGTTCCTACCATTGTTGCATTAACATAACTAAGGCGGTAAATTCTATCCAATGCTGTTGCGTATCAGTCCCTCCCACTATTTTAGGGGCACTGGAAGATGCCGATAATAAAGGCTGTTACAGCGAATTTCACAGAACGGTAGTTTTAAAGTGGCTTATGTTCATTAAATGACTCCCCTAAACACACAAAAAAGAATGTTAGAATTAATGCCATGGTCATTGTGAGTTAGTTCAGCAGTTCGGGCCTTAACATACGAAACAGAATCAGTTTCGGCCCTGTTGCCAGCGCTGTGTTTCGTGCTCTGACAAAAGAGAACTGCTGGCTCATTCCACGGCCAGACTTTCATTGGCTGCCTTTGCATTTGTGTGTGTGTGTGTGTGTGTGTGTGTGTTTTTTAAAGAAAACTCCTCTCATTTGATTAAAAAAAGATACTGAGAGCAATAAATTACTTGCCATTTTGGGATTGACTAGCACGTAAAATATCGCCCATGTTACGCAACTTCCAACAACAACAAACAGCCTTTTACACCCAGATGGTTCAGTAATGGCATCCTGACAGCACGCACTGTATTTTAAGTAGGACCTACTCTACTGGCCGGCAAGCGGGGAGTACTCAGTACTCAGAAGTGAGAAAACGGGGCACTTGTAATCCATAACACGGCTGGGGGAAAAACTATTTAGTTTGTGGGACAAATCCACGCAAGGCTCTATGATCAAAGCCAAACAAAAGTCTCCACTTTTCAGTTTAAACCCAGGATTTAACAGGAGTCTGACCAAAACTGTGGCTGGATAAAGTAAAGGAAGGATGTCGCGTCTCAGTCTGGGGCCATCATTTAATGCCTAATTACATAGTCTTCCATGGCCTCCGCTGAACAAATTAGAACACCGACCCACCTGCTAATTAAAAACTAGCTGCCCATCACCAATAGCAGAATCTCATGACTAACTGTCTGAAAAAAATTAAAAACAGAATGCACAATGAAGTGATTTGGTCCAGGACACAATACAAAGGGAATCTATTGTTACTGAGGGAGTATAATACATACCACATACATACCAATAATGTTACAGCTGGATTTGCTATGAGAAAAATAAACATTTTCTTTTCATTGTAGAAAATCCTCTTTGCGGTTGAAACACATTTCCAAAATGGAAAATGTAATGGCAAATTTACTGATTTCATTTAAAAAGCCCTGTAACACAAAACACACAGTTGAGAAAGAAAATATTTAGACGAGACAATAGGTAACAGAACTATAAACCTGGGGGGGACTGGGGTTTCAAATAAACGTTTTTTTTTTTTTTTTACCTCCTATAGAGGTAGTAATTCAGTCAATCACAAGACAATTCATTTGCGTTTTTTATTATTCTGTAATCTTAGATTCTAGGCATATATGTTCATACATGGCTACCTCGTTATAAGTGACCATAACTTTTCCAAATCACAAAGATCTTTAATGGCCAAGTATCTTAACATACAAGGCATCAGTCTTGATGGGTCTGCTGCAGCATAACAAATAGCATGACAATTTCCAGACAATTCAATAAGCACAAATGAACAATTTACACTAGACTGTCTGTTATAGAGTCCACCAACAGTCAGAAGCAGCATGGGACATAACGTTGGGTGAAATGAATGAATGAATGATTGAACGAATGAACAAACAAACAAATAATGAACGTAAGCAAACAGGTGACGTTAGGAAGAGTTTTCTACGTTCGCATTTTGCGGTTGGTAGAAGAGCTAACACTGCTGGAAATCGGCTACAGGAGGCATCCAGTCAGCAGGCGGCCAAGATGCCTCCCACGCTGGAGAAGCCTCGCCGCATTATTAGGTCTCCAAAGTAAGGCACAGGGACTCATTTTAGCGTTAAAACAGGCCGTGCAGATTGTATCGCTGCATCTGAATGAGCGAGAACGAGGCAGAGAGGGAGGGAAAGGAGCTGGTAAAATATCTATGAATCCCGCAGGCCGTGCTGCCTCATTGTGTCTCTAACGCCTGCTTTCTTTCAGCAAGCCAGCTGTCTAATCCCAAGAGGCAAGCCTGGGATGAGTTGCGAAAAAAGCAGGATTCCTGGAGCTGCCTATAGCCACTTCATCACGGGGTGAGAGAGTGGGGGGGGAGACTTCAACCATGTTTAGAATCTGTTTTAGATTTTTAAAAGCCTGTTGATTAAAGACGTGCTAATTAACGACTCCTGCCAGGCTCACAAATCATATCTGTGCGGAAATTCTTAATCCGGAACCAAACAGGTTTTTATTACTGCGATTCAGAATGTGTAACCTAATTAAATCCAAATGGACTCTTTCTTCCCCAGATGAAAGTATTGTTTGAGATAGAGAATGACACTGGGGACTAAAACTCGTGTTATGCACCGCTCTGTGTTCATTTACATGCTATCTACGCAGCGATTCTTAATCTGGGACCAAACACGTTTTTAATTACTGCTAATTGAAATGTGTAACCAAATTAAATCCAAATTATGTTCCCCCCTCCCTCCCCAGATGACAGTAGCACTCAGGGAAAATGACAGTGGGAACTGAAACTCATGTTATCTACATCTTTCAGTTAATTTCCATGAAGCAGATTTTAGCCTTTCAGTGGGGAGAGAATAAAATGGAATGATTTATACTAAACTAGTCAAATGACTTGACTGAGCAATGAAAGCTTAGTAACTAAACTGATGCATACAAACACAGGACATATATTTTTCTTAAGGAGCAATAATTCACAACATTAAATGAGAAATTAAACGTTGTACTTGTATTTCCAAGAAGATTTCTATATAAATACGGTTATATACTGTGGTGCAGCAGAGAGCAGTGGGCAGAAAGCATGAATAAATAAAATTGTATCTCTCCCTGCATCTCTTTCAGCAGATTAAACCAGCGCCAAACTCCAGGCCATTTTAAAGTTGAGGTTCGGGAGGATCTGGCCGCAGACCAAAATCACAATGCTCGCCGTGGAAAAGGCTCACTTTCAGAAAAGCCCGTTCCCTTTTTTTTCAACTGCCTCCGATGAATTAGCGCAGGGACATCAGATGGTTTCGCTCAGATTACAAGAATCCATGCCGCCGTAACAGGCTTGGGTATAAATCCTAAGAAAATTAATTTACATCTCACACTCAGCATGCTCTCCAGAAGCCCACTTTATCAGTTCTGATGTGCTTTCATTTCATGCCTGACCTTGCCTGAAACATGAGTTTCTCCAAATGAGACAGAGAAACTTTAAGAGCTTAATCCTACAGCTCACTTCGTTCTGCTTCAGAAGGGGGGGGGGGGGGGGGTTTTAATAAAAAATTAATCTTAAATTTTTTCTTGATGACACACCCCTCTCACGAATTATTTCCATTTACCTTTATAAAGATAAAGACACTTTATTCACATCGTAATGTCATGAATAAATGCCGCAACTAAATTTTAATGTCACTACAATTAGATGCAGATGTTAAATTATGGTGAACAGAAACCTACATTTCGCTAACAAGTGCCACATGCGTGAAATCGAACTATGGGAAACAGGAATCTGTATTTCTCATGGGCACAAATGCGAACGAATGCATTGCCTCGATCTAAGATTACTAACAAGTTAAGCGGAGAACCTATGACAGATGAATAGTGTTTCTTTTATGGAGGAAAGGACAGCAGTCATCCATTAATGTATCAATTATTGATAGGGAGAGCATTAAAAGAGGAAAAAGGGCCAGATCCAGGGAGGAGTATTAACACAAGGCCACATCTCTCAGCGTTCAGAGTGCTCCTCATATTGTTGATATCTGGGTCAATGCCTAAGACTAAAAAACGCATAAGTATCCCCACTTCATTTGTATTGTTAAAGGAGACAGGGATAACTACATTCACAATTACGACAGAGAGCTGGTACTGTCATTATTTTCATGAAGTGTTACACTAACACTGTTACTAGAGGTAAAATGAGAATGGATCAATGGCATAGGTGAGTGCTTGATATTGGAATGGGACACAGCTTACTAATATAAAGACAACAGTCTATTTATAGGAGGACTGAATGAAGCCAACCCTGGAGGAGATGTATAATTATCTACTTGTCATTCTCAATATTGAGGTGAGGGCCATCAAAATATAGATATCAAGATTAGACACTATATCATGATTGAATTTCTCAGTAATATTTATAATCACTGACTCATTCACATTAAAGGGAGCTGTTGAAATACTGTTTGACACGAAAGGGCCCCTGTTTTCAGTGACAAGATCACCTGTAATCTCCCCCTGTCCGGCAGTCCGTTCACCAGTCAGCAAGAGGGCAGCTGGTACGAAATGCTGATTCAGCTCCTAAGGTTGTGGGTTTGCATGTTCTCCCCATGTTGCTCTAGCTACCTGTAGGTACTCTGGATTCAAGGTTCAAAGACATTTACACAGGGTAAACGACATGTTTAAATTATCTGTAATGTGTGACTGTGTGTGTGCGTAAGTGCCCGTCATGGACTGGCGTACCATCCGTGGTGCAACCCTGCCTTGTGCCCTAGCAGGCCTGGGATAGGCTCCAGGATAAGCGATTGTAAAACAGAATTAGAATAATGATCACCATCCTCATCATCACAGAAGATCGTTCCAGGGCTGAGACAGTAACCTCCCCCCCAAGAAAAGAAGCGAGCCACTCTCAGCACGCGGACACGCGGCGCGCAGGCAGCAGCAAAGCCGTCAGCTGCCTGGACGAGATCCCGATACAAGCTTCACTGAAATAAAATTAAAAAACCGCGCAGTCTATGTCCAAGAAATCTGGGCTATTATGAGAAAAGCAAGTGTTTTTTTTTGACAAAGCGAGAAATGAGCTCCTCTGCCTTACCTGCGCTTGGCTGACATGCAAGCATAACAAAATACAAATCAGCAGTATTTTAACTGTGTGATGGCTTGCCTGGTGCTGACTGTTTATATCCTCATTAGCAGACAGGTTACATTTCTTGAAACTTCTGTGGGGGTTTTCTAGCAAGCCTGTATCGTCCAAGGTAAATAGCGGCGAAAACCAATGCACTCTGACATCTTATGCAATTATAAATAATTTTCTCATTAAAACGCAGCGCGGGTAATGGCTATCAAAGAGATGCATTATTCCCAAACGCAAAAAGGGATCGATGCACATGTTAATTACAGATAAGTGTTCTTTGCTTTAATAATAATTTCAACTGAGTGCAGTTTTTCAAAATCAGATAGGCCTACATTAATATGCCGAAATCCTAACCTGAGCCCAAAAAATTGGTATTTGACTTTTAAAAAATGTTCCTAATTTAAAATCCCAATTTAAAATAGAATCTGATATTAAAGCATTAGTCTTGATTTTGTATAAGGCCAGGGAGAGAGTGAAAGACCACAGATTTTGCGCACTTATCTCTCCATGCTCTTGCCGTTGGTTACAGCGCCGTCTAGTGTCTAGCGTTGCGACTTCTCCAGAGACGCCACAACACTGCAAATGATACTTAATTTCGGACATTCAAAACACGCAAAATATAAAAACTTCCTGAAAATTACCTATGTGAGAGAAAATAATGTCCTTGACCGAGGCAATAACTTGTATTTTCAGTGCACATTAAAATATGATTTTTTCTAAAATCTGGAAATCTACTCCTGCAATGAATAATACACTCTGCTGGTGTTTTAAACTTGAGTATGCAATTTCAGGATATTTTCCACTTTAAAAGTTTAGTTTAAAAGTTACTGAGCTGGATGTGTCTATGCAAATAACTGCTCTCCATATAGTAGCAAAAACTTGTAAAATGTAAACATTGCTAAAGCTAAACAAAAATAAGACCAGAATCATTGCTTAACATATTACTCAGTTTACCCATTTCTACATATATAATCCATTACGTCATTGAATTCTTATCTCTTTTCCTTAAAACTGGCTTTGAAAAGTCGGCTGGCTTCCTTTGTATCAGAAAATGCCTTCAATAAATGGAACAGGTGCAAGCTTTAAAAGTGAACTATTTTTAGAGCGGAACAGGCGAAAGCAGCCCGTTATCTAGAAGCAGGGATCTTAGTATGAAAAGCATGTAAACTGGGGTCTAAAAAGTCCTGGTAGAGCGCGGCCATAGCCATGGTCCAGCGGCTATTGCAAAGAGGAAGTGTACACCCGTACCTTCGTATGCCAGGTTACGTTCCGGCTTCTCTGATACTGAAACATACAGCAAAGGAGGGAAAGGCTGCCCCAGAGGACATATATAGAAAAGACTCCGCGTGTCAGTACATGCAGATGTTTTCATTTAGATATCTTTGATATACCTCAAAAGTGAAATGGAACAATGACTAAAACATGTCTACTAGCCTACGTATTCCTGTAACATGGAAACATGCAAAACATATTACTAATAAGAATAAAATATTACTTAGATACTCCATTTGTTCATTTAACTACGGTGCACACTAAGGCACCGGCAACCAATCAAAATGCTGCAGACTTGAATTCAGACATCCGTGTGTATGTATTATTTTAAAAGTATGTATTAATTAGAAATGCATACCTTACCCATAACCCATGTTAGTGGGATAGCATCACTCTGGATTTCAGTGTAATATAATGGAATCGTTATAACTGTTATTACCTTTTTAATTATCTGAATTGTCTGTGGTTGCTTAATAGCCTCGACCGCTAAACAGTTTTTACTGATGTGCAGTGAGATTCTGTCGCAATGCAGTTTGCTGGTATATTGGTCTTTATGTAGGCAATATTAATAAACGTTTTACCCTCATTCACTGACAAATAAATGCATATGCCAATACTTCCTTTAAATATGTTACAGCATTCTCATGGCACCAACGGGTCGTTCAATTAACATTTTTGCGTTGGTAATATTACTTATAACCTCCGCGACAATATATATATATACAAAACCAGCAGCTTTTTCCCCCAATCCTACTGTAAAAGACCAAGTATTTTTGCTTGCCCGGCTATTAGTCCGAATGTTAATCCTTAAACATGTATGCATTTTAATCAGCGGCTTCGAAGACGCCTCCTAAAACGGACATTTAATGTTTTATAACCGACTGTTTTTATTAAGGTTGCGTTAATTTCTTCTTTAGCTCTTCCCTCTTGGCATGGCTGTAATCGAGCGTGAAAGACTGATCCCCTTGTAGGAAAAAAAGATGGAAACGTGCCAGGACCCGCCCTGGAACCAGCACCTTACCGAGAAGACAAGTGCGCCTCCCTTCACCGCTGTTTGGCTTATTCATAGTCAGGGGTTTGGGTTTGGCTGTTTTTAAAAAGGCAAGCTTACTCTGAAGTTGATCAGTCTGCTTTTGAAAAGTTCTCCAGAGGGGAAAGTATTGGAATCGGTTTCAAAAGGGAGAGAAAAAAATCCAAGTTTAAGATTTTTTACTAAAGATTTTCCTTTGCTTGCACACAGGACACCAATGTATTATAAAGGACCTGTTTAGGGTTTTCCCCAATATAAAAAAAAAATTGGATTTTTTTTTCTGTTGTAAAAAGGGAGAAATCGTCTCCACATTCAGATCATTTTGAACCATTAAAGACATTTAAGCTACATTATAAGCAAACTGCATCAGAAGAGAAAATACACAGGTGCGCTTGGATGCTCCCTCGTTTCGTGAGGCTCTGCCTGTTTTTTCAAATCTGATGACCGGAGGTGCCAAGCACGTCCATTGATTTCTCACCACACTCTTTTGGTTTGGTCTTTTTCTGAGAAGAATATGCTATTCGTTTTTTTCCTGCTGGTGACATTTTTCTTGGGACTGTCCCGGTGCCTGGGCTCCTATGTCCCCTGCGAGCCCTGTGATCAGAAAGCACTGTCCATGTGCCCTCCGGTGCCGGTCGGCTGCCAGCTGGTGAAGGAGCCGGGCTGCGGCTGCTGCCTGACCTGCGCTTTATCGGAGGGTCAGGCGTGCGGCGTTTACACCGGAACTTGCACACACGGGCTGCGCTGCCTGCCGCGGAGCGGGGAAGAGAAGCCGCTTCACGCCCTTCTCCACGGGAGAGGAGTGTGCACGAATGAGAAAGGACACAAACCGGCGCATCCAGCCGTAGGTAAGCAGACCTGAAATCTGCTCTTCCTCAGCGAATCGCACACTAAATTTTCATTGATAGTATTTGTAATGCAAATGCGCTTTTTTTTCCATAATATGCACTCCATCGCATTTTTGCCAACTGGGTGAAGAAGACGTTGGAAACTATTTTGTTCCCTTGCTTTTTAAAATCCCTCTATTCTGTAAGTGTGCGGAACAGGTTCACAAGCGCAGTCCTACCTAAAAAGGTGCAAAAACGGTTGACGTTTCATGTGTATGTATCTGCAAACAGAGCTTGTTTTCACTCAATACCATAGCGAGTATTATAGTTATTTCCTCAGTTGTGTTTTTCCTCTACAACAACCCCTTTGAAGTTTCTTGTCCTTCTGTAGGCTGCGTTTACATACATGGGTATGCAGTATGGGTTCAACAGTAAAGCTGAATGTCCTCCGGAAAATGTGCGTGTGTATATATAGAGAGATGTTCACTTATATTTAACACATTGTAGACATATCGGTAGAAATATTACCGTTGCATTGCAACCGAAACTTGCAATAGTTAGAAGCACGTGCGAGAGGTGGGGCATTTGCATGTATTAAAAATGTTATTAAGGTTATAAATTATTTGTGTAAACAGAAATTGTCTGTATATAGTCTTATGCGATGTATAGCCTTATGTAATAGTAGCGCAGCATACTACTGGTAGTTTCGGTTCAGCGATTCAGTGTCCGTACGAGTAGCCTATATGGGTATCTAAATCCAGGGAATTAGTAAATATAGCGAGATTAACTTGAAACCCGTTTTTAATTTGGCCCCATGCCATTAGATCAGTCTGTACCACGTCTAGATATTTGACAAAGCTGCATTCCCTGTCGTTAGAACTGATTGAGGCAATTGGAGAATGGGGGCGATTCAAAATAATCGTTATTTATTTGATTGAAATTTGGTTGTAACGTTTAATGTACGTTACAGTTTTGCGACCAAAGATTTTGCGATGTTATATTTACTAGCCTAGTCACTGAGCTGAGAATTTCTGAGAGTAGTATCGATCGGTACTTTCTTATTGCAGGTATCAAGATATTATAAAAGTGAATGAAGAAGCTGATTCCCCGGGGCGGTGAATCTTGGCTGGCCTGAATTTGGGTTTATATCTTCTGGTGGTGTTGCAAGTCAGATAACTCCTCAGAGATTATATCTGTAAGAAGGAGGGTGATAATGGGGTGTGTGTCAGTATGCGCATGTAGGAATATAGCGGTAGGCGGCAGGGAGCCAAATTGAAGCGCTAAATAATTAGGAGTAGATAAAAATCTGATTTAGCGGCACGAATACTGACTGATCTCATGGAGGCTGCAGGATTTATACTAACCACAAAATGTGGGAGATCCTGAAAGGGGTTTATTACATAAATGCTATGTGTACCATCACAAGACCTTGTAAGAAGATTCTGCAAACCTAAGAAACTTTCAGAATGTATTCATGCATTGAACAGTATTTGTGCATACATGCATTTATGTGTTCCTGGCATTATTTCACAACGCTGAATTTCAGTAGTTTTGAAAGGGTTACTTATGTCTGAGTCAGGAGCACTCCAGCCCCCCCCCCACCCCCACCCCGAGGCAACATCAACACGTAAAACAGCAGGGCGATCGCAGTTGACGTGTTTTAGAAGCACTGCAGTTTTCAAACGAGACATCACAGCTGCGCAGCGTTAAATACTGTGACTATCATCATGTTTTCTTTGCATATTATCCCTGCCCCTGCGCGCAGTTAACGCCGTGGAGCGCTTCTCTTTGTCTGAATGCCGCTTTCGGCCGACTAACCTCCTCTGCCGTTTAACGCGGTGGCGCTGCAGTGATTCAGCAGAATGTTTCTGGAGCGCTTCAGCGGAGCGCCGTCTTTCAGGCCACGGATAGATTTAGAAAGGTGCTTCTCGTTTCCTGTGGGGGGTTCTGTTTCAACCCACTTTTTACCAGACACACGAGAGGTCGAATGTCCCCGACCATGTGGCCAGGAGGGAGGATAACACTGGGGATGGATTTAAAGGACAGCATTTCCTGCCCGTGTCTTATTCTTCTTGGCAGTTAGTCATAGAGTCTTTTTTTTTTTCTTTTCATTTTACCAGCTGCAGTTTCAGTCTTTTATGGTCACTGAGCACGCTAGTTAATACAAAAGTATCTTGGCATCTGAAATTCTTTATGCATATAATATATGATAAACGAGTCTAACACACATATCTTAAAAATAAAATAATAATATCAGCTTACATCAGATTAAGAGAGTTTAGTTGAACTGTAACTTCCTGTGTCTGTAGATGTTTTAGTGGTCTGTAATTTGTGAGCAATGCTGTCATGCACTGCTTTGGACTCTTTTCATCCGAGGTGACCCGATTTTATCATCTGCCTAGCTGTCGGCTTCGCGATCCACACCAGAGGCACTGCCAGCGCTGTCACGGGGGCTGGGAACATCACAGTCCTGGGAACTGCCACCAGAAGATACTACTTCATTGCAGCCCCCCACCCCCCTACACACACACACACACACACACACACACACACCCAAGCTGGTGAAAGAATGTGCTGTTAGATCACATTGCGATTTTTGCATGAGGAACCAGCCACGGTTTGAAGGTCCTTTCTGGAGAAGCATGAGATGTAAACCGGGACTGCCTTTAAATTCATCATGGCGTGTTTGTCTTCTGGTCTCGTTCCAGTTGCTCATACTCAGAATTTATGTCAGACCACAAGACTACAGTAAGTCACCGCAGTAAAAGGAGGTGGAGTCTCGCTTGTCACCCCGCCTGCACAGTGTTCAGGGTGCGGGGACAGGGGTGGAGGGTGCTGGTGGCACCTTTACCCCAGACCTTCCTGCCAAAATGTCATCAGTGTTTACATTTCAATCCATATGTTAATGGTTTCACATGTGATGAAATGTGTCTACCACTTACTTAGATGCATTGGCACAGGTTCTATCCTTTGATTGTGCGGTAAAATGCCTCATTTTCCACTTTTCTCAAATATTCCATTATATATACAAAATATTTATTCCCAGACCTTGTTATGAAGTCATTTCACAAGCAAACATTCTTGTTTTTTTTCTCTAACAGGATTTTCCTGACAGAATTATATAGACTGAACAGATAGGTATAGTGGAGTAAGTCACTTTCAGATATGTGTTTCCAGTCCAGTCCAGCAAAACAAATGATTGTGGCGAACTGCATAAGCGAGCGACAATCAGGGCAGGTTTGCCCCACTGTCACTGTGTTGCTCACCGCTGGCAACCCCCATGAAGTATGTGAGCAGAATATCTATTTGTCGTGCTTGAAGGATATTCCCCTGCAAAGTTTTACTATAAGCCGCATAACATGTTATTGTCAGTTACACCTGGAATGTGGGTAACAGCTGCGAGAAATCGTTTTGCACGGCGCTGCAGGCATGCGATTCTGAGATGGTGGCAGCATCGTCACACTAGACAGCATATGTAAGCTGGGCATACCACTCCAGATCCTGTTCCTGGCCAGTCGGGAATGCAGACAATGGCTCAGGAGCATGTGAGCTTTGTCACAGGGATCGGTACTGAGAAGGCTGGCTTTGCAACAGAGCTGGATACCATTCAGACTTCTTCTTTCTTAGCTCAGAGCCATTATTCTGCATCTCTCCTGTCCTCCTTTATAGACACGAAATTACATTTTCGTTCGGTTGTCTGGCCTTCAGTGGAGACTCTGGGAATGTCTAAGCTTGTGCAGCTCTGTGGGAAAGCCTGAATCCAGACATGGGATGGCCAGAAAGAGCTCTGCACAGGGGGATGATCCTGAGGATGACTTCCCATATCTGCCTTTGTTCCTGATGATTTGGGAACATGTCCTGGAAGGCCTCTTTGAGAAGGACATCCTTAGCTACTACCTGTGCTTTACAGAGTTGAGCATCAAGTCCTGAAACATCAAACCTAAACTGTACAATGACCCTCTGAATGCTGCATTCTTGCTATTTTTAACTTGGCAGCAGTAAGATTTCGGACCAAGTGCGAGTAGGAAACTAGTTTGATTGCGGTCCTTAATGGGTTTTCTCATGCCGTAAATAAAATGATTATTTCCTTAGAGGCACTGGCCTTTCAGCTTTCATTGTGAACAGACCGTGTGGTTTGGGAATGGGGGGCTGGAGGAAGGAAACACCAGTAGTGATCTTCAGGATCTGCAGACTAATTGAAGCACAGCATCGCACAGGACACGGTTTCAGGTGCAGCGAGGAAAGCCCGCATTAACTGCAGTGTTGGAATCTAAGAGTCTGGTGGGGGGACATGACTCTGAGCACTTACCACACAAATAACTGGCTCTCGGAGATAAACCGATCATTTACCAAGATACATGGTGGGACGTTGCCAGGAGATACATGGTAGATATGTCCAGTTAAGGTGATACATGGGCTGGTTTAATCCAGAGGAGCTCTGACAGGTGTCTTACATCTGGCACCTTATGCAGTATGTAAATGTAGTTATCAATGGGGATTTGTAGCCAGAGATTAGCTGTACGAAGTTGGGGCCCGGCTTGTCAGCTAATAATGCCATGTACATAAGCCCACCGAGGAGAAATCTTTACGTTGTTTGCTGTAGGATTACCATCTTGCCTTTTTCTGGCTGCCTAAAATATGCGCCATATTGCGAGCTGGGTGGTGGGTCTCTTCATGGTATATGGCTAGGGTGAACTGGTTGCCATGCATCCTATTTGTTTGTCTTATGTCATATGTGTAGCAAAGAAAAGCCAAATAAAATGCATCTCTAGCATAAAACAATTTTCCTAATTTACCTCCAGGGATCAATAAAGTAGCATCACATCAATCATCGCAAATCTCACATTCTAGCCATTCTGCCGGCTCTGCTGTGTGCAGGCTAGTATTACGTCTCACGCGGCACTTCTCCACACACGGCGCAATTAAGCTGCTTGCCGGAGCTGTGTTCATGTAGCGCTGTCATTGCGCAATATCAGCTGGCATTACATTAATGAAGATCAGGCAAGGGTTAGAAAGGAAGGGATCAGCTTTCGTTATTAGTCTTTGGACAGTCAAGATCTTAAGATATTCATCAAGTATAATTGCCCAGTGCACAGGTTAATATTTAAATAGAGTTGTATCAGGTACACCTCCTTTGCCTGGATGGGACCTCTTGTCTGTATGGAAACTTCAGCACTGGGAGGGCGAGAGAGAGAGAGAGATAGACAGAAATACCATTTCAGCTCAACTCCAAAGCTCATTTGAATAGAGCCACTGCATGGGATACCACTGTCCTGGCAATTACCCAGAATCTTGGCAGTGTTTCAGACGTTAAACACAGCCTTGCTAAGCTTTCTTTACAAGCAGGGCAGGCCGAGCATGGAAAAAATGAGCCCTGTGCTTACACTGAGCAATCAGCCCAAAAAAACAAGAAGATGGAGGTTGCAGGAAAGGGGGGGGGGGCATTGTTACGAACCTTCCACTGTGGTTTTATTGTTTGTTGCAGACTCCAGCCCAGTGAATTCAATGTTCTTGTATTCCTGTGACATGCCAGATGCATCCACCAGAAGACTAGGGCCCATTATTAAGCTCACTTATGTTTAGCTGAAATGGATGGAGGCCTGTGCAGTTACCCCCCCCCCCCCCCCCCCTCCCGACTGAAGCCAGCATTTCAGAATCCAAACTCAGACATTCAGGGAATCCTGTGACTCCTGTGCGATTGTAGCGAAACTGCCATGGCCATGTTCCCTGAGGTCTCCTTGGTGTCCAGTTTGATGCTTCTGGCTGGTCTGTCATGCCCCCCCGAAATAGAAATACCCCACTAACCTTAGGGTAAAAGCTGTTTGTTTCTCACTCAAAAGGGGGATATCAGGACCTTCCTTCACTGTGGTGTATGAGAGCAGGTTTGTTCCGATTATTTTTATCGACCCCTCAGCTGTCCGTCGTTATCTCGCATCCGTCTAAGCAACAATACTTGGCGTGATCGCGGCTGGCGTTCTAGCCAGACTCCGCCCGCACACCGCTATACTGTCGGATTTCCTTACTGGATAAATATAACCACAGTCATCCACTGGCACTGGTCTTGGACTGGCAGAGCCCCCAGTTATTTCAGTGCATGCTATACAATAAAGAGTGGGTTCTGCACTGCTTGTCGCTGTGGCCTCAGGCAACCTCAGGTTGGGGGGTGTAATCTTCGCTGGGGGATTGTGGGACCACGTCAAAGCCTTTGCTCCCCAACTTGGAGGAGGAAGAGGAGGTCTAGCAGTGAGGAGACTGCTTTTCCTTTGCCACTTACAGTGCCCTGTGACCTTACGGACAGACAGGTGGAGATCAGGTAGGAGGTTCCTCAGACAGCTTCAGGATGAGGAAGCACTGACATGCTGGTTGGAAAGTAAATAAATCAGCCTAACAATTACCATATTTCACATAATCTTTTATAATAAGATTGAAATAACATCAGGCGTTTGCACTGACGTGCTCTGTTTTGTGTAAGGTTGTATGATGAGGCAGATTTTAAAAACGGATTATAAAAAGTAATGTAAAAATGAAAGTAGGAAAACTCAGCCCCTCACCCTCAGCAGCTAATCATTTTAACTGTATCCGCTGTTCCTCCTGAACGGCGGATACAATTACCATCCAGCTTTGGATTTGTCCACCGTCCGCCTGGGTTCGCGGTTGCCATGGTACCTTGTTTGTCAAAGCTTCAAAGAGCCTTAGTATGGTTTAAAGCTGTAAAAGATTCTTTGAAAAGCCAGTTTCCATTTTCTACTGAAAATGCTTGTCAGACCAGTTTTTAAAGCGAAGCAGGGGAGCTGTTGGCCAGTCCAGATATTCTGATATTCCAGAGCTATTCTAGTGATGTATATGCTGAATGCATAATGAATCCCGATTGAAATCCTGTACGAAATTAATCCGCCCGTCACATTCCGGTACAGTCAGAGACGCAACCACAAAACATCCGACATCGCCATAGCAGTCAAATCTACGTTTATACAAGCATGTGTTTCAGTTTGAGTGGGAGGCTACGCTATTGATATGGGGCAATAAAATATTGGTGACCTTGTTCGTCTTTGAGTCGCATTACAGCATGCCATAGATCCAAGAGTGAGCGCATGTAGAGTGAGGTGGGGTTGATCAGCAGCAGAGATGCACTTAACAAATGCAAAGGCACCCCCTGGTGGTTAAAGAGGCTCTTTTTTCGAATGGTTTTAAAAAGCAGACCTCAGCAAGAAATACTGAGAAACACAACCCTTTGTGGTCCCGCTTTGTTATTATAAATATTGATAAAATTTTAGCTGTTTGTTGATTTTATAAAATTTCCATTTGTTATTTTCATATTTTGTTCAATGACAGATACTCTGGCAACACAGTTGTTTGTTTTCCGATGCGGTGTAATCTACTGGTTGTCTTATTTATTTGGCTTTATTTAGCAAACCCTTTTATCCAACGCAGTGCACTTTTGAGAAAGCAGGGGCAGCTGGAGTTAAGGTTCTTACTGACGGGCTCAATGGAAAACTCACTTCACAGACCATGGGATTTGAACCAACGACCTTCTGATCATGGACACAGAGCCCCAGACTGTTCCTGATTAAATAGTGCATGCATGAAATTTTGTTATACAGACCGGGAGTCCCGGGAGCATGAAGACACAGTGACAACTGAGATGACAGAGGACAAGCCCGTCATACCCAAAGTGCCACTGTACGCCAAAGACCCCATCACGAGCAAGAAGGCACAGGCCATGCGCAAGGATAAGAAGCGGCAACAGGAGAAGCTGAGGTCCATGGGTCACACCGACTACGCCCCACTCCCCATTGACAAGCATGAGCCAGAGTTTGTAAGGATGCCACTCGCCATTTCAGGAATCTCTGATACAAACGAGAAGGCTGGGTCCCCCAGATCATGGTTGTAACTGGTAGCTTTTACATCTGATTTTTTAGGGTCCATGCAGAAGAAAACTGGACGGGATCATTCAGAGAATGAAGGACACTTCACGCGTCATGGCTTTGTCCTTGTACCTTCCTAACTGTGACAGGAAGGGATTTTTCAAACGCAAGCAGGTTTGGACCTTATCTTTTTGTCATCACCTAAACCAGACATAATAAATCAAAGCTGGATTTAGGCACTTGTGGACATTTAATGTCATTAATTTGCAGATGCAATCAGTCTATGAAATTGCACAAATGTGAACCCCAACGTGGTTACCAGGTGTCTTCTTAACCCCTGTGTTATTTTGGGGGTCGACGTGACCCCAGTCCATTTTCAAAATGAGGATAAATTCTATAGAATCTAGAATTTGGAACGGAAGAAGTAAAATACACAAGGGTTAAACCCCCCTTAACCACATTTCTTCCCACAGTGCAAGCCCTCCCGTGGACGCAAGCGTGGCATCTGCTGGTGCGTGGACAAGTATGGAGTTCAGCTCCCTGGCACGGACTACAGCGGTGGTGACATCCAGTGCAAAGACCTGGAAACTGGCAGCAACATCAACGAGTGAGGACCTGCCACCTGAAGCAGGGCCCGCCTCCTCCCTTCTCACCCACCCACCCACCAGTCACTTTGAGATTTGAAATGCAAAACAAAAAAAGAGTAAAGCTGAAAACGTCGAACCTTTCTGACTGTGCGCTCATCTCTAAATAGCCGGATCCCAGCTAGGCCTGTAATAGGGCCCCTCTGATAAGATTTGTAAAATATATATATATGTATGTATATATATATATATATATATATATATTATAGAGGCTGGGGATTGAGCACAAACTGTACTTCATTAAAGTTAAGCTAAAGCATTAAGAAAACAAAACAAGGCTCATCTACGAATAACGGGGCTGTCTTGGTCTTTCATATCTTTTACTAGGAACTCATACGTTGGCAGAATGATTTGGCTTTTTGTTTATTTGTTCCTCAAAAAAAGAACAAAAAAAACACATGAGATATGGATCTGCTGATACAATTCTCATTATCCAGGTGTTGGTCCTGTCAGAGCACTTAATCGTAGGGAACCTCATTTGCTTGGAAATGTGTAACTTTTGCTAGGGTCAGTGTATGTGCGTGCTTGTGCGCATGTAAATGTGTGCGTGGTTGACTCCCCAGAAGAATGTCTTTTTTATTTTTATTCCTGTCAGGAGCCCCTCCAGCCAGCCGCCCTGGCTGCAGAGAGATGGTGCTCTCTTTTCTCGCCCATAAACGAGGCATTTCTGGAAGTAGGGCCCGTAGGCTGAGCGTAAAAAGCGACTTGTTGTGGACAAACGGTTTTAAGTGACTCTATGACTCTGTAGCTAGCCTAATACGCCAACTGTGCCTATGTAAACTGACGCTGCCATTGCTGTGTGACACACACGGGCTTCAGCAGAGAAAGACACTGCTGCTGGTGAGGCAGGGTGATCAGCAGACTCTGGGATTTTCGACGGACAGTGCGGGGCAGCCGTTTCTTAAATGCAGAGGAACATCCCGGAATCGACATCAAACAAACGCGACCACATCAAACAAATGTCGCTATGTTGTTGAGTGATGGTCGCTGTGGCGACCTGAGAATTTTCAAACTGCATTCACCATCAGCATCGCTCTCTCTGTTTCCTGTGTTCTCTTGGTGTGGTCTTATCTTTTTTTTTTTTTTGACTGTCTTCTTTTCCTTCAGTGAAGTAATATACACCCATTTGAGCCGTATTTCTTAAGACCCCCTGGACGCTGAAAGGGTGCAACCTTGATAAATTACTTAAAAAATGGATTCATGAATGTTTTGTCTTTTTATTAAAAGAGGGGAAAAAAACATGACAGTACCGGTGCTTGAAAAAGGAACTTATATTTTAGTTCGAAAACTATGCAAAATATAAGTAATTTGCATGGTCCTTTCCACCATGTCACGATTGAGGGAATCTGATTTGAATTCAGGACCTTGGACAACCCCCCCTGTCCTTCTCAGCTTGTCCATCACAGCCAACACTCATCATTGTCTTTACACTCTACACAGTAAACCTTCAACGCAGCACCCGACTTGCTCGTAACAGTAGGAATCCAGGGCGATTTCTAAAGCATTATCTGTGTAACACATGTGCAACAGTCACTGCGAGCCCCTTTAATATGAGGCCGTAGTTCCGTATGTAAATGTTTTACTACACGCAAATACGTTTGAATGGCGATTTACATATACGTAGACACCAAAAGGACTTGTGCTAATATTGTACGTAAGTGAGGAGACAAATTCCAGTTTCGGCTGAGTCTGTAGTTATACTGCCATCACAGATGTACTCCTAGGCAAGGAAAGGGAAGATCAGAGTCATTTCTAGTTTTTAAATCGAGATGTATGGACAGATGTTCCAGTGTTTGGATGGCTGGATGTAACTGATACATACAACTAATGATGCGGGAGAACAATTCAAGGGTTGCACCCCCATATGAAGCTGTACATGAGTAGAAACGTAGAGAGACCTGGCTATTTCGCTTTCCATGCTATCGTGTATGCAGAACAGAACAGGACATGGTTCTCTGATGGACTGCGTGTGATTAGAGATCCTGTTTCAGTAATTTTAGGGTTTAACGTTGTGATCGACTAAGCGGTCATAAATTGTTTAAAGGCAGACAAACATTATTATAGCGCATCTCAGAACGCTTGTCTGCAAAGTATCGCAATGGCATCTAATTTGTTTGTTATTTTGTTCACTCAGCCCTGAATGGCAAATGGATTCTTCAATGATAAGCTATGATTTTAGGAAACAGAGATCACTGACGTTTATATCTTTCTACCTTTCTGAGTTTGCTTGAAGTAAGCAGGAGGATGAATTCCAAATCCGCCTCATAGATTTTTGTAATAAAGTGATTCAAGAGTGCCGTGTATTATCCGAATCGCTGACACAGTCCTGGTAGGAACCATGCCTCGTCATTCCGAGGGTAGCTTCACTTAGCGATGGAACTGTACTGATAACAGGAGACTGACCAGCTTTCATTCGTTAGAGCTCTCTGACAGCATGCAAATGGATCTCACACTAAAGGAGGCGAAGCGGCCCTCCGCTCTGTGCGGGGACTCGCTTTACTAGCTTTGACAGGGGCAGTGCAGCCTACGCCTGGCACCCAGAACAGACGACAGATAGGAAGAGTGGTAGCTCACATTTTACTAACCTCCAGCAGGACTTTGTTATGTGCGCACGGCCTTCGAAAAACGCACGCCTCAGCGTCGGTATAGGAGACGGCGCGAGTGCCGTGGGTGATGCTTTCATTACTGGGCCTTCACAGCGGGGAGACAGAAGCCACAACAGCATGACATAGATACAGTTAGCTTCACAGACAAAGGGGTCTTCAGAATCCGAGAGCCAGGGAGGTACGAATCAGCATTGTGTCTCGCACGCCCTTGATTATGCACCATCAGACTCCAAATCAAGTTGCCAATGCTCAATCTGGACCATGTTTGAAGTTATATCAAACCTGTTATATGCTTTGAGTTATAAGCTATAAAATAATGCAACGTTTATAGTCTGGAGCCTGGAACGGTGCAGATTTTTACAATATTTGCAGATCAATCTCACCTGATACCGGAAATGCACCTAACTCCAAAGCTAATTAAAATTCCAGAGTTAAACATATTTGTTTGGTGCTAATTGCTGCATTTGATTCGGTGTAATGGGTGGTGTGAGCAAATGCTGATTTAAAAGCTGCAATTTTAGATGCTGTAAACTTTCCCTGTGTTTCATCATATTCTGAGTCTCCTACCTGGTTAGACTAATGCAATAATCACAACTCATATTATGGTAGTAACTACAGTTTTGTTTCTGAATGCATAACTATTTCGGGAAAAATGGATAAACAAACGATTTGTTATGTAAATGTGACATGAACCAGCCCGTGAAATGAGACCCTTTTGAGGCAGGAGGACCGTGAAAATGTTCAGCATTTGGAACTCTCAAAATTTTTAAAAAGAAGAATTTTTTTTTTTTATCTCAAATTATAAAGAAAGTGAATATCACTGTGTAATATTTATTCATTCAACTTGTAATTTATGTACTCTTTTAACCTTTGTCTTTTTTGGTATGACAAAGCATTTATTTAAATAAAGTTATGTATTCATTTAAAAGGAGTGGCAGTGTGTTTTCATGTGCATATGGATTCGCATTCTTGTCCAGGAAGCACACAGGCACGTCTACAAATCCTGGGATGACCAGCCTTACAATAAAAGAAAAAAACTGCATGTCTTATAGCAAACACTTCTACGTTTTCATGTTAACTGATATTTAGGAAAGGAATCCAGGTTAAATACCTATTTAGGCAGGCATCAGAGGTTTTCCTTTTTGGTTTCTGAACAAGGAACATCTTGGTCTTGTGTCTTAAGATTGGTTTCTCAACGACAACATTATCTGCTGCCTGAAGACTAGAGGTTTTGTATTTAAAAAAGCAATTAGGCTTAAGTACTACACTCACGGGTTATTCACCTAGGACTTGATCTATATTGTAAGTGCATGTAATGCAGTGTATGTAATGACTTTAGATATCAACATTGCAGAGTAATTGCAGCATCCCACAGAACAGTTTCCAGACCTCTGCTTGTCTCTAGGCACTCATGTAAAGCTGGTAAAGAGCAGCTCCAGTATCTCACAGATGAACACATTTGTTTTTGCCTTTTTACAGTCTCTGTGTACATTGTTGCTACATTGATACTTATTTTTGTTGCAGGTAAGTAGATGGATGGTTGATTGGTAAATTAATGCAGTGACAGGCAACAAGGACTGCACACTATAAGGTATGACTCAACAGTGATATGTGCCCAGAGGCAAGTCGTCAGAACTTGTGGGGAGATTCTCCAGGAACAAGGAAGAACTTTAGGATGATGCAAGGGACAAAAAAACTTAACACTGAAATGACTATGGAATTCAAATTACACATTTGTGGTGCAGTTCCTCATAGTCAGAAATACTTAGTTATCAACATAGTTAACATACTTACGATGCCAGAATACAAAACTGGGCATCTCTTGTTCATAGACCACACAATGTTCCAAACAACAGCAGTGAAAACTAGTGAATATCACCGGTAGCTAAGCAGAAAGAATAGTTGGAATCAGGGGCAGCGCTGCTGTGCACCAGCTGTGTAATGAATCAAGCATTCAAGAGTGATCGTGAACAGTGTGTCAAAGACAATAGGTAGTACCTACCAAGCGGCCTTGTGCACCTCCTCATGCGAGAGCTCGAGTGCGGATAACTACTGTTCAGCCTACAGCCAGGGAGAGTACATATAAGACCAAGAAAAATGGGGGGAGTGCATCTTGCAGACTTATAGAATCCAGATGTGTAAAAGGAACCTCAAAGGTGTGACAGACTGAACACAGAGAGGTGCAAATTGAGACCTGGGGAGAAACACGTGCACGTAGATTTGATTTGTGAGTTAGCAAACGTGACAATTACAATAGCGTTCAAAGAAGCTGACAACTGCATTTAAGACTTCAAAGCATTCATGAATCTCTGTCCTCTGTCTCACAATTAGCCCGGCAGCAATGGATGATTTAATCTAAACACGCAACTTTGGAGTCTAAAACTCCAAATCTTGAAAGGTAGTGATGCAGATACTTCCAGCTAACAGCTAACTTTTACCAAGACCCATTTTGTGCCCCGTAAGCAAACACACGCACACACCGCATATATATTTATACACACACACTGTATATATGGCAGCCTTTCAGTCTAATTTATTGTGGAAAGAGCATATAAGCCTCCACCAAAAAATTGTGGACAGTGGCTATGGAACTTTCTGGAATAACCCAAGCGAATTCTCCTACTTAATGATCTCCAGGCCACTGCCCAGAGAAACACCCTTTGTTCTGCTTTTTCTTTGTTAAAAAATACATTTTTCTTTTTTTAAACTTTGATATTTTATAAATATAAAAAACAAGGACATGGGCCACAAGAACACAGGTAATATCTGTTTAATGATATACTGCATATCAGGACAAGACTTACACTGAATGAATATATCTTCTCATACATTTATAGCTTTCTTTAATAGCTATGCTTATCCGTTTAAATGCAGATGTAACACGAACGTGCTTTTACGGACGTGGCCATATATAAACCGAGTTATTGTGGATGTGGATTGTCTCGTGTCGTCATTTCCAAACACTGGCGAAAAAGAAAGGCAAAAAAGTAACGAGCATGGCACATAGCGTTCTCGCTTCGCTGTCGAAACTCCCCATGTCACTGGTGTCACACTGTCCAAACACAAAGCTGGGTCTGATGCCTGACGCCGGTTTTACGTCCCAGTAGATGGCGGATACTCCTGCCTTGCCTCACCCTGCCGGCCCGTGCTGGTGAATCAGTAGCCACGCGGTCCACAGGCGCAGAACCCGCTTTGTCTCCAAACTAGGCCAAGCTCAAACTACCGGAAAATTCACTGTACAACCAGGGGGCTGAAAGGGAAACATGCCGGCACCCGCCCAAACAGCAGCGGCCGAAATGGACCTGACTTTTTGGCAGGTCTCGGGCCCCACAAAAGCTGCACTTGTGTGAATAACTGCAGCCTTAGGTGTCACAGTTAGAAACCCCATTAAGCTGGAAATCTAATGAGGAAAAATGTGCAGCCCCACAGACACACACTGGGACAATGTGGACATACTGTGTGCTGGGTTTATGGTTCATTCAATGAGTGATCTATATGAAAAGTCAACAGCAGGACCATTCACAGAGCAGCTACAGCCGGCCAGTGCAAGGCCTGTAACGTTTGTTTCAGAATTATTATTGATTAGGCCCTATTATTATTACAATAATATCTTTGAAGATTTCACCTGCGGAAGAGTCAGGACCATATAATTTTAATAAAAAAATTAATTGCAATGATTATAAGACTACTGATGTATGAGCAAGTAAGTAGGGAGCTTGATTGTTTTGGAACGCAGGCATTGTGAAGAGCGCTTGGATAGGGCACTGTGAATCTCCTGGCGTTTTAAGGACCCTTTCTTAAAACTGTAATTTCAGGAAGGCCCAAAAGTATGTTAGAGCTCACCAGAGCCCCCCCAGGGGGTCCAGAGTCATGCCACATCTTGGGCCTGCCACTACCGGTCGTGGATTTGCAAAGGCTATATTTACATCAAGTCAAACCCACGTAATATCACATCTGTCAATGCCGTGCTCTTGTCCTAATCTCGCCTTCTGTCAGCACTTCGTTAGCAAAGCCACCCGCTCCATCCCTCAACAGGTTTGTGTCACATGGCTGGGTGCGGGGAGTGACTGGGCGAAGGGGGAATGAGGTCTTTCCAAGTGGCATGCTTTCCGTGCCGTCCCACAATCTCCGGCAACGGAGCTGGCACCCAGCGGGGTGCTCTCTCAGGATGGGACCAATCCTAGTGGGGGGTGCACGTCAAGGCTATGGGGCGGGGGGGCAGTATAGCTACCCTGAAGGAGGTGTGTGGAGGGGTGCACATTAAGGCCACGGGG
>JAAGVU020000035.1:7601555-7647452 GCA_011763525.2 Mormyrus iriodes
CGATGGGTTGGCGCCCCATCCTGGGTTGTTCCCTGCCTTGTGCCCGCAGCCTCCGGGATAGGCTCTGGACCCCCTGCAACCCGAAATGGAATAAGCGGTTCTGGAAAATGGATGGATGGATGGATGGATGGATGGATGGATGTATAGAATAGTGAATAAACCTTTATACGGGTAGGTGTGTCCAAACTTTTGACTGGTTCTGTCTCCTAAAGGCTGATAGTGTCCTGTCACTCTACGCAGACATACCAAAACAAAAGAAGATCAAAAACGAGTAGAAGCAGACTGCCAGCGTTCAATGGCTCAAGCTGATCTACTCTGGATCCCTTCCAGTAATTTTGTGGAAAGACGTCGACAGGATCAGGTAAGTCATGCTCTGCTAAGCCTCAAGGCTCTTTGTTTCATTGTATTACATAATCTCCGTGGTGTCCAAGAGTAACACACAACTGCTCGATGGAGGAAACCTGACTCAACAGAAAGGGTCAGAGTTCTGCATGCTGGGATCAGGGTGGTAGCACAGAGTGTCCCGCACTGAAATCGGTGCTACCAGCATGTGTCTGACTGACATCAAAGCCTGTCCCTAAGCCTTCCCAACCTCCAATCACTGACACACCCCGTCCATTATGATGCGATGCCACAGCTAATCACTTAAAGCAAGTACAGTCCAAAGCCTGGAACACACCAATCTGATTTTAGGCCGTCGATTTTAGGCTGTCGATGAGAGTCAGTAACTGCCTGTCGGCCGGCGTGTGCGGCACGGTCGGACATGGTTGATTCCCATTGGTGCTGTTTTGGCCGATTAAGCACGTTGAAACGGTGTCAAAGCTAGCTAGTGAAACTGAGTTCTCTGATTGAGCCACAACCATCACTTCTAGTCCAACGTGTCCACTTCTTGGCCAGTGTATTCCAACGAAATTTACACAATCAACGGTAGGGGACAGGAGCCAATCATTCGCCAACCTTGGTTGGCACTAGTGTCTTACTGTTGACTAAGTGTGTACCCAGCTTTAAACAGAAGCACTCTTCTGTTTCTTGCTAACGAGGAGAAAACAAATTAAATTTTAATTAGAGGAAAGTAACCTGTACCTGCCATTAGTGTTTTTCTTCCTATCCCATGCCAAAAAACTGAAAATAAAGATGGTCCACACCGTAAAATAATAAATCACAGCAGTCTTGGAACATAAACTGATGATCCAGCAGAATCCATTTGACTAAATTTAAATGCAGGCACATAAAAACTCATCTCTAATCTTGATAAATGAGCATTTCAATCCTTGCCACTGGCTACAGCAAAGCAGAACTTGTATGTCTACGTTTGCATTAAAACCTGTGCCGGTTGCAAACTCCAAAAAAAAAAAAATGAATAGAGAGCCACCTCTGTTAATGATTGACTCATTATTGATATTTTAACACAGTGATTAAATGTCCAAGGCTGGATGGAAACGGGAGTTCCGTTAACTTTGCTTTTAGGTGGTAAGTGAGAGGTCTGATGCATGTAAATAAATCTGATCATCTTTCAAGGCCATAGTTTCCCTACACGTTGAAAAATACATGCAACCAGGTTGTTCTTTAATTGACATGTTCAGTATAGAGAAGGAAAAGTAGCTTTAAAAGGGTGATTATTCAATTGACCATTCAGTTGAGCAGGTAGCGTAAACTTGATTAAAATTCCAGACTGTCACAGCATCACGCACTAAAAGTTTAGAACCCGATTTAGCTGTATGCATCGAGTCCATATGCACAGTTAGTGGGGGCTTGAAATATTCTATCACTGACAATTACATGTATTATTAAATGATTACTAACATTTCTGATATATTATCAATTCTAGGCAGGGGCCACATGAAAGCATATCATATTGGGCCCCCAACCCAGACCAATCCAATTATGTTCTAAATTATTTAGGGCCCATATCACTCAGGGGCCCTTGGGACCATCTTAACTCGCCCCTTTACGGCACTCCTTCTTCTAGGAAAAATATTTGGCTTTTATATACACAAATAAAGGCTTTTCAGCACAAAGAATATCTCAAAAAGGTGTGCCTGTCTTTCATAGAATGTAATGAATTTAAAGCTGAAACTGGCAGCTACTTATGGAAAATGGATTTAAAATTCAAGCCCAGACGCGATGCAACAAGACAAGTCAGTGATTGACTGTGGAGTGAAATAAACATCAGTGTTATGCTGAAATTTTCTGGGTAGCATACATAGGTTGCATATCAGGACTTTTTTTCTGTGCCAAAATGACAGGTGGCCTCAATTGTTCTGTCAATGTTCCTTAAAATCACTAAAACAACATGTAATTATCGGTAAACCGAAACTCAAAGCATGACGCATTTGGATAACGACAATTTCTTCTTGCGTGTCAACCATTACAACCATTACATTACTCGCATGGCAGAGCTCTTGCTTAATACGAAAAGACTTCAAATGACTCCTGTAAAACTCCCTGGTGGGAAAATTTAAATAACCATTTCATACAGAGACACAAGCCTTTTCGAATCCTCAGTCAGGGCTTAGAATTTGCTTTGTCGCATTTGACCTGAATTCACACTACATTCCCAAGGTATTTATTTTATTCAATACACTCCCTAACACTATATATACACTAAGCTTGTAACAATAAACCGCATATGTGTCTCCGTGAGTGTGTTTCTATCAAAGCCAGTTGTCACAACAAGCCAGTTTTGCTCCACATCTTCTTCTAAACCCCAGAATACACAGTTCAGACTGTCCCACATCCTGAAGAATACAACTGTGATGTTGTCAAGTAGTTGCACAAGAAAAACAGCACCAATCCCCTGTATTGATGCTGAAGACACAGTCAGGTCTGGGGCCTGTCACTGTTTGCTAAAACATCACTGATGTTTGGAAGCCTTCCATTCTGCCATCATTCTTCCAGCCAGTAGGGGATGGCTGACTGATGTCCCAGGGACACTGCAAGAATTTCTGTCCCTCCTTTGACAGCTTGACACCTCCTAGGTTTTGGATTGTGAATTTTGCTGTTTGGAAAGCAAGGAGATTTAAGGAGAGGGGACGAGTCCTGGCAGGCAAACATCATGCATCACACACATTCATCCTCAACTCCTGCCCACCTCCCATACAACTAAATAGGCCCCTCAAAGCGGAGTCAAAAGGAGGGAGCCAGGAGTAAGCCACAGTACACCGTACCCCACAGGGCTCCAAAGGTAATTACAGAGCACATGACAAAGAGGAAAAGATAGCGAGAGACAGAGAGAGAGAGTGAGAGATATTGAAGAAAAGAGAGAAAAACCGGGGAGAGGACAGAGTTCAGGACCCTCTTCCGTTTCATGCATCACGACCGAACATTCCTGAGAACTAAGGGCTAAAGATGTGCACTCAGGTAGAAGAGAACACAGCAGTTCACAGAGAACATAGCAGTTCATAAAGAACACAGCAGTTCACAGAGAACATTTCTCCATAGCACCACTGAACTGGTAGCTTTGATCTTTTCCTCTGCCTGAGCAGAGGCTGAGCGAATGAAAAATGCCACAGAGAATAAAAGGACCCTGGAATCCATTTCGGCTTAGTCCAACCCAATTCAAATTACTTCCAATTTATCAAACACCACCATAAGAATCTAGCAAATTCGGAGAAAATATTTCTAGTGTGAGTTCTCCTTAAAATCAGCCCAATGAATCCTCATAATTACTGCTCATATGTAATAAGGTCAAAAGCCATATGTCCTATTTAACCTTTTTCAAGTACAGCAGCAGCTCAGAAACCGAACTATGCTGTACCGCCCTCTCAGACTCAGCTGCTGCCACTTTGTGTGAAATACAAAGGAAAGCAGAGACGAGGGAAAGACATTCGGTGGGGCTTGAATGGGCTTGCTCAGATTCATGCTGTTTCAGTCCTGGATGCTTCCAACAGCCCCAAAGCAGCAGGAACACAATGCATCCCTTTGACTGGAAAAGCACAAGCACATGGGAAATCCTCAAAAAAATAAACAGAGAAAGAAAAGAAATTATCTGCCCAAGGTTTAGATCGGGGAGGGGAGGCCACAGCAAGGAGCCCAACAGAGGAAACTTTAGGTAGGAACTCAAATATGCATCAAGGAGCAGTTTGAATTTGGGGGCGTATGCACAGGTGACCAGATGATGGCACTAAGTGAAGTGAGAACGTGAGGCCAACGTTGCAAGAGAGACTTCTGGAAGACTGTACTAGAGCCGTCACCGGGGGTGGGGGGCATATTTTCCCAGGTGACACGTGACACCCAGCAAAAATCAGGTCTAATGGAGTACTAGAGAGAAAATACAGTCATTATAAGAGCCGTTGTGATGATGTAATGGCATGCGGAGACCTTGGGTGTCCCTACTTGGATTCACATTGACTGATACTTTGTTGTTCATCACACCCTCAGCGCCACTTGATCTAATTTGTTCAGGCAGAATTTTCCAGAAGGGCTTCGCTCCCTCCACGGCGTCTTGCGGTGACGGTATGGAAGGCTGGTTCTGGAACTCCATGTGCTTTGATTCCTCACCGCCTGAGCCTCTTCGCCAAGGTATGGGGATTAAGGTGGGCTATTTCGGTCCAGCGGGTGTTGGTGCCCTCTTGTCGATTCCACTAAACGCCCAGTGTCACCCAGCCTGTTTCAATCTGGACACCAGGCGGAGGGCTCGCGGGTCTCTGTTTAGGGTCACTCTTCCTGCCTTCCCTGGGAGAACACTTCTCTTCAGAGATGTGACCTGTTTGTTTCAGGCCACAAAAGGCCAGATTACCTCCTTCTGTTTCCACTAAGACCTGGACGCCATCCATACACATACCTTTTCGTGTAAGCCAGCAAGCACTCGCTTCCAATGATCATTCAGTGCGACTGACATTTCCTTAAAGTAATCCAATAAAGACTGTGAAAGCATGCTTGTGCACCTATTTACAGCAGATTATTTAATTGCTTAGCAAGCACTTTTATCCAGAGCAGTCAAAATAGGCTGTAATCTTTAAAGACTGTTAAAGACAGATGCATCCATTTTAGGATTGTGTTAAGCACTTTGCTCAAGGCAATAACAACAAGATAAATTAAACTGGCAACTTTCTAGTCCGTTCCTTTACCACTAATGCCCAAAAACGCGTCGTGATAAAAGAAATTAGCAAGCCTGTGGTAAACTTTCCAGCAAATTCACATGAAAGTAGGTCAAACTTCAAAGGTTCGCCATTCCAGTCGTTGCTAAATCCTATTACCTTGTTTCACTTTATTTCCTTGGAAAGTCATAAAAGTCATGACATTAAAGTCAAATCCATTTTCAACTGAACTTCTAAGAATGTTAGGGGTTCAAAGCAATTAATTCTATCAGAATTCATCTAAAAGGTCTCAGTTTCACTGGGTCTCATTTTTATCTCAACCTGGGCACAGTGCTCACTATAGGCATGATTTCAAAGATATGGTGCAACTATCATAAAAAAAAAAGTATTTTTCAGGGAATTTCAAATGGTTAAGGAAAACTCCCAACTCAAAATGATCTGCCTTCACAAGGCTTATGGCTGGCATGCTGATACTTTAGAAGTCAACACAGAGAGAAAATAATCCAGTGTGTTTGCTCTTCTTGTGGGAGGGGTCGCTTTAGGTTACGACGTTTAAGGGGCTGCAGTTCTGCCTCCTGGTGCCAAAAGATAGATTTGTTAGCGAGCTGGTGGCCACATATACGAAAATCGTAAACGCAGTCTCTCTTACTTTTAAGTTCACTAGCAACATGTAGTTTACTGACACGTGGGGAACGGGGAAAAACGGGCAACTGGCCCATCCGCTACAGAGGGAAAAATCTGAGAACGGAAAATTTAGTCCCAACTATTATTATTATTATTATTACTATTGTTGTTGATTTATGTTATTGCTGAATGCTGTGACTGTGATAGCAACAGTACAATGTTACAGAAGCAACTAAAAGAACAGGTTAGCACGGATATTATTTAGTGTTTTTTTTAAGTCAGGTGCATTCCTCTCATTTTTTAGGATATGTTAGAGAGTACGGGCTTAATGGGGGCAAGTCCTGTATTACACATCGAAAGAAAGTAACGATGCAAATGTATGATAGAATTAATGCACAAAAATATGAATGAATGTTAGGATGGAGATTATAAGGCTCATTTATTGCCCAGATGTGAGATGCACAGCTTGAGTAACTCACCACTCTGCTCAGGGTGATCGACACTGCCCAGGGGCTCTGCCTCCACTTTGCGTCCGCATCGCCCGAGACCTTTCACCAGCTGCTCCAGGGGCAGCTCCGAGTCCGGCTTCGGGTAACAGCGTAGCCCACTGGAGCATCTTGGGGTGTAAACGCCGCACAAGTCGCCCTCCTGTCGCGCACAGACTGGACAGCAGCCGCAGCCGGGCTCCCGCACGATCTCCGCACAAGTTTCCGTGAGCTTCGGGCATGCAGCCTGCCTCTCTGCGGTGCAGCTCGGGCAGCGAAAAACCACCTCCCCGATCAAGGTGGCCGGAAACGCCAGGGATGCCAGCAGCAAGCTGCAGCCTATGTACGAGAGCATATTCACTGATGGCAGAGGGACTAATGGCTATGGGCTGGAGGGGGCAAGTCCAGGTGGAAAAGTGCCGCTGTGTAAGCGAACAGGTGAAGTCTCAGGGAGGTGTCCGCTGGGTCCTACCGTCTGCCCAATTTCACTGACATCATACAGGAAGGCAGGGCTCCGCAACGCACTTTTAATCTGGATCCTTAAGACACACATATGTTTAGAACTGGACCTTATTTCGGCAAGAATATTCTTCTTCTTCTTCCTATTATTATTATTATTATTATTATTATTATTATTATTATTTCGAATTATACAACAATATTACTGATAAATAATAATATAATACGCTATTCTCCAAACAACAGACTTTTTAATCAGTTAGAAAAAAAATACAAGAATAATAATGCACGTGTGAATGTTTTAAATAGTCAAAATTAAAATTTTTAGTAACAAATAATAAAATTTAATAAGATTTTGATATAATTTGCCTTGGAAGTATAGACTAGGAGCATTTCTACTAGGTCCTATTCCTGTATGAAACTTGATAACATTCTATTACCATTCTGAATTTCCTGCACACTCTGAATACTGTAGATTGAAATTCTGGGACACATATAGAATATAGGATAGCATATAGCAGAATTTTTGAAGACTTTATTGGATGCTCCGGAGTTATTTCGTCTGCGAGGACGCTGTATGCTATTTTCTGACTTGAAATGCCAAAAATAAATGAACAAACAGCACACGCTGAAAGATGCTGTGTTATATGTAAATATGCTCCTTACACATCTGTCATCACTCCATTAAATGTGCACACTGCAGCCGAATTGGGTCTTTGGCTCTATGTTACCTATTGATTACTGTGGCAGAGAGCAGAGGTGTCATGCAAGCCTCCTAAACAGACCCCCATTAAACCACAGTGCCCAGCAGTCTGCCCCGGAGACTAATAGCTGTTGATTTAAGGATACAGAAATAGCCACTCGATGTGTGATCTAATGCCCTCCAGCAGGCTACAAGATATGAATGAGGATTATTTTGTTTTGTGGGTGCTTACTGATTTTATAGTATATATATTTATGGTATGCAGTTTGTTTTACCTTAGAGAATTTATTAGAAGAAGGGACTTTTTAGAAGCCAGGTTTAGAAGGAATCTGGATCTTGTGGGAGTGTTTATGTAGAACTGTATATATCTGTCAATTTAAAAAAAAGTGTGTGCCAGCATGGACCTGCAGTTTTATAAATACAGATTATTGACTGACTGCTCAGTATCATTATAAGGAAAATGCTCTCATATTTAGAAAGTATTAGATGCTGTTATTGCCAATAGAATTGTACCGGGGCATTCATCGGAAGCTCAGCCTAGCTGCACTTATGTCTAAGTGATTCCTCGACAGCAGCATGTTCATAATGTGCTATTTGCCTCACTTGTATGTTGCTTTGGACAAAAGTATCTGGTAAATAAAACTAAATGTAAATGGATGAAACAAAGACATGGCAGATTTATCATCTTTCTGTGCTGAGGGGGACCTTAAGGGTGTTGGATGATTCTGGCATCCACATATTCAAGCAGACCCCCCACCCATCCCTTACTCATCAAAATTTACCATGGGGGATCAAGACAACATTTTGTCAGGACGCTGAGTATTCCTAACTGTACCTCTGGTGAGCTTCACCTGTTGCTGTTTGATGTGTAAGTCCCACTGTTTAGTGCACAAGTACCACAGATTTAAACACAGCAGGTATTACAGAGGGTCTGTTTGGGCTGTGTCCAATGTAAACAAGCTTTGCCAGCACTGAGAATCTGCTAGCAGTCCCTTATACTGCTCTTACAAGAGTTCCAACTCTATAGCCCTCATTAAATGTGAGGCAACCTTTAATGTCCTTTGTTGAGAATGCCTGAACAGGCTTTGAAGCTTTACAGATCGTCAGAGGGACCCTGCCTTTGGTATTCACATCTGACCCTTCCAATAGCAGCAGGCCATTGGAGCTCCTTCACTCCAAGTAGAGAAGGGGCTCCAAGGCATGCTGGGAGATTTATGTTCCTATTTGTTGGAGAGGAGCATAGTTTCTGTCGATGTTATCATTGGAACACTGTTTAAATTTAGACATTTTCTTTACTCTGTGTTTTTGGGTAAGGCACAAACAGAGTTCTGGTAATAGGAAAAGAATTAATTTGCGTAATGTGAAGAGTGCCACGGGAACAGGCAAAGACTCAGCACAGCAGGAACTAAACAAACAAAGTGCTTTATTTTATAAAAACACAACACAGAAAAGGGGATGAGAATCCTTTAAGAACAGCAAGCTGAAAGACAACAACATGTAACTAAAAGCTTCTAGAACACAAAGAAACCAAGTTGAAGTTAAACTCAAATGGACTGGCAATATGGCAATGCTTTCCCTAAGCGCTAGCATGCCTCTCCTTCCCTCCCTAATCCACCGAACTGTGTCTCTAAATAACACTAATGGCACTGAGACTAACCAGAGTCAGCTGGGTTTCGTTAACCAGGTTACCTCTAGGCCCAAGCTTTGTGATCACATGACAACATAAATTAGCCCAAACCCTGCTCTGGGTCATTGCTTTACCCCGACCGGCTCAAACCAGAAACAGAAAAATATATTTCCTACTTGCAGATTTTTCAATAATAATCTTAGCCCCATATAGAGTTGCGTAATCTATTTGTTTTAGTCAATCCTGCAGCTGCACTACACAAAATATACACCTTGAAATTTTTAAAAATGTACCTGCATTTTAGATCAATCACTATTTTAGTACTGGTTTGTTGTCCCTATAGGTATTTCCCGCTAAAAAACCATAAGTACTGTCAAGAGGCATTGAAACATGGGTGTCTTCACTGGTCTTTGACTTTATTACTCATTTTTTGTGTAATGGCCATGGCTAAGTGATGAGAAGATGTTTTTTTTTGGTAAAAGAGGTGCCCATGTGTTATGGTCAGATGAAAAAAAAGCTATTTAACGACCCTTGGTCTTTGCTGATCTCTCTGCACAGCCAGTGTGAAAAAAAGCTGCCAGTTGAGGCTCTGTTGCAGCCTGAAACGTGAAGTAATGTCTGATATCTCTGTCATTCTGTCCTGGTGCTGACCCCAGCTTTACTTGTGGCCTAGGGTATGCCTGGATTTGCATATTCATCTGTAGCTCAGCTATTTCTGTCCCAGGGAGAGCAACAGAAACCTGCATTGTGCTGAAATGGAAACGGAAGCCCGCACATCCAAGGACGTCTGATTTTGCCATAAGATCTCAATGTCAACAGAATGGTTGGCAGGCCTGTATAATGAGTTATAGATAATAACATGAATATAAAAAGGTCCTTTCCAAGGAGTTTGAGGCTTTATGCAGACTCTTTTAAACCCATTTTTCCATCCAGTATTATTAATCAAGGTCTTGTATTAGATAGATTCGACAGAAAGACAGACAGACAGACAGACAGATAGACAGATAGATAGATAGATAGATAGATAGATAGAATTACAATCTTCAGACAAAGTGTCCACTATTCATTTCCACACTCCAATCAACATTTTCTATTGTTTTGCAAAAGCAATCATTATTCACAGTGGGTTTGGCATAGTAGATTTGGCAAATTGTAGTCTAATTGCTCTGCCATTGTGTATTCCTAGCTTATGACCCCTGAGGTCGAACAGATTATGATTTGCTAGCGTCTGAATGTCGAGAGTGTGCGAACTTACAAGCTCCTAATTAAATTTTCCAGACACACTGGGTGTCAATAATTTGCCTGTGTTCATTAAACTGCAACCATTTGCATTCCTTTCAACTGAGTGCAGACCTTGCATAACTCCTTGGACATTGCCAAAATACACAGTTGCCTTATTGTGTCCGGATGTTAAAAAAAAAAAGCGCTGAGATTGGAGAATTCTGCAGCCATCCTAGTTAAAGGCTATAACTCCATTGAGTCAGAGAGTATGCATTGTACATTGTACTGCATTCTGGGGTTGTGTTCATGGGCTGGGTCCATGTTACTGGGCTGTGTGTTGTCCCCCACTGCCACCTGGAGGTGTGCCCTGGACAAAAATCCTTTCTCGATCCCTCTGAGCCAATGGCCATTGAAGGATCTGGACCCGACGGGTCAGAAATGTGTCCAGGTCATGTCCTGTCTGACTGTACTCTGTTGTGCTCTGTGTTCTTCTTTATCTTGAACAATTAAGTAGAGCTTGATATCCTGACACCATTGTTTTTACAGGAATAATGCATTTAGTTAATCAAAAGACAGGTTAATATGTTGAATTAATTTAGCAGGCACATTAATCCAAAGTGACATTTGAGATAGCGGGGTCAGCCACTCCTTGGAACCACTGGGAATTAAAGGTCTTGCTTAGGGGCTCAATGGTGCAATCACTCAACCCGCCCCACAATTTGAATCTATGACCTTTTAGTCACTGATACAGTGTCCCACATTGCTCCCCAAAATCAGCTCCTGCCTCATGTAAGGATCAAACTCATTCCCATCAGGTTACAAAACCGACACATTACCTACAGCACTAACGAGGCAGACTCTTCATGTCTATAAGGGCCACTTACCGTGAATCAGTATTCAGTACTTCATTAAATATCTTTATCTTCATTATTGAAACAATGATCCTCTTCTACAGATCCTTATTATGCCTGATTAGAGGACCAGCCCACATTCCTCCATCCTTACCACTCTCTGTTGAACAATTAATTTAATTTAAGTAATTTAGAGTGTGATTTGGATTTCTGGCAGAATGGATGTAGATTGAGTTCTTAGAAACAAGTACTTTTGACATTTTTAATATTCTTTAGATGTGTGAGGATTTACACAAACGCGCCAGGTACAAACCGTTTATGGTATATAATTACAATGAGGAGCTTATTAAGAAAAATACGAACTAAAATATTAATGCCTGTATTCCTTTGTCGGTGTATCTTGCAAGCTTGTCCTATCCTGACTAGATCAGAGAAAGGAGGGTAAAATGACTCCCAGCTCTCCTTATCCTCAGAAGCCTCTTGGATGAAACCCAAACGTTCCACAAAAGCAATCAGCTGGGAGGTGCAGTTGACAGGGCCTATGCAGTGATCCCTGGCGACCGGCAGTGCGACCCATTACAGACCACGGACTTTTATGTGGTCTCCAAGGCTTAGACCTTGAGCAAGTGTCCAAAGCCTCTTAGAAATATCCCATTTGGAACCCGCAGAGCAATCTTGGAAAAGCTGAAATTATTCTTTGTAGCCTTTAACGGGACTATAGACAGGCACAGCTTATCTGTGTTTTAAATTTCCTTCTATTGATTTCTATGTGTTATGCACACAATACATATTTAATCACAAAGTATTTAATCATACTGGCACCCTGCCCAGGGTGTACCCCAGCCTTATGCCCTTTGCAGCCTGAGATAGGTTTCATTCCAGCCTCCTCCCCCGCCAACATTTAGAATGTGAATGGATATTTAATAATAAGGTTTTCAAAGAGGTTCTATCAGAACATTTGTTTTAAAATTTTGAGCAGGAATTATGCTTGCATCTTGGTGAAATGGAAATGCTTACCATTTCTCAGAAATTTCTCCAGTCACCTCCAGTGATCATATTAAGTGTGTGTTTCCTAGCAACCAAAAAATGAACCTGAAAGCACTGGTTTGCTGTTAAACCAAAAAATGTAGGAGACAGTCACAAGTTATTTGTGCAGTTTTTGAAATGTCCAGCTTTCCTGTCAGATCACGTACCGTACATGGGTATATAAATGTTCCTCTGTGCATTCTTAGGAGCTAATATAAAAAAAAATTAACTTGGCCTATTTAACAATCCAGATAAATCCCAGTTCCATTTCAGTTGGTTTCTGAAGAGGAACAATAAGATGCCTCCAGCAGCGAATTCCAAAGGAAACATTTGGATTCAGACGTGCTGGGCTGCGTCTTACCGATGGATGAAGCAAGTCTTTACCGCCACCGTGGCTGTGGCTTCGCCAGCGCTCTGACTGCCGTTATGACGCCTCATTTAGGTGATAGCTGGGTTTGTTGCCTTTCCTTGCTCCTTAGAGAATACATTTGCTAGACCAACAATCTATACAGAACCAGACGCTGCAATTAAAATGAGGCCTGACACTTTTTAATACAAGAATTCACCGTATCTAGACATTCCGCTCTCCATGGGTATTGCTCTTGCTCTTTGTTTTACTGCTGTAAAAAAATCATCTCCTTTATCCCTGTGTACCTGAAGAAATGTGTGTATATATATATATATATATATATATATATATATATATATATAAACATAAAGAGATTCTGGCTTGCCATGCTGGTGCAAGTGAATTATACACTGCACGACAGGACATTCTTTTCACATTGACTCTGGTACTTTGAACAGTATTTTCTCGCTTGCTGTTTGGCCCTCGTCAGGTGAACAAGCTCTGTGGTTGACAGCTGTATCTTAAGGAGACCGGCCTCGTGCCAAGAGAAGCCGAGGGCCGATTTGAAGCAGCTAGTGACGTGTCCAGACAGCGCCTCATCTAGGGACGGTTCAAACTAATCCCCAGTTTATATTACGTAAACTGTTTCAGCAAAGACAGGAACGCAGGTCGCGTTGAGCTAGCCTACATGCTGGGGTGACTTATGGGCAGCTTGAAGCGTCCCCCAGCAGGACACAAAGGCATCCCCTCCTTGTGTGCCTCTGCACATTCAGTGGGACTTCTAAGATTTCTTTCTTGTGCGAGCTGTGATGAGTCATTCTCACAAACGGTGTCACTGAGTTCAGATAAGCTCTGCTGGATATATAAACATCAGCACTATTCAGTGGTCTGCTGTAATGGATACATTTAAGCCAGATATTCATTTCCTTTTGTCCTTTTAAATCAGTAATTACATATTGATTTATACATACGCTGCTCTGTAATTCAGAATATCACTATTGTACACGCAAACATCTTTCCAATGCATAGAAGGCAATTTTCTTTTTAAATAAAAAGAAAAGGAAACTCTATCAATCTCTAGTATGTACCAGAGGTGATGGTGTTGTGTTTAAGTGCATGGGTACAGAAAACTGGATTCATCCTGCTGACCTTCCTAACACATTAGTGATGGAACACATGCATTAAAGTCCGACTGTACTCTCTCACACAAATGCTCTGTTACTGAAAGCAATTAATTGAACTATCAAAATTAAGTAGAGTTTCATAAAACAGCTGCTAACAGCTAATATTCTCAAGAAAAGCAACATTTTTCACTGCGATGGGATTGATTCAATTGGCTGCATCTCATCCAGGGATGGTGGTGGGGCATAGATACACTGGCAGATTCAGGGGGCCCAGCACTTTATAGGGGTCCCAACCTATTACTTCAGGGGCAGGGTAGGCAAAATATACTGAGGGGGCCCATAATTTCTAGCTGTGCCCCTGATCTTCTCACAGTGTTTCTTCTGATAGAGACACCGCCCTGTGTTGGAAACTCAAACGTTGGCAAATCGGTTTAATTCCTGTCCTGACTCTGGCCTGACCCCATCTATGTTTGAGCAATAACTCCAAACGCCACACTGCTTTCAATAAACTGGCCAGTATTTATTCCTCTTGTGGGATGAATATTCCTTTCAGACTTAGAGAATAGCTAGATTTACGAGTTAGCATACTGATGCTGAAGAGATTGCATGTTATTCAATGGACGTATCCCCTCTCATGCGTATGCCTCAGTTAGAGGTGTAATCTCCAATTTAACAATAGGGAACCCCATAACACCATTCTTATGGTTTTCTTGCTCTCGGAAATTTGTGACAAAATCCTATTCCTAGCCTGCCTTTGTATAGCAGAGGCAGGAGGCAGAGGAATGCTGTTTAATAGCACTTCACCTTAGATAAAGGTGGAATTACGTTTTTAGGAGATCCCTCTCCATTAAAGGAGATATATCCCTATAAAAGCTCATCATTGATTGTCACTGTTGATTCGTAACAGGGGTCTCCAGGCGCTGGATTCAGCTGAAGGTTGCCGGGCACTCATGTCCTCAGACATTGATGCACTGAAGGAGTGGAAGCAGATGTTGTCAAGGAGAATGCTGGGTATTGGGAAAGTGAACTTCCTGTGTCAGATCTGCCCGACAGGGAGGAGTCTCAGTCAACCTCCACGGGCTGGTGCTGTGGCAGGGAGCAGCTTTTTGACAACGCTGTTCTCTTCACAGGGACCCTGTGTTTAATTGGCACATTCCAGCAGAGATCTGCATGTGCAGAAATTCATTCCCACCATAAGTAAGGGGGGAACTGGGATCATTTTTTGCAATGTCTGAAAGTCTGAAAAGCATACATTTGACTGTAAAATTCCCACATAAAACACATTCTAAAGATTAAAAACAAAATCATACTATACATTTAATTAGATGTAGGCTTTAGCTCTCATAGTAAGAAAAACAGGAAAGTTATATCTAGTTATTGAAAAAAATGTCATTTTAATGGTGGTCATTCAACCATTATTTTCAGTTTAATGAAATTATATAAGTTGTATAATATATCAGTTATTTTTCAGAGGCCAAACAGAAAAATTTTTTCAAAAGGAAAAGTAAATAGGATTCTTGCATAAGATGAAAAATGCTGTAATGGGACTGAGAAAGGTTGAAAATGCTATAAAAGTAGGGAAAATAAACATTTTGACTTCAACACAGTTTCCCAGGTAATGCTAGATGATGCAGGGAAAAAACATTATTCATTATATAATTTTATTGGAAATCATTTGATGGTTTTTACACACAGTTCTGCAGTGGAAAATTTGCAGTGTCTGAATATTTCAATTAGCCAAGTTAAACTATATTCATCAACTAGAAAACTACATGTTCTCAGCTACAAAAGAAAAATGCAACGTTTAATGTTTGCAAAAATTGTGTATTTATATTAGTTTGTAAAAGTTTATAACACTGAGATAAAAATCAACTGTCATATCTAGTTTAGTTTACTAACCAACAACATAAAAGTTTTTTTAATACAATGGTTTTGTTTACTTACACACCACTTTATAATATGTGTAAAATATCACAGAATAGTTTAAGGATCAGATTGTGTATGTAGCCTTCCTCTGCAGTTCACTGATGGACTGTTATTTGATTACAGTTTTTACTTATAGTGGTTTATGACCATTAACAGCCATAAAAACGTCGACAATCTGGGACCTTATCTATTGGCTGTTTTTGTTTCCTAATTTACTGGAAAACACATATATGTGTAATTGAAAAAGTCTGTACACCACCAATAATATTCACTGGGCCTCTGGCAGAAGGGCGAGTTCGAACATTAAACCCCTGTTTTAGGATCCACATTACTTTTAATATTATTTAATCTTCCTGGCAGGTACTTTTGTCCAAATATACTCCCTTGGCGTTCATTATGAACATTCTGCCAGATCATGGACTAAAGCTGTATCAGTGAAATACTGTTTTCAGGGGTTGAATGGGGAGCATATTTATTTAACTTTTTTAACTATCTCTGTTGCGATTTTTCCTTTTAAATCCTCTATATGTGAGTTAATTGTAAAAGGTAGAGAAGTTACAAATGCCATTCAAATGGAGTATATGAAGCTGGCAGTCCATTTATAAATCATCAGTTTATGGTGACAGATTTAGAATGTGTTTAGGTAGGTGGCAAATATGTTTGGTTCCCGATTACTACCACATCACTGGTAACAGATGTTATTTGTGCAGATGGAATACAACTCTTATGGTCTGGTAAATGTATTATCAAGTTAGTATACAGTTAGCATCTTGTAGTAACTGAAATTTACTACACCAGCAGAACCTTCTCACATACCGCTGACTTTCAAATACAGGTTTGCATTGACCAGAGGTGAATAGCTCTGGTCCAGAAAGTAAAACTCCATACCAAGATTCTGTTTCAACCAACTAGTTGAGTATAAAGAGTCACAGTCAAAAGTGCTCAACTGGTTGGTTGAAATAAACTCTTGGTCTGGATTTTTACTTTCTGAACCTGAACTGTCCACAACTGGTACTGACTTTCAGCCTTAACCTGAGCATTTGTGTTGACAAGGCCACCATGTTCATTTCTGGATATCTACAGGGTTTCCTCCTTTGGTAACACTTTCCAAGAATGCCAATGTCGCCTTGTCTGTCGCCGTCAGACTCCTCCTCGTGAATGGTGGGCGTGAACTCAGAGGGAGGCATGCAGGTCATCTTCTTGCGCTTACACCTTATAATGGTTGGTATAATAATTAGGGATGCTTTGTACTGCATTATAAAGGTATCTACAGTGTATTATAGATGAGAGCTTTACAAAGCGTTGATAATGCATAATGAACATGGCTATAATGTGTTGTGCCTTTCCATAAGTATTTATAGCCATGTGTATAATGACAGGGCGGCACGGTGGTGCAGCGGTTAGCGCTGTTGCTTCCCACCTCTGGGACCAGGTTTCATGGCTCCATGTTTGTGGAGTTTGCATGCTCTCCCCGTGTCATTGTGGGGTTTCCTCTGGGCACTCTGGTTTCCCCCCACAGTTAAAAAACCTGCTGAGGCTAATTGGCGTTGCCAAATTTCTGTGAGCGTGCCCTGCGACGGGTTGGTGCCCCATCCTAGGGTGTTCCCTGCCTTGTGCCCATAGGCTCTGGACCCCCCCCCCCCCAATCCTGAATAGGAAAAATGGTTTCAGTAAAAGGATGGATGAATGTTTATTACGCTTTATGGATGCATTATAATGTGTTATGATTGCATTCATAGATTCTTATAGACATTCATAGAAAGTGTTACCGCTACTTCTTCTGCCCCCCCTATGCGGAAACTACACTATCCATATAGATTTTACTCTTCCTGTCCTTTATCACCATTACCCCCTGGCTCACCCTCCTGTGTGCCCACGCTGCCTCACTCTCCCAGGCTCCGATGCACTCATCACTTAGAGTTGTGTGGCTTCACCCTACACTCCCATGAAGCCCAGTCTGAATCTCTTTATATTCCCATTAAAGCAGTTTCAACAATGCCACACAGTTGGTACTTATACATGTGGGTCCATTCGCCAAACTATCAAAAACAGCTGATGCAGTTCTCTCAATTTATATTCTGGGACATGAATGGATTTTCGGTAAGAAAGAAGACATCCCCAGATTCTTCTTTGGCCCGTGAACAGAAGTAAATTTCAGGTGACTGAAGAACACGCCAGGCTGCCCTGCGATCCCAGGCGAAATAATGAGCGTAATGACAAGTTGTGAGAAACAGACAGAGGGCTCTGCAAATTACCACATGATCTATGGCAAGAAAAACAAACTGGCTGCACGCAGAATTACTCATGTCGCCTCTGAGGGCATTTGAACAGAACAAGAACAAAATAACAAAAAAAAAGGTATAAACAGTGTCTGTACCTCATGCTTACACAATTCAGACAGCCTTTAAGGGGAAGGATAAGGGGACTGGAGTGGGACACTAACTATTCTAAAACTAGCACGTAATAAAACACACACACATACACAAACCTGAGTCACACAAAATACAATACATATTTATTTTTAGACAAAAATATGACACAACTTGAACACCTATTCTGACTGCTATGAAAGTTTCGAAGTCACATGTCGCTATCATATTATTTACTATTGATCATGTACAAAATGTTTGCTGTTCTTTTCTAAGGTTAAAATCTTTAATTATAGACATGAACAAGAGCAATTCTGTGTTCGTGTTTGATTTTCTACTCAGTTCACCAGCTCATACACAGAACAAGCTGATATTACAGTACAGCACTATGCCTCAGAAAACATGATTATAAATATTAAAACATGTTTTAACTTCATAAAAAGTTTACCGGTTCTCATTGTTTCCAAACAGAATCTTCTATTTCCTTTCAAAGTGTTGAAAGTCAATGTGTTTCTTTCTTTCCAGCCTTTAATTAATTCAACATAGACCAGCAATCATTAAATTCTGATGTTCCCAACTAATACATCAACATTCCGCGCCACTTATAAAAGACATTTCTGATTCTCCTCTAGCCAGAATTTTAAAGTACAAAACTGTTTTTTTACACATCCATACAGTGCCATAAGTCAGATCATCTGTTGTCATAAACATTGATCATCTGAACATAAATGACTCTTCTTCATTATTTCATAATTTATACTGTGGGAAAATATTGCACAACGAGAGATGAGGGGGCTTCATTGCAACCAACTTTTCTTTAGCCAAAAAGATGGATAAAACACAGGAAGTGCTTCTAGAGCAAAATATATTTTATTATCATCTCCTGTGTCCTGTATCCTGTACCAAAGGTAGGGACAAGCCAACTGCGGAAATGGCAAAATGCAAAAACAATGCCCACGCTTAAAAAAAAACTCTCCAGGCTTTGACTGAGCAAGGAAATTTCAGGGCAACCCTTTCCTCAGTACATGTGTCAGCCAGTTCAGATGTGCTTGCCGAAGCTCCCTTTAGGAGCTGAAACGCACCTCCTAAAGGAGACCAAGCTTATGCAGCTCCCCATCTGGAGGCAGTAACACGTCTGCTACCATGGCAACTGCCATCGCCGCTCCTCGACATGCTGGTCCAGATGCCAGCAGCTGCCACTTGATTTAACATTATACACATCTAGACTTGTCCCTTGACTTAGAGCATATTGACTCAAGTCTATTCTTACTTACTTTTTCACAAAGCTAAACTGAACAGTGTAAGTACAACCCAGTCTACTCCTTTCATCTGTTCTCTTTGAATAGCACACAGGAGATGATAAAACGCCCCTATACTGCTTATACTTGTACATGGGCATCCATTGGAAGCTCAGCTTAACTGCACTTATGACTAGTCAACTCCTTGACGGCCGTATGTTCATAATGTGCTATTTGCCTCACTTGAACGTTGGATGTTAATCAAAGCATGCTAAATAAAGTTAAATAAAGAAAATGTAAATGTGAGGGCACAAGATGCAGTCTAATGTTGCAGGTTATAAAACGCTGTATCTGCATAATATGAAAAGGTCACCGACCTCCAGGGTGACCCAACGGGGGAGTGAATTAAATGACCTCAACAACAATTTTTACATATGCTATTTTTTTTATGTTGAAGGTACAGGTAATCTGATTTTCAATCAACAGGATTTATTGCAAAATATCAATAATGTCTATTTTAACCATCTATCCAAAAGTAGTTTTAATATTTTTTTAAACAATAGTTACACATAAAATAATGTTTCAGCCTATTCCACATATTCCAGAATGGTTCACAATTTTATATATCATAGAAAAACAAGCTGACAAAAATAGAGGCAAAGATTTAAGCAAGTCCTATTATTGAGGTAAATTATATTTGAATATTTCTGGGTGGCTAGATTCTCATTCCTAGGTTCAGCGGTAATTAAACAGTCAATAGTACATTTTCAGCACTTGCAAAAGCCATTTAAACCCAAGGGCATGATCCTAGTAAACTTCCATCCATCTTCCATAACTGCTTATTGAGTGCAGGGTCATGTACGCCTGGAGTCTGTCCTGGGAAACACAGGGCACGAGGCAGGGATATCCTGGATATCAGTCCATCACAGGGTGTGCACTCATACTGAGCAATTTAGAGACATCGGTTCACCTAAGTCCATGTTTTTGGACAGCAAGGGAAAACCTGGAGGAAACCCACGTGATGACAGGGGTAACATGTGAATTCCACACATAGAGGGCTGGGGGCGTAACTGACCCCATAACCCAGGAGGTCCGGGGTCACAGTGCTGACCACTCAGCCTCCGCACTGCGTAATAATAAACAACTAGCCTAAAAAAAAAATCTGGCTGCAAAACTCTCTGCTGGAGAGCTCCAGCAAGCGCTGAAGTGGGACTGAGTCTCTCTGCTGACATGCATTGCTGCGCTGGCCGGTGTCCTTTATTCACTCTATCAACGATTTCACAAAACAGTAGCATAGCCCTCCTTGAGAAATGCAGGCCCAGATTTGCATTGATTTGGTTCCAGATCAGTTTGTGGCAAACCAATCAGGTGGTGCAGAATACACATGAAATAAAAATCACAGTTAGTGTGAGACATACTAATGATCCATAGCACCTTACCTTTCGGGACAACTTAAGCTTATCTGATTTTAGAAAAATAACAACAACAAAACATGTCCGACATTATTTCAAAGTACCGTCTGAGATTTGCTGAATTTTTTTTTAGCTTAGCCACCGCTGTAGCTAAAAACCGGCGCAAGACTATCACCTCATGGTCCCCTTGTACCATCAAAAAGCTTTCCCAAAGAGGCCCCCTTTTGTGTAAACAGCTACACCACATGAGAGATTTGATGGACAGCGCACTGTTTGCAGTCTGAAGGGCAGTTTTATTTGATTTCCCCTTTCAAACTAAAATATACAGCACAACCACTGTTTCTGAAGATAGAAAAGGCATGTTATTTGAAAACCGAGAAAAGCACAACAGTTTAGGTGCAGGTTTTACTAAATGTAATAGTATTGCGCTTGCTCTTGGCATGCTGCGGCAGTTCTGATTGCAGATCGCCATCAGGCTGATGCCACCTTAAGTGTTATTTTCTTTGTCACAGAGCAGTGAAGCGTTCAGGGCCCTTTGCCGCATAACTCATTTTCCTTTTTCAGGAACACATAGTGATGCCTTCTGCTGGGGTGGGGAATCAGTAAATGTGTGAGAAAAAGGACCGTATAAAACCACCCTGTTTATTTCCAGTGTCATTCACACTTTAAAGAGAATTACATATGCTACAGATTCCAGTCTTCAACATTTAATTACTGTACAACACATCATCGTGGCCACGGAAATGAAGGAGAGACAATTGTCAGTATTCTGGTGATTGATAATCCCACTTTAGCATTTCCAGTAGCAGCTTCAGGAAAGTTAAACTGAAACTGTACTGTACACATACTAACAAAGATTCCACAGATTGAAGGGAAAAAGAAAAAAAAACATTTTTAGATGATAATCACATTTAAATCACCAAAATGTATATACACACCTAAAAGCACAATGCTAAGAAAATATCGAAAAATAGTGCTTTTGAACAAAACTCTCCGGTAAACTCCAGATTACTGATGACCTACTGCATTGCCAAAACATTCCCGCCCTGTTGGAAACATATTAAAGCAAGATAAGACATACAACCTTGGAATCAGCAGACTAGAAACACTGGAATTGTAACCATATTCCGAATGAGTTAGGCCATGTCAGTGGACTGGCGTTGCCCTATTTGAGCTAAATGTCCATTATGAGTGCAATGTCATACTGCATGGCTTCAAAGAAACTTTGGGCTTCATACGAAACAATTTATCTATAAAGGGCTTATCCCTTCCATTGTCTATGTCATCTAAGGGCAGCCAGTGACTTGGTAATTATAATAATAGTTGATATAAAACATAAAACAGAAATGAAATGAAATACAACCTCAATCTGTAGTTGTTCTTAACAAATGCTCATCTACAAATGTTTCTCATAAGTATAAAGTAATATACCCATAGACTCAAAACCTCAAGGATTCTGTCAAGTATGCTACGTAGTCAACTGTGCATACATTGACACCTACATATGCACCTACAATTGAGTTTGTTCAGTCCTGCTTTTGTCTGCTGTCATTGGTCAGTTCTGCCGCGCTGGGGAAAGCTCTTAGGGTCTTCTGAAGATGTTACCATCACACATTCATGTGGAGCTCATTATATTCATCTTTTCCATTTTCATCAAAATTGGGGATGCCTTCCTCTGAATCCAGCTACAAAAAATATAAACATTGACTCATTCAACCAGTCATTTTTAAACTTAACAAACTGACTAGAGAACAAATCAGAAGAGATGTGAACCTGATGTGATGGGCAGTCATGCAGATAAAATGTAGGCTGTATTGCTGCATACAAATGACATAGGCGGTCAATCCAATCAAGAGGCAACATAGGTGGCTGTTGTCTTTTGCGGGGCTGCCGACTTAGCATACCACCGGCATCCCTCCCCCCAGCTAGCTTCACTGCTGGTGCCACCAGCCCTGAGAAAAGATGTAGGAGGGCTAAAACAGACTTACTCACCGCTTTCAGCTCCCGCTCCTCAAAGACACGCGTGAGAATCAAGCGGCGTAGGGGGACGGTCATGATAAGTACAAAGGGGAAGGCCAGGGAGGCGACGGTGGACTTGACGACCCAGAGCAGCGCGATGCACATCAGCTGGATGATCGTGAACATGTTCATTCGCCAGGTCTTCACCTTTAGGTCAAAGCCCAAACACAAACATACAAACAAGCATGCCCCGAGGAACATGAACAATGTACATTACCATCTTTTTCTAGTAGTGTTTACCTAACTGTAGATTTGCGGCCTGTCAGATTGTTTGAGCTCCACCTAGTGGGTGTTGGGTGACACACCTCTATCTATTAACATCTATTCAATCGCAACAGATATTTTGAAGGGTGTTCTGCAATCAATATCTATAGAATTAACATGCTACCACAGTTAAATCTATAGTTACATACAGCCATCAAAACAACCCAACTGAGTTGTTTAACTCCACTGCCTGACTCTCATTGGTTTCAGCTTTGGTTACCTTAGTGACATAGATGTGGTCAGGATGGTGCTTGGCAGGTGTGACCATAAGCAAGATGCGCTCATACAGCTGTATCCCAGTGAGGGAAGTGATGCCCATATATAAGAAGATCCCAAAGAGTACAGCCAATGGGATGTGTCGCAGCACATTCTTCATCACAATGGACATGCCTGGGATATAGAGGTGGAGCAAGGCCATTCATGGAGCACTGCAGTAGGCCAGTGGCTCGTAAAGACAAGAAGCACAATGGAACATGGACAGAGCCAATGGGTTGGGAGCCAAGCCTCACCTATGAGAAGAGAAACCGTCATGCTGGTGATCCTCTGATCTTTGACCTCCTGAATCACCGGCCGCTCCCCAGGGGCTGTGGCTTTGCTCATGACGGTCAACGCATTAACGTGGGTGACGGAGCGCACAGTGGTGGCCGTCAACCAAGGCAGGCCGAACAGGGGGCAGATGGCCCCCAGCAAGACGATGAGGAGCAGGTCAAGATGGAATCCAGAGCCTTTGACCAGACGGCGTTCCTTCTTACTTAAAATCAACCTGAGAATATCAGAGATCGCAGGAGCCCGACTTAAACTCACACAGATGAACAGGAATCCAGTGCCAAAAAAACGAACGTAAATATTCACTCATATGGGGTAATATGGGCCTTTTCTGAAAGATTTCACCTTCTACCACTAAACACTTAACTTGACCAAATCATCAGTTAATCTATGCCAGAATGGTTACAATGGCATTGACACTGATATTTAGGACTTACGAGGTAATCTGCGTCTCCATGAAGATTAAGATGAAGACCAGCAGGGCTGGAACAGCTGAGGCTCCCATCATCCACATGGGGAAAGGATGTTTATCCCCAAACGGGCTGATAAACCAGCCTCGTTTGTCAGGTGACGTAACTGAGAAGCCAGAGGGCACATTGATCTTCTGAAAGTACCAAATGGGACGGTTCAGATGGTGATTTTCAGTATAACTATAACAATATAATATATACTTATAATCAAATTGTCTGTTACATATTCATAATAGACAACACTTACAAGCATGTACAGTACTCTAGTCTTACATAATAAAGATTCGCTCTTAGGGTTAACTGGTTAGTTTGAAATATCTATCTACGCACACACACACACACACACACACACGCATGCACACATACACACATACACACACACACACACACACACACACAAACACAAACACTTTCCAGGACAGTCCTGACTGGATAGGTGTCTTTTGAACATGAATCGATAGATGGAAAATCTATACAAACATACCCATTTTTTAAGAAATATAGAAAAATACAATATTGTAAATTTTACAATATATTCATAAAACTTCGGTACATAAAGTCACCTGAGTATACGTGTCAGGGATGGCACAATCCACGATCACAGAACAGAGGATAGAGATCGGAATTCCAAAGTCTCCGATGATTCTTCTGGCCTTGAGGATCAGGCAATAAACACATTTTGTCACATTTTATTACTTTCAGGAGAAAAAACAGAACACTGCTCAGAATTTGCGGATGACAAAGATGCCATACTGTACCTTTCCACCCAAGAACCTACTGTTCCTGAACTTCCTGAGAAAGAAGGCCACAAAAAATGTCCCCAACATCAGAACCAGGGACAGCAGAGCTGTGTTGGGCTGCATAAGCATGTGACCGTGGTGGTCCTCCTCGTGATGTTGAATCAGGTCCACAGCAGGGTGGGGAGTCACTCCTGGGTAGCTCTTCAACAAAGGATGCTCCTGAAAGACCTGAAGAGGAGCTTTGTCAAGCTACGCAGATTCTATTTGGGGAGCAACTAGGACATTCATGCAAAATCATCATCATCATCATCACCACCATCATTATATCTCACAGGCAAAAGTCCAAAACTCCACTCTGGTAAGACCATCACTGTCAGAGGGAGAACTTCACCTGGATAAGCCTGGAGAATGTTTCGTAGATAAAGATGAGTGAAATGAGGAAGGCGAAAATCTCCTGTGTGAAAGGGGTGATGTAGCGGACCAGGAAGCTGCCCTCAGCCGCCACGATGACCAAAACGATGAGGATGAGCCAAAACCCGATCCAGACTCGGGCAGTCAGGTACTCAAATCTGTAGGCCTGACAAAACTGGGGGAAGGACAGGGAGGGATGAATATCAGGAAACATGGTCTTCTGTTTGAGAGGGCAATTTTCACAAAAAATGGAAGCTAATTAAGCTTCTTTGGATAAAAGAGTCCGCTAAGCAATGACTGATAACCATACTAAATGATGCTGATATCATTCCATCATCATAGCTGGTTGTACTCTGCCTTCACGCAATCTCTTTTAGATTAGCTAAACGAACAAACTGCATTTACGTTGTAAAAGGCTTCCTCAAACACTAGCAGGGGCCCCGAGAATCCAATGATGAGCAGGGGCTGTCCAGCTAGCAAAGAAAATAACACCCCAAGTGTGGCCGTGGACACGATGAGCTCTGACACTCCCATCATGCCGTCTGTTTTTTCTCCTGCATGGAAGGAGACACAGAGACACAAAGAGAAAACAAAATCACTGATTAAACAAACTATAGTTCTTTACAAACATTCACATTAAATTCACAGAGAAATATAAATGCTAATATTCTAGAGTAAATTAGACATGCTGTAGGTATATTTTTTTAATATAGGTACAGAAAACCCATTACAAATGGCTTGTGAAACAAAAAAATGAAACTTTGACACTGCAGTTTTATGTCAAAACAAACTGATCTGTGTATTCTCAACAGAAAGCAAACACACCTGTCAAAGCTAATTGTTTCTGCTATTTTTTTCTGCACCCAGCACTCACCCAGCAGTCCCCCAAAAGTGATGGTTGGCGAGAGCGCAGCGAAGTAGATAAATATAATGGCAGCCAAGCATTGTGTGTCCATGGTGTCCTTAATGTCGCTTACATAGTGGGGATAACGACGACGGATGTCATGAATCAGGCCTCCGAAAGGGAACCCGGAGCGCTTAAGAGGGTCGACCTCAAGCACCTCCTCCTCCTGTTCTTCCTGGAGCACCTCTGCAACAGAACAACATTGGCCTAGCCATAATGCATGGATGTATTCAACCCCTATAGGACACTTTCAACCATGCTTCAGAAACTAGGTCTTCAATCCTCACACACATTGTTGGGCTATTCTATTCAATTTCTTTGCAAGAAAAATTACTTTAGCCTATGTTATTTCTGTGCCATTATGTCTAATCCTAATTTGATAAACCATTTTAAGACCAACAAAATGTCCCACCTACACAGTGATGCATGAGAGCAGGCCACCGCTAAATCCTCCCTATGTCTCCCATGTTGACGTACCCTTGTTCTCAGAATCAACCCCTGCTGTGGAATTCATGCCTTTCTTCCCCCTCTCTTTCCTCTTGCGGAGCATCTCCTTCTGGAAGGAGGACACGCTCTTCAGCAGGTCTTTCCCCTCCACGTCAGAGGGTGGGATCACGATACTGCAGTCCAAGAACTCGTTGATGCCGTTGAGAAGGTCCTGACGGTCATCCGCAAAGTAGGCCACTTCATGGAAGCTCTGGAGGGTTTTCAGGAAGCATAAGAGGTATGCTGCGTGAAGGAAAACCTTTCAGCCAATTGTATCTCAGACGGCTACTAATGATCGTCATTGTCTCAATGATGACAAAGGGAAAATGGGGTGGAGCGCTATGGTTTTATTTAATATGTGGGTGTTACACACACAAACAAAATTTCTCTCTCCACCCCCATATACCAGTACCAGTAAAAGTTCGGACACGCCTTTGGAAAATTGTTTATTTTTCAACTAGATAACAACCCTAACTATGTTTTGAGTTTATGCGGTAAGAAGGTAGGTAAGAAGACCAGGACCCCACACACTTCCAAGCTAAACCCTATAGAGCTGGTTTGGGATCAGCTGGATTGAAGAGTAAGAACAAGGTAGCTAACTTGTGCCCAGAACTTGTGGAAACTCCTTCAGAACTATTGGAGAAGCATTCCAGGTTGTATCTTGAAGCTAGTTTAAAGAATGCCAAGAGTCTGCAATGCTGTCACTGAAGCAAAATGAGGCCCTTTTGAAGAATATAAAATTTGAGAAAATTTTGAGATGTTGAACCCTTCTCCTGGTCGTTGCAATATTTAATATGTATTACTTTACTGCCGTGGCACTTTTTACTATAAGGCAAATAACATAGTTAAAATAGAGACAATGCATTTAAAGCAGGTGTATCCAGACTTTTGACTGGTTCTGTAGGTCCACAATTTGTCTCAGAACTTACTAGAACACAATGTATATGAAGCCTAGATGCAACAAGATTGGATGCCCCTCCCAACAAAAACAAAAGGCATGTTGTAAACCCAACAGATAGGAATCAAATTATTTTTGGAGCAACTAACATAAATAACATGATTACACAGAACAGTCAATAGCCCTGGTTACAACTATAAGGTTTTACAATACAGACAGATATGAACATGGAATGGATGAACTTTAATACAACTGTCTGGCATTGTATGCTGACATTAAAGCAAAGCCCCTGTAAGATACCAGAGAGATAAGGCACAGATGAAATGGGGCACACCTTTTCAGACATGAGAGTAGAGATGGAACGGCCAATCTCATGATAGTCCATGTTGAACTGCCTAGGTCCCAGAAGCAGGAAGAGGAAGCGAACCGGTACTGGCACCTCTAACACCGACTCGAGAAGTACAGCCTCATTAAGCCGGACAAACGCCATGGCCGGCTGCTCCAGGAAGTCCACACACCCTGCACACCAGATTACAGGTCATCCACATACGGCCAACGCAGTGACATATTCTTAACGCCTGACATTACTAGCTTAATTCAACTATAGCGAATGCTGAGCGTAAGGGGCCTGAGTCCTGAGTACAAGACGAAATCACCATCCGAAGAGCATCTTCCCTCAAAAAGGATCAACGAGAAGCACGCTGGCACTTATCAGATGTTTCCATATTCAGGCACCCACTGTATACTTTTATAAACTTTATAAGTTTATTTTGCACATGCCCCAATACTGTTAGTACCCTACACCTGGTTGTCTCACTTATTTTTATAAGTCCACATATTTATTTATTAATGGCATATTTTAGCATCTTATATGTCTATTTTACTTCCAGTCTAATTGTTTATTATATTAATTTATTGCATTTTTGTCTTGATGGCGTGTTTAAATTGCACACTTCATGCCACATCCTACACCAAAAAACTTTTTTTTTTGCACTTGGCCAATAATAGGATTCTGATACTATAGAACTAACAATGCCAATAACAGAGGTATCCGTCCCCTGACAACATTTTTAGTTTTTTGTAAGATTAAAATATCCCATCAACACAGCTAAACTTTCATACCAAACAGCTGTAGTCTAACAGCAGGAAACATTATGGTATCAGCCAGAATGCGGTCCTGCAAAATTCAGTCTACTCCACCCTGTTGTGCATTTCTATAATCGGTATGTGTAATAAAACAGTATTTAATGCTTTACACACAACATGTATGTCTCAGCAATCAAAACCGCTGTGGAAAAGAAGGATATATATGATATTTTGGTGCCCTTGGTGGGAAACGCCCTAAGCCAATGTGGCTGGTGACGGCTTACCCACTAAGACCACGGTGGCCTCGGCGTCCTTGGGGATCTTCGTCAGGAGTTTCATGGATCTGGCAGCCGGATGGCCTTCAGCGGCAATGGGATGAAGTGCTTTCTTTCATTTGCAGAAAAAAAGATTTACTTAAATTTGTCATTATACACTACTTGATGTTGATGAATTTTCGACATGCAGTGTTTACAACTGCATGTTGAGGGCAACAGCAGAGGCTGAAGACTGCTGTGCTTGAAAACTTTAACAAAAAAAACAAACTGTCTTTCTAATAAATGTTTCGAATACAAGTTAAGGGGAGAAATAGTGCCTGGTTTGATTTTCACAGAGACAAGGCAGTTCATCAAATATTACTAACTGGGACATCATTTTAAAATACTTTACCGACAGGGATTTCGATTTTAAAGGGCCATTGGGAATTTGCGATAATCAGCCATTAAACATTTCACATTTAAAGCACAGAGAAACACCTGCAAGCTTGCTAGGAAACAAATTCATTCCCTAGTAGATGTGGGAATTTCTCTTGACTACCTGCATGTATCACCTGTGTGTTACGGAAGACGCTACACCATATTATGTTACACCATAGGCTGCAGATGTCGTATGTTTAAATCCTTGATAGCTACTAGGACAGCACCTGGATGGATCATGCCAATCCTGATGCCCTCTTCCGAAATGCTTTGGGTCAAAGTCATACCTCTCAATCTGTAAGATTTGTCCCTGAAGACATTGAGCCTACAAAAATTCCATACACAAGTTGCTCAATAGTGCAAGCTCACAGGCATTAAACATAGAGAACCCACTTTTATGCAGGACAACCGGAGATGCCACAAATACACTGTACGATTGGCAGGAGACTCAGAAACAAGCTCACAAACACCTCTTTGTCAGGCTCCTGAGGCTTGCTCTCCTGGTGCTCAGTCTGGTATTCGGCCACTGGGGGCAGTGTAGGCTCAGGCGTGTGGTTGTGGTTGTGATGGGAGCTGCCCATCCCGTGGACCAAGCTGTTGTGGGGAAAGAAGCCTTCCTTTTCATCGTTGGGGTGGCTGTAAGAAAAGCCATTTCAAAGCACACGTGAGCTTTCTCATTGCTCCACCGTTTTCACCACAGCCTTCTTTGTGGTCTGACCTGTAAGTCGCCAGGGAGGATGTAGAGGCCGGGGCCAGCCATGGTGTAAATGACATCAACGGTGCTCAAACACACACATCATTCCACTACATTCGGGTGGCTTTTCAACATTTAAAACAGCGTAATGACTTCATGCCCCTGGCACTCCTCGTTTTTACGTCTTCTATACATGATGCCAAAAAAGCATGTAAATCACTTAAAGATCCACCATATATACTGCTAGTCCATACATTATATCTGAATAAATTTTAATAATTTAGACATGGGATTAGCCTCTAACTGGACTGCATTAAATGACTAGTTTATTATGCCCAATTAAGACTATTTATCTTACTGTCCTTAAACTCTGTTAAGCTCATTATTACAGTTTTTCTCAGTCGCTTTTGTACATTTCTTGAATCATCTTTAACATTTGTAAAATAGTATGTGCATTTCTCGAAACAATTCGTACAAACTGCACCACATGATGGATTCCCTGCAAAAGCCTGTAACTTTCTCAAAATCCTTATTTTATCCCTCGAAAGTAACTATGTATGCCAACGAACTTGTCAGTGGCACCAGAATGACAGGTCCTTGTGTCATTGTTCATGAACAAGATGGTCAACATGCTTAGCCATGTTATCAGTATATCAGTGCACTCTGTTACTATTTTCAAATGTAAACTACAGCGAAGGTTTTGATGGCAATGATTGAAAATACACAAAGTTGTACTTTTTCTGTATCAGTTTCATCAGTACAAAGTTACACATATTGTACATATACTGTAACACACACACACACACACACACACACACACACACACACACATACGTATATATATGTACACATTTTAAATACACAAACATGTGTGTGCTACAGTACATGTCCAATATGTAACTGTATAAAGTAAATTTACTGTATAAAAATATACTGTATATAAAATGCACCTGGAATCATTACATGATTCATAATATTCCCCTCCCCCATACATACATAACACGAAGCATTGCAGTAAGTATACAATACTACAGTACAGTGCACATTGCTGGATTACATACCCATTGTCTCTATGAAACGTCTGAATGATTGTGGATGCAGTAGTTCTCCCAGCATTCGGTCGTACCCTTTCACCAGCCTCGGCCATTGCAAGACCATGATTGAGAACATGGTCCACAATTGCGGCCCTTATTTCCTCATGTCTCTGTCCTTGGCCTCTTCTACCTCCTCCTCTGTTTTGCCTCCCCACCCTTCCACCAGGCAGCCTTACTCTTCTTCTTACCGGACTTTTGATTTGATTTCCTTGTTGTTCTTTCATTGCCAAATTGTAGCACTGTCTTGTGCTCTGTCACCATATGCTTGCCAACTGAAGGTTCATGAGATGCACATCTGAGATACTATTAGATTGATCACTGGTCAATCTAACGCTTTCAATGTTCCCCTCTATTGGTGAAAGTCAAGATTCAACTGAGATCAATTAATCAATTCTATATATATAACTGTTACAGAGATGTATAGAGAATATGCGTGACCAGTTATAACAACTGGTTCAACCATTTTGCGTGTAATGACTGATACAATGAACTAATGCCTAGATGTTTTGGGGGGCTAAGAATATTCAACAGAGTACCAGTATAATACATTATGACCAGCATGTCATAAACAATTGATAATGTAGGAATCAGCAGATGATTGTACATAAGCATTTGCATGACTTTGCCAAAGCATTTGCAATTTGACCAAAAAGAGACTTTGCATTTGTGATGCAAAGAGACTTTGCATTTGTGATGTGCACAAGTGACTCAATGATGTGGAGGTTGTACAAGGAGTTATGAGAATTTCATTCCTGACCTGTGAAATGTACCAAAGCGACTGATTGAGAAAAACTGCAATACAGATAGATACCAGTGATATTTATCTGTTCAGTTTTTGCATTTTGCCTAAGAATACCCTTTAGTTTTGGCCATATGCACAATAGAGCAAAGCCTATTGTGTCTTTTAGCCATATCAAATTACAATCTGCAATCAGAAAATGCTACGGTGTTCATTAACAAGCTAAAAAAATTGGAATCATTGAAATATTTACTGATTTTGGGGGAAACAAAGAAAATTATAATAAAATAACTGGAAACAGATGCACCAAGGTCCTGACGAAGGGGTACATCAGTGTCTTCCAGTCCAGCAGTTGATGTCAGTACCTTCAAATAGAGCAAGCAAGTCCCTTTACACAGCCGTTTAGGTGCAGAAGGGGTAAAAACAAAGAGAATAGGTGTGATACAGGGCACCTTTTAAAGCACAGTGATCCTTACAGGAGGAGTGAGTAAGCGCTGGGTGCAGTTACACTGTACCTTGTTGCTGTTCTTTCCATAACATAAATCCGTATCTGGGAAGAAATATACTCCGCCGACTTTCTTATGGAAAAATGCTGCAAGATGCTGGGAAGTATCGCCGGAGTGCTGCCGGAGGTGACACATGTCTCGGTACAGTAACGGGGCGCTAATCGGCACTGGCTACTCCGCACAGTCGAGCAGGTTTTAATGCAGGGTGGCATGCCTGCTTGAGGTAAACCCCCTTGGAGCGACTTGCAAGCTCTGCAGTCTAGCTAGAGATTAGGCTGGGCCAGAACACGCTCGTTCATAATGGCGCCATGTCTGCTGGTGGAGTGGCGGGGGGCGGTGGAGGTCAGATGCCTCAGTTTGGCAGCCATGGAGGCTCTGTCATAAGTTAAATAGCATTACGTGTGTCTGCCCCCCCTCCCCCCCCCACTGTTTTATTGAACAGAGGTCATGTTTGTTTGCTTGTCCCAAATAAAATCTGTGTACCGTTGCCACGATCTGTAAAGACAAGGTATTTTCCACAGAGGATTGTCTGGCCATATTTATACCATTAGCTATAAATATTTAGATCTCAGCCTACACACATGAGTCAGTGCCACCTAAAGCTGGCTGCCTTGGGAACGGCCGGGATTGTATTTTTTACACCAAACGCTTAGCATGACCATAAAAAGCACACTTCAGCATGAAGTAGTATACAAAGAGGATATATAAAAACTAACTGAAAAATCAAAGCTCTTCATAAGTAGAAGATACTCTACTACAGCTATATTATTATAAATTTGTTGCACATTGACACACAGCCAAAAATGTCACATTAAGGGGTCATGTGCGAGTGTTAGTGTTCAAACAGATCGCCAAACCCTGGCCGATCCCTGCTGGCCACTTTCACAAGGAACTGAACAGTGCTGGATATAGGATAATATATGGTTTGCATTTCATCTGTATTGGAAGAACAGAAAGCATGGGCACACTGATACAGTGTAAAACCAATACTGTGCTACGTTTCGTTTATTTTGTTGTTTTATGCATTGTAACTGTGACCTCTGAAGCTATCGTTACGTAAGGGCGACTAATTGTTGCACCGTTTTTAAATTTCATGTTATTTATTCTGTTTTACTGTCTACTTTATAGTACTGCATGTGCACAATGACAATAAAGTTGACTTTGAGAGAGCCACTGCAGGCCAGGCATTCATACTGACCTGTGTTTGAGGAGCAGAGCACGGAGAACACTGGCTCTGTCCTCTGCCTTGATCTGATCAGAGATGATCATGGTCTCCACTATTTGGTGGGCAATGCCCGGCAGTGTGGTCTGCTCCAGGTCCAACAGTACGGTGCCTGAGAGGGGACAAAGTTTGACATGGGATCAGAAGCCTGCATTTCCTGTTTGTTGCCTGCAATGTGTAAAATGGCAGTTTGAAACTTCAGAATATGGGGAGGGGAAAGTGGACGGGGAATTTATCAGGGTTTTGGAGGAGAGAAGGGAACACAGAGGACAGCTGTTCTGGCTTAAGCAAAACATGCGCAACAAGTAGGAAAAATAACATGGCCATCCAAATATGAGGGATGAAAATGTCTTATTTGGTTTGTTGGAGCCCAGAGAGAAACGCAACGGATAATAGCTTTAAATTATTAATCAAACGGCAGCATGTTATGTAAGAGCTTATGACCTGACCTTGTCCCCCTCCCATGACACCAATACCCTCCAACCACTTACACAGAGTGAATCTTGATCCTTCTTGCCCTGACCCACAAACAAAGAAAAAAAGCAGCATCTGAACCTCAGGCCCAAGAAGAAGCATGGTTCTGACTAGTGGATGACAATACCAACTGTAGTCACCACCACGACATGAGATGTGGATAGTCCTGCAGTCCTCACCATGAGTGATGGTCCTACGCAGGTCAAGCAGGCTACGGAAGGTCAGGGAGGCCACATGAGGCTTTCCCCAGCGGTCTGTCTCCTCCTCAACATCCTCCTCAAACTTAATCCAGCGAGCCCTCTCCTTCCAGTGCATGTCCTGGTTCTTATCCACGATCAGTTCGTTCAGCTCCACAAACACCTGGCCAAACAAACGCATAGATCCAGATCTGAAGGATAAACATGCACACACATCAGACTGAGCATTGTTTTACTGGGCCGATAGTATATCAAATAGACCCTATAATTTTGAAGATCAGGTTACTAGAAGAGCTTGGCTGATTATCAAGGCAGACATCTGAGTTGTAAAGGCAATACGCGGGCTAGAGTAAACATGCAGAGAAAATACACCTCTGAAGTGATTAATTGGGGTTTTTTGTGATTAATCCCCAACTTTGATTTGATGTCGATACCCAGGAAGTTGATCAATAGGTAGCTGCCAAGAGTAGTGGTCTGAGTAAGCTGCCTAGCCCCCATTGTTTAGAACTACTAGTAGATATTATAATAAATATTGAAATTGGCTTGTATAAGGCAGTTGGTAACTCAAGCTCCAAATTTTCCACTGCGGGAGATCTGCCCATGCAATTAATTTTCTCAGGATTAAGCAGCACAGTAAACAGTTTGCCCGAACAGGAAGATAAGCATGCTGGCAGCTCGCCTTAATAAAACAGTTTCTTATAACACTTTGGCTAGTATGAGTGTCCTCAGGTGGCTGGTACGCAGATCAGCGGAAGCCTCACGTCGTGTGTCTTCCTGTCTGACTTTTTCCTCTTCCGAACGCCAGACCTAGGAGACGAGCTGATGCTGCACCGCGTCACCTGATTACGGGACGACCTTTTCACCAGGTGGCGCCTCATTCCAGGGTTATCCTCAAATCGGTGATCTTACAGCAGTGTCAAAGAGAGAATGTGGTAACTCGTGTAGCCATTACATAGAAAATTATGTAGGAAGTTAAGTAGTATCAACGGGGAGCGTTAAACTCACGTAAACCAACATTCAAAGCAACCTTACCTTCGAACAGCAGCACAGCCAACACAATAACATTTAAAAGCAAATTTCATCCATATTCGTCATTAATTGGTAGAGCAATTTTATGCATCATCTCATATTGTGCAGTAAAGTTTTTATTTAAGAAAATGATACAAAAGTAACTGAAATGAAGACACAAGAAAGCCTTATGGTAACACTTTACTTAAAGCAGTCATCATAATGCATTACAGATACCTTCATAATGCATTATAATGGTCAGTATAAGCCATTATAATTCATTATGAAGATATTTATAGTTTATTATATATGAGAGCTTCATAGAGCATTCATGATGTATAATAAACATGGCTATAAGGTGTTTGCCTTTTTATAAATAGTTGTAGCTGTGCTATAATACTTTCTGAATGCATTATAATGCATTATTAAAGTATCTATAATAAATTATACAGGAGTAAAGTAAAGTGTTTAAGTAAAGTGTTACCAGACATTATTATTATTGTATGGTTTGGAAAACAGGCTTAAGATAAAACACTGTTTCATTTCAGATTCAGCTATTGAAACTAGGGCTTTACAGAGGGTCTGTCTGTGGCCTGGTCAGCTGTGTTCTCAGTGAAGTAGTGGGGTTAGAGAGCTCACTATTATGTCATGGGTCACAGCTGTTTTGCATTGTCATAGTGGCCACAAGGGGAGTGTTCAACACAGCATAGGAAAGAAGAAACAAAAAAAAATTATTTCGCAACTCATCATTTTCCCTGTCTTTCTGACCTTGGGTTAACTTTTTCCCCCTTTTGTTTATTTGTAGCTCAGAGTTAGAAGAGCCCCCTTCAGCTCTGTGCTCCTCCCAAGAGAACGCTGTGCGTAGCATGACAACATGAGATGCGGAGGTGTTTAAGTTTAGCGTAACCGACACTGGAGGGCACTACTTTTACATTTTATTCACCTAGCCAAGTCCCGCCAAGCAGAACAAGCCATGGACAATATGAAAGGACACTTAACCGTGTAATCCATATTCACCAGTCTAGTAACATGCATCGATGAGTTGTAACAGTATCCAGTATAATTCTAAAACATATCTAAGTGAAGATGGTGCTGTATAACTTCAGGAGGCTTAAAAAAGTATTCTGTTATGCATGCTATCAAGTTTTATACAAAATGGCTTCAAAACAGGAATCAACTGCCAGCAAAAAACTTTGGATAGAAGATTGGGATGAAGGCAAGCACAGACAACAACCGCTGCAAGTATCTTTTATGCTGATACAAATCTTGTAAGAGTGTTACAGTTAATTTGCCTGGCATGCGATTTTATCCAACGTGACAAGACGTTTTTGAGAAAACAGACTCAGCCAAGCCCTGGAGCATTTGGTGGTTAAGGGCCTCGCCCAGGGGCCCAATGGTAAAACCACACTTGCGACCCTGGGATTCGAACCAACGACCTTCCAATTATAGCGACAGTATTCTAACCAACTATGGTATGCTCCATCACCATCATGGCAAAAAGCTGCAAGAGCAAGGGTTAGCACTGGCACCATTGTTTAAATAAATGCTTGGAATGTGCCTTAGGGGGAACCAAGTGATTACAACTTTCTATATGTAAGAACATCAAAATAGCCTGGATACCTAATTATCTACGGAAATGTCAACTTGCAGAATGAACCAAAATGAATGTTCCTTAATGTCTCTATTTAGTTCCTATTTATAAGGACTAAAAACTCCTACTCATTAAGCTTTTATTTCAGCAATATAATGACCACCATAAATGCATGAAAAATGGTCACTGAAAAAAACTCACACTTGGGAGCTCCAGTTCCAGGTAAAAGAATATGTTATGTTCACAGTGTGTATGAGGACACAGGAACCTGTTTCACCCAGCGACCTGAAAGGCTTTGATTACTGCATAGGCGAATCGGAGAATCGGTTTGAAAGTAATTGGCTTCTGTTTTTCTCCAAGGTCAATGGAACAGCTCACTTTTAAAATCCCTCTAATCAATGGGCACATTCAGGCTGAATTACTTCCTGCCACATTTCAGGCACATCCATTAAGAGTCTTATTACAGTTATAGGCCATTTTCCTCCATTGTGTTACTCCCTACGATACCTTTATCTGCTGATTCTAGGTAATTACAGTAAGAAATGCGTCAGCTAATTGTTCCGTCAGTGTGAAATTTACCATTCAATGGCTTGACACAATGTCCAACATTGCATAATCAAAATTTATTCGAGATACTACTAAACCATTAAAAAGCTGCTCTGGACCCATAGTGGTACCTCTATACATTAGTCTAATTATTTAATCTTGCCACCTTTTTTAAACATTTCAGCATAAAAACAAATCTGTTTCCTCAAGCTATTCAATGACAACTTACAAAAAGGTTCCGAACTTGAGTCCAGGTGGGTGTGGATTGATTCCAAAAGATCGTAGTCCTCAAAATCCAGCACAAACTCCTCAAAGTCTTCAAACCCCTCCAGAAGGTATCCTTCCTCCCTGCACTTACTTTCTCCTCGTCCCTCCCTGCCTATAAGCGAACCATGGCCTGATCCTGTGTGGTCTGATGACTCCTCTCCAACCTCCATTATCTCCTCAAAAGGTGTTTCCGTTCTTTGAATGAGAGCCCCGACCATCCAGGGTTTCCACTTCTTGTGCTGCCTGCTGTTGGGCCCGGAGTAAGCAGAGCTGCTTGATAGCGTTCACCATGAAGGACCTCTCTGGCCGATATTAGTTAGAACAGGAAGACTGTCCATGGACTATTATCGGGATTCCACAGCTGGTGCTACAACCGAAAAATAAAATAATTTTTAAAAAGTATAAATTAAGCCGCTGAAAATTGATCGAAATTGATTGAGCGAACTTTTTTGCTTCAGTGTTGATAATATTCTCAAGCATACTACACCCAGCTGCACCCACCTTACCTCTGAAACCGAACTTCAATAATAAATATGTTAGTTCATCTAGATCAGAGGGACAAAAATACAGGGTACCTCTCTGTCTTGTTACTGAAAGAGATCCGAGGATGAGGAAGCAAAAATGTGGTTATATCCAAGATCTAGGTGGTGTATGCAGGTAAAGTGTCAAGGCTAAAAAGGAAGCTTAGAGGTTAGATAGTTTATGTGAGAGAATATAGAACCTAAACATCACACTCTGTGATCCACTGGACAATGCAGGGTCCCCAGCAGACACGAGCAGTGATAACGAGGTTACAGGGTCCCCCCCCTCCTGCCCAGTAGGTCGATTGGCTTGCAGGATGGTCAGCTGTCTGAATGGCCAAGCACTAGTTTCCATCACGTCACCCATTTATCTAACATTCATTTGACTGATGCTGCAAAAAAGGTACGTGATCTGAGTCAGGAGTGTTCCTCGTGATCGTTTTACGTCAAGAGCTGCGCAGCTGCGAGTCACCATGATTCGGAATTTGTCTGCATGCCATGAGTGGCATTCTCATCTGGGGCAGATGATGAGAGAAAAGAGGAATATAAAAAGCAGAGCGTATGGTACTAATGGCACCCACGTGTGAGGTCTCTACTGTGTGAGCTCTCTTTAATGTTTGACCAGGACTTATCTTGGAATGTCTCATTCAACTGAAATAGCTGCCAGAACTACAGAAAAAACTTCTTCATGCCTCCAAACTTTCAAAGAGAATTTTTACATGCTTTTGGATTCCAAATCAACCACCTAACTCTCCTAACCATTTGACATACCTGAATATCACTGCTTATTAATTAATTCTAAATTACATTTTTGTTTAAATTGCATAAAAATTTTTACTTGGCTGTTTTAGTTGTACAGCCTGCCTGAACTCACAGCCACACCCACACACACTCACACACACCCACACACACTCACACACAATGAGAGAGAAAAAAATATTCTTCTTACAAACACAGCAGTTGATATCCTCATACTGGTGAAAGCTTAATCAATTTCTGAGAACGTTCTAGAAATTCTGTTCAAGGCTGAAACACACCAACGCTAAAATGTTAAAATGGAGTGTAAATCAGTGCAATATATGACAAATTAAATTTATATTGTTGAAAATAAAAAAAAAATGCCTTAACCTAATTTACATAATGCCAAATTTTGACACTTGAATGTTTTAAACTGACTGCTTTTTCACATGAGGGAGAGCGAAAAAAGGATAAGAGCTGCAATAGTATGATGTCGTATGGCCTGGTTGCACACTGTCTTTTCTGAGTCTAACAAAAATCCAATTTTCACCCGACACTGGTCCTGTTTCTAATTCTGTGTGACTTGAGCAGTCAATGATTCTCGCTCTCTAAAAGCAGGAAATGCCACAGGCAGCACGCCTGATAATCAATCAGAACCCCCAGTTTTAATTATCACTGGAGGCCAGCTGACTGAGGCTTAAACTCTCTTTGCCCAAAAGTGCAAACCTAATTAGGACGCAGAAATAAATTCATGTGTCTTGCAGCACATGACACAAAGGGCAAGGGAGACGGACTGTCACCATTTCTAAGCAGATTCTTAAGTTGCACGGTTCTTTTCCTGCTCTTGTGATAACATTATTATCCTCTTAGGTGTGTTTCAAAACAAATGGTGTGCCACATTTGTTAGTGCGGTAAGTTTAACTGATGCAATGGCAACACGATTTCTATTTTAATTAAGCGGCAAACCAACCTCTTTGCTTCCAGCTAACACAGACGTTTATGTCCATGGCGACACTCGCTGAATCGCTCGCATGCTGCCATGTCTGATGCGTCGAGCTGAACACTATGTTCATGGATACAACAGTTCAACCTCGCCGCATCAGGATATCGGTCTGCACCCCGATCCAACCATAATCGATTATCTTAGCTGGTGTCTAGTTAATTTAGCTGATTTACACCGGTGCCAATGTCTTTGACAAGCACCTCGGCCACATGCAACATCTGGGAAACAGGACTGGGCCATAGAATCGGGTCAAATACTCTGCTACGTGGGGCAGAACCCAAGCCTCCTGGGAAAAGTCTGTAGCACAAATGTGAAATGGATCAAGGCCTGTGCAATTAAGGGGCAGCGAAGAGCCTTGTGGGGTAAATATTAAACATAAAAGCAACATAGACCTGGGTAAAGAATAACGCTTTAAAACACAATAACCAATTTACTGATAGAAAACAGAAAACTGAACAGAACATACTGTGCTCATTTGGATACTTTTTGAATTCTAAAATAAAAGATCAGTTCCTTGGCTCTTCCTAGTTATTTGCTACTTGGCTTTTTTGTCTGTGGCAATAGTTGTGACTTGTTCGATCGGGACTACATTATGTACTACGGCAGCGAGTGGCCAGAACTTCTAATTCAATGTATCTGCCGGTTCGAAGCCATCCAAGCGCGAGGCGGGACATCCTTATCTCTAAGCCTGTTTAATGAAGTGAAATACAGAGTCCCGATCTCTGCCCCCACATTCCAGCTGCTGGAATGTGTGGTTTAGCCAGTGTTTACTTTAAAGGCAGCAAATAGAAGGCATTACAGATGACCTTGGTGCTGCACTCTCAACCAAAACAAATTTATGAGCGTGCGGAGTCCACTCAGAACATTCCATTCGGTTTCACCGCTGAGCCGAAGGCCTCCAAACCAGCGCCCACCGTCCGCAAAGCAAACAGTGCGTCGACAGCTACCGTTCTCGTACCCGCTGTTATGCGATGCTCTTCCACGCCGTGTTTTTATTTTACTGGGAAGTAGTGCGGAATGGCGGTTTGGGCCAGTGGTCTCTGGACTGGAGTACTGAGGGTTCAAATGCTGGTTAGGACATTCCTGTCAGCTTCTATAACTAGACACGTCCACGGATAAAACCCAACTTTAAAAGAGCTTCCCAAAACTGGCTGGCATTCGCTTCCTCCTCGGCTAAATTGGTTTAAACCATATAAACCTAATACACTGCAAGTCCGGTATGTTAAAGTTAATTCCAAACTGCTGGTAACTATAATTAGAGCAATGCACCATGGGAAAACAGAATACCAGCAAGATGAGCTTGGTTCCTGTGCAAGAGAGCATGTCTGTGACGGCCCTTACTCTTCATGTCATCCAAGTCCATGGTCGCCAGCATCTGAGCCTCCGCCTCATCAGTGGGCACCTTCTCGTACACGGCGGTCTCTGTACTCGTCATGCTGCCAATGCAGACACGCTCCCGCAGGTCGTAGCTAGCCCTCTGGGGCCCGGTCTGCCGGTATGTGGGCTTTTTGTGGAACCAGGTTGGAATGGTCTCTCCAGAAGGTTCCAAAATGTCCAAGAACCTGCATGAAATGAGATCTGCTTGAAGAAGCTCCATCTGACCTGGGTCTATAAGATGATGCGGATATTTAATGCTGTCTTAATTTGCTGTTCATAGATGTCAAGTTTGATATGCAAATACTATATGACTAGTGACAATGAAAGGGAACTTCTCTGCTGTTTGATCCTTGGGCACCATACCGCTGTTAGACCCCAGGGACAGAAGGGGGAGCTAAAACACTGAATCACACACCGCCTGTCCTTCTGCATAGTGTAACCAACCTGAAACTGTCAGAAACTCATAATTATGTACAAGGCACATTTTGCTTATATGTTGCCACAAATTGATTTGCACAGATTTCGCTCATTCAGTCATATTTCAAAATATGACAAAGACTTAAGCTGCTACTTTAATCATTGTCCAAAGTTATACACTGACAGGGGTAATATATCCTAGATATCAGCAACAGAAAACAATTTGCTGATTTATTCAGTTACTTCATGGTTTGGCTACAGTCAATCCTCTATTCCCATTGAATTGTCTCCAATGGATCATCATCTACTGCAATAGCTACAGGAAGAATGCCAGGCCGGTAGCTTGGTGTTCCACAGTCACTGATTGGTCAGCTATGGCTTGGTAGGTTTCTGTATGGTCCGGCATGGCCTGGTCTTGGCTTACCTACTGGAGGCCTCCTCGTCTTGCCTCTGTCCATTCTGCTCCAAGCATACATTGGTGATCTTGGCTGCATCCGGGCTGGGAAGGCACTCGTTCTCCATATAGAAGCTGGCGAAGGCAAGGGGCAGCGAAGGGTCCTCTTCATCTCTGAGGCTGGGCTGCAAAAACAAGACAGATGACCGCCAGATGCCAGAGCAGCTCACCAAGCCGTGTAATGCAACCAGTAGAGGAGTAGGTATGAGGACCAGTAAAGAGTGCAGCGAAAAAAAAACAAAAAAAACGTATCTAGGGCAGCTATTGTGTGGCTATTGTAGATACCCAAGACCTCTACTGATCTAAACCTGTAGTATGCATTCAACTGTCACGTTCTCATCTCGTAATCTCATAAAGTGCATTAAAAACACAACTGCTGATAATGATAGAGATTTCACTGAGATTGTGCTATATCACGAGACTGTCCCTCAAGGAATCCACTTGATTTGAAGAGCAATGGCCCCCTCTGGTGGTCATAACAAGACAAGACAAAGAGTCAAAACATCTGCAGGACACCAAGTATAAACAACTGCCTGTAATAGTTTCATTTGTTTCTTGTAAAAGGGGGTCAGGAGCTGCTAGGAAAGCCCAGCGGGGAAGCTGTTTGAAGCAGCTAATTCCATTATGTGTCTCAGGGTGACTGTTCCACACTCTACTCAATCCCTGGATCAATTTAGATCACTTTACAATTATATTCAATCTCATAATTAATTTGAATCATTGGGTCTTGCTAAACAAAGTTAAACACAAAAGAATTCAAACAAACTGGAAATTTTCTAAGATACCAAACAAATACTTCACAAAGAACGTCAAGGCTACAACAATCTATGAACACATTTATAACACATTATGATGTATTCATAACTCATTATATACATGACTATAAATATTTCTAAAAAGCACATTATAGCCATGTTTATTATACATTATGACTGCTTTATGAAGCTTTCATCTATAATACACTATAGATGCCTTCATAATGCAGTACAAAGCATCCTTAATTCTAATACCAACCATTATAATGTGTTATTAAGGTATCTATAATGCAGTATAGATGAGAGCTTCATTGGAGCTTAGGAGGTAATATAATCATCACCATAATGCCTTATGACTGTCGGTAGAAGATACTGTAATGCTTTATTAATTCTTTTACTAGCCATTATAATGCATTATGAAGGTATCTATAATGCATTATAGATGACAGCCTTAAGTAAAGTGTTTAAATTTTCACACATGGGCCATTCATAGACTCCATCCTGGTCATCAGTGATGTCCAGCTTTCCAGGTCTACCTTCAGGCCTTCATCCTCCAGCTCAGTCGGAGTCGTCACCTCCCCTTGTCCCTCGCCGTCGGACTCCACCTCCTCCTCATCTACCTCGTGAATGGTGGGCGTGATCTCAGAAGGAGGCATGGAAGTCCTCCTCTTCTTGCGCTTCTTCTTCCTGCGCCGATCAGAACTGAAGGCCCTCTTCCGGAACCGCACTGGGGGCGGCAGGTGGGTGGATAACAGGTGGTGGATGTGATGGAACGTGTGTCTGTGGTCTACGGGAGAGGATGAACAGACATAACCTTCCAGCGACACCTTCCAGCAGACCCAACCCTCAGAAAATATCTTTCCTTGCTTGTGTAGCTATACTTGGATCTGAGCTACTCTAGGACGAAAAACACTGAGCTTTGAACATATTTATTGGGTATATGTTAATAAGTATTTAAGTATTTCCTCCTGCGGTGTCTGGGGTGAGCCTTAAGGCTTCCGTTTGTGGTTTGGCTTTGAAACCCAAAAAATTACAGCATGGGGTGTCTTTAAAACTTACGTTCTTGTGTTGTTCCTGAACTGGAACATAATTTCCAGCTGTCGCTATATTTCAGGCACACTCCACAGCATCTCCTCTGCATTATGGATTCACTCATACAGCCAATACTTAATCAAATGGACTGTGAGTTTATTGCCGATGATATTTAAGTGAATATGGTGTTAGATAGATAGAATTCCAGAAGCCATAGTTCACCAAACTGTCTTTGGACTGGAGGAAACTGGAGTACATGGAGAAAGCCCACACAATATGCAGAGAACATGCAAACTGCATGCTATTATTCACACACATCTCATATTTGTCGCAACAGTGTAAGCACTGTCATTCTGAAATTAATAACGCTTTCTAAATACATCACTGTACAGATCCATCCAAAACACTGTCATCAGTTATTCATTTATCTCTCCAAGATGTTTTCATAAAGCATGAAGCTACATTATTTCTGAAAAGACAGATGAACATGACAATTACACTCAAAGTCCTTCTCGTTGTAGCTGCGGCCCATTTTTTCACCGTTGATGCTGGCAGACTCTGAGATGATGTCTCCAAACCTCTCCACAGAAAGAGCCTTCTCCCAGCCCTCTTCCTCCTGTCCATCACCGGAGTCTTTCTCCTCCTCTTCTACAGGTGGGGTCTGGGCCACAAGTCACAATATGAGAATTAGAGATGCTCGGCAACTGGTTTAAATCGTCTGATTTTAAGTCTTAATTACTCGATCGGCAGTCTTTAATTTGACCGTCCTCAAATACCAATTTCGGATGAGTGGATGAGGTACAACTAGGGATGCTCTTATCCATCAACCACCGATCATTATCTGTCGATATTCATTCTAAATAGTTTCATCAGAGCTCTCTATAAGGGCCGATCAGAAAAGCCAATCAGATGACAAAATGTGTGAGACATATCTCTGTATGTTGCAAAAGGATTGACAATCAGTATCAGCTAAGTTTGATTCCAGTGATAGGCAATCAGTGATTGGCCTCAAAAATCCTGATTGGAGCATCTCTAATGAGAATGTTTCAGCAATCTTTGACGTCCATAAGGTAATATACTTTCCAACAACTGTGTCTCACCAGGTGAGTTAACACCACACCTCAGAGGGAGAGGCAGGAGTGATACCGGCATTTTTTTACGGTGGGGACATAAGAGGGGCCATAATTCACATAGAGGGAGCAACCTTATCATTAGCCAATGACATGTTTTGAATCAGTGAGTGACAGGGGATGGGGCACTCTGGGGGCCAATCGGCTTTCAGGTTGAGCCAGTGCCCCTGTGACCCCGCCTCTGTATACATCCCTGGGGAGGGAAGATGTACAAAGAGAAATCCCAGTATTTGGAGACTGACTGCACAATCCGTGTGTTTATGCAGGACGATGTGAGCTAGGTCAGACATTAAGGCCCCAGTGTCTGCAGGGGTGCAGATCCTAAGTGAAGTCTGATTCTCCCAGTGATAAAGGTAAGTGCACTGCATCATGGGAGATGGCCCTCTCAGCTCTTCCCCGCCTTTGTTTCCTGCTGTGTGTCATGTGCAGTAATGACAGGCCTGCTGTTTGCACCCTGCCCCAAGTCCAGGCCTCTTTCATCTTGGCTTCTGAAAGTGGCACAGGCCGGCGGGACTGATGGGGGTGTAGTAGGTGGGGGCCATGAGGAAGCTCAGATCCGTCACTGGAAATGTCATTCTCCAGCTGGGGGAAGCAGGCCCCACGTGACAGGCAATAGGAACCCAGATATGGGAGTGCAGATACGCGATGGACGTCTGTGATGTGGCAGACTGCGGCTGACAGGCACCCCCCCAACACACCTGCCATATTGCATAATGGAGGAGGCAGGATGATCTGATAGAAAGCAAAGCACTGTTTCACTTATATCCAGAGAGTGTGACCACTTTCCATCCTTATGGTCAGACACTTCACACACAACATGAAACGGAGTAAAAACAAACATATGTATGTATGTATGTATGTATGTATGTATGTATATAAAATATACAGTAGTGTGCAAAAGCCTTAGGCAGACAAGGAAAATTAAGTTTAAATGATCTTCATGTTGGTGGAAAACTACAGTGCTCAAAAAAATTAAAGGGACACTTTTTAATCAGAGTATAGCATCAAGTCAGTTAAACTTCTGGGATACTGATCTGGTCAGTTAAGTAGCAGAGGGGGTTGTTAATCAGTTTCAGTTGCTTTGGCGTTAATGAAATTAAAAACAGGTTCACTAGAGGGGCAACAATGAGATGACCCCCAAAACAGGAATGGTTTAACAGGTG
>JAAGVU020000035.1:7662591-7716272 GCA_011763525.2 Mormyrus iriodes
GGTGATTTTAGCAGAGGTTTTGAAATGACTAAGCTAACACACTTTGACAGGCATAATAGCATAGTTTTACACCAACAAAAAGATCATTTAAACATGAACTTCTTTGGCTGCCTAAGACTTTTGCATAGTACTGTATATAAGTTTATTTGCAAATAAATAAGAAAAATAAATAAACAAATGTAAATTAATCAGGCGATCAAGCAAAGTGGATCCCAAATTCCGATTACTTGGGTATAAAATACATGCCATTGTGATAACCAGGGGAGTTTCTAGCTATTGCTAAGTGAAGTTTACCTGGGGCTTGTCTTTTTTTCTTTTTTGAAGGAAGGGCGTCATCGGGGCTAAAATACACGCGGCTAGGCTTAACATACACGGGGTTAGAGCTCCGAGAGATCAGACCTAACGACGCCCATGGTAATAACATTTATGTACTGGTACATCCATGAAGGTATTGCTTATTTCTATCGATATGACTATTCTTATTACCATGAAAAGTGGTCCCCTTATAAGAAAACCAAGATATATCGTAGTGCATCCACCACAGACGCAGGTGCCTTTGGATTTTTCATATAGATTGAATCTATAATTAAGTACAGTATTAAATGAACGCTAGATGTCGTCAATAGACCTGTATAATTCCAAACATCTGCATTTAAGTTATTACCTTAGTGCTACATCCAGTTGCCCCCCCCCCGCCCGTTTATTTCTGCATCTCCATAGATAATCACTGACTTGGTAATAAGTTAATATAATTAACTAACTGTATAATTAATTAATAAGTTGATATAATTAACTATTTAGTTAATGCAATTAACTAGTCATCTGGTTTTGAAATCGAATAAAAGTGACTTGCTGGGGGTAGAGAAGTGAAGCTCGCTATATTTTAAGCTTTACGTTTTACTTAACGCATGATATTTTTCAATAGTTATGCACATACAATAATTGAAGTGGGTCGGTACTCACCGGTATGCAGTACCACCTCTTTGCTTTTCTCTTTGGAGTACCGGCCCCTCACAATATCTTTTGGTACTGAATAACAAGGGGAGTACCACCACATGGTACTGAATAACAAGGGGAGTACGGGCACATGGTACTGAATAACAAGGGGATTACGGGCACATGGTACTGAATAACAAGGGGATTATCATCACATGGTACTGAATAACAAGGAGAGTACGGGCACATGGTACTGAATAACATGGGGAGTACTGGCACATGGTACTGAATAACAAGCGGAGTACCAGCACCTTCTACAAAATAAGATGGGGAGTCCTGACACCTGGTATTCAATAACAAGGAGATTATCAGCACATGGTACTGAATAACAAGGGGAGTACCAGAACCTGCTATTGAATAACAAGGGGAGTACCAGAATTTATTTTTCTGATCTGATCTGAATGTGAAAGTTCACATTTTAAAAGGCAATTTGCATTTTAAGTAACCAAGGTTTTGACACATGGCATAACAAAAGGGCACACTGACCAAAATCACTATTGTTTTGTTATAATTTTTAGTGTCTGCATTCATTTATTTAGCAGACACTTTTGTCCAAAGCAAAATACAAGTCAGGATCAGAGAGCAGAGTCAGCCAGTGTATCTGAAACAATCTGAGCTAAACGCCCAGCAGTGAAGTCACTCTGCCAGCCACAGGATTAGAAACAGAAAGGTGGGGGTGGTGTGTGACTCAGTGGGTTAGGCCTCCGTGCCTGTGATTAGAAAGTTGATGGTTTGAATCCCTTCCTCAGCAGAAAAGTTGCATCTCCACTGGATGCTTAACCCCCACCCCCACACACATCCCCCCCGAAAAGTGCTCCTGGGGTGTCAGCTGACCCTGTGCTCAGACCCCAGCCTCTGCTCTCTATTGTGTGTGTCATGAAGGAGCCCAAGATGGGATACATGAAAACTAAAGAGTTCCACTGTACCCATACTTATTGAAATAGCAAATAAAGCATAATTTCATTTCTGATTACAGGAGCCCCACAACATTCCACAATAATTTATCTGGACAATTCATTACAAGGACATTCTGTCTGAAACTCTTAGCATATTTCTGCTGTGCCTTTCTGAAGCCTTTTGTGTTGCGATTTACTTATGTTTTAATTGTATGACTTAGAGTTTCATCTTATAATTCCAAGTAGATTTCTCTAGGCTGGTTAATTGGAGCAGATACTACCCAGTTGGAAAATGGTAGAATTAAGGGTTTGCATTCCATAGATTTGCAAAGGATTTATGATTGTTTGAATATAGCTATACCACCTCATCTGGTAACACTGGTAACGTGTATTTCCCTGTTATGGGCAAGCAAACCACTGAAGTGATGTTATTTAACGTAACAGTTAAGAGGATGTCGTATTGCTGTGTGTATATACAGGCACTGCCAGCTTTAACATCATCATCCTGAAATAGCACTCCCTGGAAGTCATTTTTGCTCCCTAAAAGTGCGAGTTACAGTATTAGTTATACTGGTAATAACGTGGGTTGTACTAAACATGATTCAGAATTTAATTTTGCAATTGTCTGAGTACAAGCTGAATGTGTGATAATAACTACAACAACAACTATAATAATAATAATAATAATAATAATAATAATAATAATAATAATAATAAGCAATATGTCATCAACTGCATTGCAAGACTATATTCCACTAGACCATAAGAGAGCTTAACATATTTTTGCTATTACTACACTAAAGTTGGAAGACCTGTCCCACAGATTCTTCATACATTATCCCTCAGATAAGTTTATTAATTTTGAAATTATCATCTGTAATGATCCTGGGTAGCGTTATAATTCTTTCTATAAGTCTTTATGGGCTTGGTTATGATCGCCTGATATTTTCTTTGGATGCTTTTCCTGTATTGAATCATGAAAAGGTATCAGGATAGGACTAAAATATTCTCCATTAAGTTTCTTAAACTTTGATATAAAATGTCCGTAAAACTCTATGTGTCTGTTCTACTAATACATTTTCCATAGCTGCTTGTCCTGTGAAGGGGTGCGGGGTCCAGAGCCTGTCCTGGAAGCTTTGGATTCAAGGTAGGGAGCCACCCAGGATGGGGCACCAACCCATCACAGCTACTAATTCAGCTGAGGGTCATTTTACTAAACATGTTTTGAGTACCATATTTCACAATAGGTTTTTCCCTATAAAATATAATTCTTCAAAACATATTTTCAGACTTCACTATGCTTAAACATTCTGGCTACATCTCCTGCCCATATCTCATAAATGTAACTGTGCCAGGATCGGTCCCCATTTTGCCTTGTTCAGTCATCTCCCCAACTGGCCAACAGGTGTCGCAGGCCTGTTCTGTCCCTAATGTTTCCACTGCTCCCTGGACCGCCATGTGGCTGAATGGACTAAGAAGACAGCTGAGAACTGAATTCCTCTACCATTGTGCGTTTGATGAGATTTTTTATTTTGGTTATTCTCCTTGTTTTTGTATTCATTTTATTTTTGTATCGGTCCTTGTTTTTGCATATGTTTCTGGTTATACTTGTTGTGTACCTAGTTTTGTAATTATTTCACCCATGTTCCCATGTATCCCCTGTGTTGCCTTACTCCCTAACGTTTGAGATTATCCTCAACTGTTTGCCGTTGCCCCTAGTCTCTTTTTCTGTGATTGATTAGTTATAGCCTACACCTGTCCCTTGTTGAAGTCCTTGTTAAATATATTTATGTGCCTGTCCTTACTCTGCCCAATTGTTCGTTGTATTTGTTCTGCTGCTGCTGTGTGTTTGTGCCGATTAGCTGTATTTGCTGTGTTTGTTCCCGTTCTGCTCCCTGCTTTAGTTCTTGTGTTCTACCTACCTGCCTTCATTGGATCCCTCGTAGTTCTTTTAGCTTGTTTTTGAGTTCAGTAAAGTTCCTTGTGTTTTGTCAGCTGCACCGTGGATGGTCCCTTTGTCCTTCACCATGACAGTCTGTAACAAACTGTGAATAATGAGGTTGCAAGTGACAGTGATGGTGTTTTTTTGCTTTATTGTTGCTACATCTTTGACAACATTGCATAGATGCCGTGTAGTTGTAGTTAATACTTCCATTTATTGGGTTTACATGAAAACATGTGCCCAGGGCCTACCAAAATATGAAGGATGGTACTTGTTCCTGTTGAGATACAGCACCAATTTGTTTAGGATGGATTTCGCTTTAAACTCCTTTGATACCCTGCCAATCAGCAACTCATTTTTGTAACATTACCAGAAAAGGTTTCTACAAATCTTTGAATTCAGGCTGTTTACACAAAAAATTTTTGAGCCCTTGAGCAATTGAGTTTAGATGCTTTCAACATTCAATTAGACATTCATTTATTCCTGACATGTTAAATACTAATAATAGCTTCTTTTGGCCAAAAAAAAGACATGTGGTTGAAATAGAAGACTTAATTAAACAAAGTATTTGAACTCAAGACTCTGACGTGAAGCATTATTGGAAAATCCCTTGGTTGGTTTCTGGTTTAAGTATAGTATAGTTATATTTTGTGTCTTTAGCATGACGTGCTAAAAAACACACACTTATCTCAAACTGCAATGAAGAGTATAGCTGAATACAATTCACTGTATTCTACTCTCTACAGTTTCCATCCATCTTCCAACTGTTGGTCCAGGACATGGTCATGGGTTCTCCAAAATTTGAGCTTATTTAATATTTTTATCAATTCCCCTAAATTTGAGGCAAAACAAAATCCAAGAGGGAGATGAACATCAGATTGTACAAGTCTTTTACAGACAGCTTTCAGAAAGTACGTTATTCACCCCCAGCGATTATTTCTGATTTTGCTTTGCACCTGAGTCAAATAATAGTATCAAGTTTATATTCAATCTAAAATCATGAAAATGGGTTTTTACCAGCCCCAATCTCGGCCAAGTATATCCATTTTCATTTAGCCTATCACTGACATGTAAATGAGGTCCACCTGTATTGATTCAGAATCTTCTTGTATTCATACTGAAGCAGCAACTCATATTAGTCAAGGAATGAATACAAAGGACAGTATATAGAACTTATAGTTAAATTGTTAGGAGGTGAAAAGTTGGAGAAGAATTAAAACTTTCCAGAAGTACATTTATATACCCCATATCACAAAATGGGGAAAAATATGGAAGATCCCAGGTAATCATAATCAGCTTACAGGTCACCAGAAGCCCTGTCATGGATCCTGAGACCTTCTAGAGCAGGCCTGGGCAATTATTTTCTGAAGAAAGCCAAATACAAGCTTCACTATGGCAACAGGGGGCATTTTTCTAGAGTATAAGTATTATTTAATTTGTTCCCATGGGGAAATTGTCTTTTCACCTGTTCCATCTTGCTCAACGAGACACACAGACAAACATACAGGTGAGAGCAAGCCTGGCGGTCATAGAACAGGGTCAGCCAGCGTGCAGCATCCCTGGAGCAATTGGGGGTTAAGGGCCTTGCTCATGGGCCCAGTGGTGGCATCGGTCTGCCATGGGACGTAAGCCAGCAGCCTTCTGAACACAGGCACTGAGCCACAACCAGCTCATTACCAATTATGTTTCATGAATACTACAATAGAAGATGATCATTTTTTGGAGCGGTTCATTTTTTCTTGCCAATAAGGAAGCAGCAGTTATATTTGTGATAATTCATGGGAATATTTTAATGATTGTGCAGGCCAAGCATACTACTTGCATAGGTCTGATGTGGAGGAAGACCAGCTTTCTCTCAGGTCTGTTCTGGAAGGACACTTTGTGGCTTTAAAGTCCTGATGAAGCATTATGCTTTGGCACAAACATGTTTGTGGAAAAATACCATAAAATACCAGGAAAAAAAAACAGGAAATACCATCCCAATCGTTAAGCATGGCGATGATAGCTTATTGGTATGGGTTTACTTTGTTAGTAAACCTGTCTTCAAACATAGTAGCCTATATTCTTAATTTTAATCTCTAACAAATGTATATTCACTTTAGCAGTGAAAACAGTTAGCAAGTTAACATTTCATGGGTGGATTGTAAGTATAAGCACATGCTCAATGTGTAAAAATAAATAATTTGAGTACAGAAGGGATGTTTGTCCCAGCCAGAATTCCCATTTCCTATGGAGACTGCAAAAGTTATCGAAACTGTTTTTGAAGCACATTTCTATCCTGCTGCATATAAGAAGTCTCTAGAGGGCACCATTGCTGTTAAGTGGCCCGACGGAAACCCAGATATAATCCAGAACTATGCCAATATTTTTATAGGCCTGGAAAAATCCAGGGTGCCTGTGTTAGGAATCTTAATATATGAGGTCATGGTTACCAGGATATTGTAGTTTCTAAAATAGATGCTTGGTCACCATACTTGAATAATGACTACAGACATCTGCAGGATGGATTTGCCTCTCTGGGGTCTCCAGGCTGACATGGCTAGGAGGCCCCCCAAGTGGGCCATTTGGTTCATTTTTTGAGTATAGAGAGAAACGAGACAGAGCTAAAAACAATGCAAATCAATAATATGATAATGAGAACGGCGGTGGGGGGGGGCGGCGTAGAGGTAAAACCTACCAAGTGTGTGTGAGGGGTCGGTAGATTGATCAATCAGATTTAATAAGCTGAACCGTTCAGTTTTTCCCAAGGTGGGATGGGGCCCCTGATTTTGCCGGGGCCCTAAGCTATATTTTAGGATAGCCGATGTATGAATCCACCCCTGGACATCTGACCACAGTCAATAGAAACAGAAACCAGGAGCAAAACTTCCTTGTATCCTCAAGGATAAAGTCTAATTGCCATTGTCAATGGTAAAACAATTTTCAGAAGTAATAATGGGAAAACTTTCAAGTTTGACTTTAACAAACATCTTTGTGGATTCAGGTCACATTTTAGGTGTCAAAATGACCTGACCAAGTTTTATTGTCAAGCTGCAAACTGAAGATGCACTCCTGTCGCCATTCTAGACACAAGAGCACGAGGTTTCCAGTGAACTACATCTCTCTCAAATGCTTATTAGGCAATCCAGTTCTCCACCAGAAAAAGCTGTTATCCAACACCACAAACGCTCCACAGGCACACAATTGTCCTCTATACTCTTCAGCATGCCGCTGTTTTTCTTGGATACGCCCGTCTCGGAATAGGGGGGAGATGTCTTTGATCGAACCTCCGATTCATATGGTGACTGACTTATTTTGCATGACCTCTTGCTCGGTGGCCCCTTCTGAGTTTGGACCTGACAAAAGAACATCCAGTGCTGGTTTTAAGTTTCCACTCTGGCACGGCAAATGTACCATGCACAAATGAAATATCAGTAAAAAAAATAAAACAGGAGACGCGAAATGAAATGAATCCCAGCAAAAGGCAGCAAAGAAAAAGATTTCTGTAATTGAATGTATCTACTTATATCACCTTAATAACTGACTTCTACTGTAAATGCTCCCGGACATTACAGCTTGGGAGAGGAGATCTGTTATCCTAGCTGTTTGAGAGAAATAGCTTCAAAGCTAGTTGAAAAAGTGAATGTCCTTCTGGTCTGTAACTCCCGCATGAAAATGAAGTCAGCCAGTTTGGCGCTTTGGCAAATGCAGGCAGAGTCAGCCACCTCCTAGTCAATTAAATGAATCGTTGGGAGTCGGAGGTAATTAATGTTTGTTTTCACCTGAGCTGTAAAAGGGGATTAGCGATGTGCAGCCATGCGAACAGCGCTGCTTCTGCTGACAAGGGCTCGTTATCTCGCTTGGTTACAACATACAGATCCTGTTTTACAATCATTTTATTCGTCATCATCAGTCTTCTTCATAAGACTAGACTTAGGTTTTGTGTAAACCTAAATTATTCCACCGCGCAGAACATGCTACTTTATAGTTTGACATCCCTTCACGTTATGAAACAAACGGGGTGTGAGAGCTTTATCTGTTACGTTTGTTTACCTACCAGTTTCTATCCAAAGTTACCCTGTCGTTTTTACAATTTTATCCCTAATTTATTCATTTGAGCAATTCAAGTTAAGTGCCTTGCTATAGGTTAGCGCACCATGACAACATTTAACTTGTGAATCCTGGTCTTTAGGCAATATTCTGTCTGTTTGCCCTGTTCCTCTGTGTGTATCCCAAATATCTTAATAATTTCCTTCCCTTTATGGCGAGGCTGCCAAATTACCCCCGTTTTCCCTGCTGTGGGATCCAAGGATGTGTCCAACTGGATAGGAAGAGAAGAATAAACTTCTGTCCATGACTTTCTAAAGCTTTATTAAAAATAAATCCAAGTTAATCTTGCCTTAGACTTCATCTCAAGGTCGTCAGTTCCGTCAGATATATGTGTTGACCTGATACCAGATTATTTTCATGTAGCATTTTTCATAATTTCTTCATACTACTTTTTCAGATTGCCTTTGACTGCCTTTGTTTCACATTTTTAACTGAGCCTGAAGAAAATTTAACTGTAAAATTACGTGCAGTAAAACAGATAATTTTTTTTAGTCTTTTAAAGGGCAATGGCATTCATACACTTCTGAGGATTTTGGTATGATTCTTCAGGCCAGCTTAGTGCTTACTGCTTACTCAAGTTCTTTTGGGAGACAGTCAAAGTTGGTTTTGTTCAAGGTTTTAATATCTCTGCACTAACCACAACACTAAGTGCCATTATGCGTGCTGAACTTCCCTACCGAAAGAGGGGGTCCTGGGGTTATTGGCGAAGCCTAGCGACCCACATTGTTATCAGTATGAACCTTGTGCTCAGGCACATTTTAAGGACCCCTATTAAATAAGAGCACTAGGCTAATGGTGCTTCTGGGGCTTTAAGAATCTACGGCATGTGCCGCACGTGCATGATCTTGTTCGGGTGGGTCAGTATCTGTGTCTTTCCATGCCTTACTGTTTTTCCACTTCAAACAAATAGACCTCGACTGTCAGCCCCCAACACATCTGTTTTGTACCTCTTACACTCTCATGCCCCCTTTCCTCCCCATGGGATGGACCCTTGCAGCTGATGACTGGGAATAAGGTCTCAAAGGAACAAGCTCCCTCGGCATCTGTTGTTCCCAAGTTTGTCCAGCAGGGGGCGTAGGAGGGACCTTAACTTTGACTTCTGCGCCAAATCTGCTTCAGAAGCAGGAAAATTATACAAATATAGTAGATGGCTGTACAGTAATAAATCATCAGGACGGCTAATAACTGATGTAATTTAGCCTCATCTGACTCCGTGGTGTTGTGTAAATCTTATTGAATGTGCAGTGAGCATAGATAATATATTAAGATGTGTGGTAAGTCTAAAGGACATTCAGATTCAGATTCAGAATACTTTTATTATCCCGAAGGACATTGCATATTCATCGATAGCAACAGCTAGTACTCCATGCATAACAACAGTGGAATATAAATCTAGATTTGGTAAATCATTTGGTTCAAGAACCTAAACTAAAGTCTAGCGAATGCAGGAAGATTAATTAAGATTTACTTTAAAAGATTACGGGGACCCAAACAAATAATCCAGCTCTTTCCTGTCAGGTTTTAATGCTAAAATTTAGAAAATGACCCAATAATATAGTTTTTGAGCTATATATGTCCTTAACTTAGCTATGGGGTAGAGAGAAATGAAATACTCGATGCACTGTTTTACTGACAGGAGTGGGTCCTGTACTGATCTGGAGGTTACCCGTAATTAAGGATACCCTTCTGCAAAAAACTAGTCAAAGACTAGACATTCACGGTGTTTGTTTCCCTAAATTTGAGGAAATAAAGGAAATGCAAAAGGATTCACAAGAGATGCTGAAATGTATATGCTGCCTTAATATCTTTCCAGTCTAAGCCATTCCTTAAAAAAATATCTATTACTGCCACGGTGGCAATACGTCCCTGGAATCACCAGTACAGATCTCCCATTCTTCATATCCTCCCATCGAGTACAACAGAGTGGAAAGACATGATTTAGCATGCACTAGGATTAAGGTGCATTTATTCAGCTGTTACCATGACTTTTATTATTTCTCCGACCAAGCGGTGTGCATTTTCCAAAACACTCCCCTCAGCTAGGGCCTGACTGAGCGTGTTTATTTACAGCAGGACTTCAGAGTCACTCAGAAGGAAATAGTGGCTTCGAATCGACGTTTCTGTCTTTGTGACAGAGAAATGGTGATGGATAAAATCCCAGATTTGACCCTGTCAATACATCTCTCCTTATGATTTAAATGAATGTTTGCCTGAAAGGCCCCTCTCATTACCAGTAATGAGACACTGACAATGTTACACTGGTTCAAATGAGGCTAAATGTTTTGTTTGACAGTGCAAAAACATTGTCCCAGCTGGGATTCACGCTTGTGACCGGTGGGGAGAACATTTCGGTACTTCAACCACATGCTATCTTTCCAGGATTTTGTTATGGACTGAAAAATAGTTGTTGTTTTTTTGCACAGAAGTCTATGTACTTGCTTGAGAGACATTTAGTAATAAAATACCGGATTCAGTTGTCACTGATAAGGAAATCAAAGGATATTTGTAGGCAAATACTAACACTGGCATTGAAACCTAAGAAACACTACTTGTCTGTATTCCAAAAATTTATTTAGTATTAAACAAAAGGATTTGACAAAGGGATTTCAGTGTAACTTTCTCACTTTCTTTTTATTCACTCTAGGGTCCTTGTGTGTCTGAGGGAGTTTCCTGCTCCAATGACAACGGCTAGTGCAGGCTTGCCTTCAAAGTCTCAGAATGTCACCCTGAGAGGGAAAAGGGGGTGACTGATACAGCAACTGATACAGCCAAAAGTGAACATTCAGCTCGTGGGACAAGCGCAGCAAAGCTGAGGGGCACTTCTGTCATTTAATCAGCTTGTGCTTCTAAATGTGTTTATTCTCCAAGACTGGTGGGAAGATCAAGGAGAGCATTCCACTAAAACTGAATTGTTCTGAATCACTCTGCAGTCAAAGATGCATCACTGTCGATTGAATTTGATGCAAAAATGAGAAGAATCCATGATTTGTGTTTTGGCTAGAAGAAAAAGAAGATGATAAGTAATATGCCTTTTTTGTTCTGGTTATTATGGCAAAAATGGTAACCGTAATTCCCTTTAAAACACCCTCCTCAGCAGGTTTTCCGAGGTGAGAGAAAAGCTCACTTGGAAAGTGCTAAATGTGCCATTCGCTTTAGCAACAAAAGGTCCTTAATATGTTTTTTTTTTTTTATTAAGAGCTCTGTTACACTTGAGCGAGTTATCTCAAGCTTTAGCTAAAGTACAGGCAATATGAGACGACTGGTTTGGGGTTTCTGGCTCTTTCATTTTAGGATAAATTGCTTTGTTTGAGAAGTTTCAAAGTGATCCTGAAGTGGAGCTGTGAAAACGTGAATTCGACAAATGAAATAGCAGTGGATTGCAATCTGCATTTGTTTGCTATTTGTGTGCCCCCCAATATTTTTTATTAAACTTCATTCAAACCCCAATAAATAGACCTTTGTATATCCATTATTAAGCTACGCCCTCCACAAACATTACAAATGGCAGGTATTCTTTAGATTTGATTGTATTTGTTAAACACATCTTGAGTAACTGAAAAAAATACATCTATCACTTGTTTACATAACAAAAAGATTTATGCGCAAAATTGTTGACTGGCACAATTAGCAAGCTATGTGTTTGATTAAACACATTAGTGAGAGCATTAAGCGTGAAACCACTGGTCATTACTTAAAAACTATGTTTATCACAAGAACTGCCTGTTACATGCCAAGATATTTAAACAGTACGCTACTCAGAACATCTGCCTTGAAACCACACTGAACTAAGAGAAGGTTGTGTATTTGTCCATCCTTCTCGCATTTTCAGATTGTTTATTTACTATGTTGATTTCTAAAACATATAGGATCTCAAGGCATTTAATTCCCAAACTGCCTCAAACTATGTTTATATACTTACATGCCATTTACAATATAACCAATACAGTAATTAATATTAAAAAAAGCCTGTCAGAACAACAGAGGTCAAATCCATGCAGATCTCATTGATATTATGTTAACATAATGAGTTTTAAACACACCATTCTAAGTTCACATGCTGTGATTCACATAGCTGACAAGTTAATCTCCACCCATATTAATTAATTATCATTTTTTTGTTCCCATGCTTGTCAGACAGGCATCCACTGATCTGGTATTATCAGATATTATTAAACCAGATTATCTCCCATCCTCCCTTGCTGTTTTCAGTCAGGTAGCACGCAGCTGTTTGAAAGACCTCCAAACATCCAATTAAATTCCTTTGGTGGGAGGGTAACCTACAAAACTCACAGTGATAATTAAACCCAAATGGTATGTATTATTTCAGTAAGTGGTACAATGTTCAGATATGACTCGTCATGTTTTGATTGACCCTGCTGTTGTAATATTAGTAAATTCCACCAGCTCATATCTAGTTGCAAAGTATATGGCAAACAGCTGAGATTCTGTCCACCCTGTGATGCTGGGTGGGTAGTGTCTCTGATACACCTCAACAGCTCGTGTGATCTTTCTGCCTGAGCAAAAGCTGTACATATTTTACTAGCCTGAACAGGAAGATGTCTTTCATTTTGCCCTGCTACTGACTAGATTCCTTAATGTATCCTTTGATTTGTGAAAGATAACAGGGTTTAATCAGGTAGAACATACTGTTCCATGCACTACAGTGTCAGTACACTTAATTTTTATAGTAAAATGCTGCGAATCATTACCGTTGGTATAACTGACCATTGCCTATTACATTTTTTCTGAAAAATACCCCCAGGGCTGCCCAAGGGGGCAGAGAACAAGCACCTCAGACGGATGGATTTCCTGGCATTGAATATGGGCAACAGACTATTGACGATGAGAGCAAGCTGTTTTTGCAGTAAAATTTGCAAGAACCTGATTGGTCTGAGGATCCACCAGACCAAGATGCGCTGCACAGGGAAGAAGCAAGTGGAGCAACATACAGAGTCACTGCACCTGGTGAGACAGAGGAGGAGCAGGGCCTGGAGTCACCCCACAGTGACCAGAACCTCCAAGCTCTTCATGCTGTACCTAGCAGATGATTGGAACATCGCCAGGTCTTGTGGCCTACTGTGCAAAAGGAGATTGAGCAACTCCAGTTTTATGAGGAATTTGATGCTGCCCTTGAAGCTTCATCAAGGGGGAAAGTGGATCAGCAACTCCATTTGATAATCAGCATCGGTGCAGAGAGATTTGGCATCAAACAATCAAAAGCTAATGACAACACAGCTAGGTCAAGACCACTCAGCTCAGGAAAGAACTGAAAGACTTCCGAAAACTTCAGTGCAGGAAGATGAATGAGGACAGACTAGTCCTCACAGAGCATCCTAATACAGAAGACCATCTCCCTCTAATACGCTGAGCAGTACAGGAGAAGGGGCAGAGAGAAGGCCCATAAGTACACTGCCTTTATAACAAATCTATTTGGATTTACTAAAGAGCAGCTTGGACAAAAGCAAAGCAGGACCCTTGTATGCCTGAAAGAAGACATTAAGTGTCATCTCAGCAAGACTTAAAGCGATAGAAGGAGGGAGGAAGACCTGGTCCACTGCAAAGAGCTAATTGCATCATCTGAACCCTCCATCCTGTATAACATCAAGGAGTCCACCCTGGCAGACGTTAGGAATACAGTCAGAGCAGCACTGATTAGCTCAGTTCCAAGGCCAAGTGGAGTGCCATGCAAAGTGTGTAAGCATTGCTGAGACTCCAGGAGAGACTCTAGAGGCCCATCAGGGTATTGTGGTGAAGGGGTAAGGTAGCCAAGTAGTGGAGATATGCAAACGGCGTCTGGATGTGAGTGGAGGAGAACGCAAGTGACATCACAGAGTTCCATACCATCTCAGCTCAGTGTGGAAGGCAAAGTCTTTTTCAAGGTTCTTGACTGCCTGATAGAGTACCTCCTGAGGAATTCCTACATTGCCATCATAGTGCAGAAGGGAGGAGTCCCAGGCATGTCGGGCTGCATGGAGCTCACGGGAGTGGTTACTTAGTTGGGCTAGACCTTGCTTATGGATCCATTCCATATAAACTTGTGTAAAAAGCAATGACAAAATCCTATGTTCCAGAGAGGATCAAAGACCTCATAATGGATTATTCCAATAGTTTCAGCGTGTGATTCACCTCTGAGACAGAAATATCTGCATGGCATTGCCTAGAGAAAGGCATAATCATTGGTTGTACCATATCAGTGTTCTTGTTTGCCTTGCTGATGAACAGGCTTGGCAAGGCAGTGGAAATGGAATGTAGGGCCCCCCTGTCCAGATCTGGCACATGTCAACCTCCAATCAGAGCAATGTGAGTCCATTGAGGTGGGCTACAGGGGCTTTGTTAGGCGGTCTCTAACACTGGGCACTCCTTGGCATTAGAAGGTTGCAGGAAAGAAGAGCTACCAAAAACATCATTGAAGCTGCAGAAACAGCGTCAAGGTGGCTGTGGGGTAAATCATGGTGTAGCGCACTACTGACACAAACCGGGGGCTGATCATGTTAGAAGGTAAAGTGTCGAGGGGCCTCAGGGTCGGGACATGACAGCGAGAGATGACAAATGGATTAGTGGAGAGTTTATATTACACCAGCCAGGTTTGGTGTCTCTCGAAAAATGTACAAGGAGCAACCAAAGACAAAAAAAACAAAGAACAAAAACCTCAAAAAGGAAGCAAGTAATATAAGTAAATATCAAACAAAAAAAAACATAGGCAACCATAAAACTATTACCTGTGGCCTCTAGGCCTCACACATCTGAGGAACCTTAGCACAGCGTACACAGTTGGGCAGGCAAAAGGGGAAAGAAAAAAGAATCCAATCCTCCCAACATCTTATAGCCCATTGTCCCCACCCCCTTAATTGGAACCTACCATTCCCCACCACTTACAGGGGTAACATCCTACTGACAGGGGACAAAGGAAAACAAGATGGGATTAAGGAAAATAAATCTAGCCCTTTTGCCCTGGTCAAGTATCCAAGACCCTTGCCAATCCCCTTTATCAGTAGCAATAGTTTACTCACGTTCATCATGGCAGGATACAGCTCCTACCCTTACTTAGACCCCCACCTCCCTGCAGCTATCCTGGGGCAGGGGCGCACTTCCCTAACAACCAGGACGCTACAGAGGTAAGGACTATATAACCAGCCACAAAAGGGGAAACGTTAAATGCAAATAAAAGGTTCGGCACGGTCTCAGCAACGTGTGTGCACCCACTCGCCTCCATCTTTGCCGGACCTGAAAAAAAACTGGGAAACGAGACAAAATCACTTTTCAAACAATGAGACTGAGATTTCTCCATTTGTTTTAAGCACAGCTTAAGGATGCAGTGAATGCACATCCAAGCTGCATCACAGATCACCCCGGGCTGGGTTGCCCAGGAGAGGGTGTCTAATACAAGACCCTAAACAACCTATGACCCTGGGTTCATTACTGATGTTGTGCCCTAGTTGTACCAGCTAGTATTTCAAAAAACTGTGCCCAGCCTAATAGTCTATTATTCATGCATAGTCTTCCTGTCACGTCTACATTTGCACCTCTTTTGAAAAATGACAAAGCCAATGATTTTATTCGTCCAGGTGCTCCCACCATTTTCATTGGCTCTAAGATGCCAACCGCAGATATACAAACCCACGTATTTCACGCAACTATAATTTTACTAGTTCCCAGAACATGAATCACAGCTATAATTACTGCATAATTCAGGAAAGTATGAAGAAGTCAATGACAGCCTTCATTTCTTTTCAGATGCCCCCCCCCCCCCATTTTACTGTTGTCTCCTCTGCCCCTTCCCCCCCCACAGCCCCTTGCCGCTCCCTTACAAATAATCCGTCAAACTACTCAGTGCATCTCCATTCTATAATGATTTGCCAATAGTCTTGCTCAGTAGGTCATATCAAGAATGAAACGAAAAAAACTTTGTCCATTTGCCACCTGAAAAGCAGACGACAGCAGATATCTTATTCCTCCTAATATTTTATTTTCAAAGCAACATACAGTTGAAAAGGTAGGATCAGCCAGTTTCTGGAGTAATAAGGATTAAGGGACCAACAGTGAAATTAGTCAGCTAATCACAGGTGTTGAACCATTGACCTTCTGATCATGGGTGTAGAATCCTAATCCAGAGAGTCACACACCACCCTGAGAGACTGTAGTGTAAGTTTTAGGTTTTTTTCTGACAATACAGAAAATGTAAGTGGTTTTTCAGGAAGTTCAATCTAGTAACACTAACCCCATATGAATAGTTTTTTGCATGCTATAAGAGCATGCCAGCTGATTTAAGGAGCACAGTGATTAGAACTGTAGGTTTAATAGAAATGTAGGGTAGGCTTGTTCTCCCCATGTTTGTAATTTGAAGTTAAGTTTCTTTGTAGCCCATGGACAAAGAACATGTAGGAGAAACACAAATTGTATTTATGTATCGTGATAAACTGACATCTTGTCTAAGGTATAGCCTGTCTTTTCCTAAGATCCAGGGCGATTGTAACCCTTAAGTGAAGAAAAACATATTAAAGAAAAACAGACAAGAAGTGTTGCTACCGATTCAAAACAACCATTAAAACAGGAAAGAAATGACATGTTTGACTAGATTCAAGATGGTTCCTGCTCTGTGCTGTTTACTACAATGTCGGTGTTGAAACTCTCAGATGATTGTGCAATGGTTTAGGCAAGTTTAGTTTTGTTTAGTTTTGCCTTTCATCTTTTTCCTCAGAGAGGATGATTCCTGGATTTACACGACCAACTCTTGTCTTTTTCACAATCATTTTGCTTTTTCGCAGTATGTATGGTGAGATACACCCTCTGTCACATTTATATTTCGTCCTCACCCTAACATATTCGTTTATACCTTCAGAATGAACTTATCCACACATATTTTCACACACAAATTGCTGACTTAATCGCAATACAAAAACACTAACAGTGTTTGCACATATTTACTACACCAACATGTACATGGATACGCAGTTACTATTATTTTTTCCATACATAGACATAATGTGTACATCAACTATGTTCTTTTGACTATTTACACAGAAATATCTGTTAGAAGCAAAAAAAAAAAAGAAAATTGGGGGGGATGGTGTGTGGTTCAGTGGACTAGGCCTCTGTGTTTGTAAACTGAACGTTACAGGCTTGAATCCTTGAATCATGTGCTCAGCAGAGTAGCTCCATCTCCGGCAGACCCTTGTGCCAGGCCATTAGGATGAGGAACTGTATCTCTGTAACAGCTGGTTTTCATTTATTTTATTTATGTCACTTTATCTTGTCATTCTTTTGACTCAGACCTTTTTACTTGTGTGTATTTTGTACTTTGCTGTGTACGCTTGTCGTCTTGAAATGTGCTCTATAAATAAATTTTACTTACTTACTTAAAACACTGAAAAATGCTCCACAGCCATAGGATGAAAAGATTACCATATGCTCAGATCCCAAGGGGTGCACCTATTTCTATTTGTGTGTATGCCTTAAAAGGGTGGTGTGGTGGCTCCAAAGCTAGGGATCTGTGCTGGGAATTGGAAGATTGTTGGCTCAAATCCTGTGAATGCGAGGAGTGACTCTTCATTGGGCCCTTGAGCAATGCCCTTAAGCTGCAATTGCTTTGTCTGATGTATGATGTTAATCTACATCAGGCCCTGTAAACCGGTCCTCCAACTTCCACAGGAAATTTGGGGGCTGGTGGCAGGATCGGTGCTCCAGCCGCTAAAAAAACGTTGCACTGGTCCATTCCATCTGAACTGGTGCGGAGGCATCAGCTGCTGCACGGCTGCACTTGGGTTGTCGTTCTTGAGGTGGTTTGTTGTGTGGTAAGTGTGGCAATGTGCTGTATCAGCAAGCGGTCCTTAAGAATAAAAAGACCCTGAGGAATATGTAAAAACAAACACATTCCAATGGCCAAGATGCTTCAGTTCAAAGTGGTCAACAATTAATTCTTTTTTGCATCAATTCAACTTTTTTGCAGGAAGAGTACAAGACCTCACCACTAGGATAAAGAGGCAAGGAAATCCAAATTGGTCACAGTTTCAGTAGTTCCACTTCACTGGAGCAGTTGCTAATCTCATCATAGGCAAATGTTCTTGTGAAAACTCTTGTTATCAAAGGAATGTAGATAATTATGAGGATGAATATGGCCTTGTTCATAGTACTCTGCAAATATGAGCACATAAAGGCTATGTCTAAGTAAACTGCACAGCTCATTATGATTGTGGGTAGTAATGGGCTTCTTCACTGCACGCATGGGCTCAAGGCTTTAAGCTGCTTCTTTAAGACCCAGGGCATTATCACATTCAGGTAATCGCCCCTCAGGTACTTCAGGCATTTTCACATTGTACTCATAAGTTAGCTGGACACGTTCTGGCATGTCTGGCCACCCCACTGCAGAGATTGTCATTGACGCAATTTCCAGAATTTAAGGATCCACAAGTTTAACTTGCTTTTCAGTGAGGTTTTTGAGAATTTTAATTATTAATGGTGAATTTATCTCAAATTCAAGTTCCAGTCTACTTTAATATCACAGTACCATTCATTGAGCAGATTTTACAAACATGGGAAGACATTATCCTCTCTGGAGATTTTTTATTTCATTGATACTACTCTTTTCTGTAAGTAAAGATTACAAAAGTCAATAGATACATCCATAACTAAGTATGAACCAGTTTTTCTTGAAATCATCTGAAAGAGCTTTTCCAGGAAAAAGTGGGGAAATCAGGCAAGGAAAGTTAAATGGTCTGTTTCAGATTCGTGTTCAGTATAGTACAGGTTATATTTTTTTAGTAATACATTGAAGTCATTCTCTTCTACCAGCCAGACCCAGTTGCATCTATTCACAATTTCCCCAGGAATGTTATGTCTATTCAGGTCCCTGAGCCTTAACTCACAACATCATTGCATAACCATTTGCAGGTCTGTGTTTATTTTCTTTGTTTGGTTGTTTTGTTTGTTTTTTGACATGAACTTTGTGTTTTCTGTGGTTCTAAAGGAAAACCTGGGCACCCTCTATCTCTGTAGCACTCCCGAATGAGTGGGCTAAAATTCACATGACTTACGTCAGTACAGACCACCTTAAAGCAACATAGCAGATTATCGCAAAGACTTTTGGCATGGAAAGATTCTGAGTTACAAAGAATGAGCTTATGCAGCACACAAACAGGTTTGTGTGGGATCCAAGTATTTGCCGACACATATCCGTGATTCGCTCGTCCAAGGCTGTTACATAAAACAAGCAATTTTACATTCCTGTTATTTTGTATAGGCAATGTCCAGGATACGTTCCCAAAACATCCTTATCAGTCATGTGATCTCAAAAGGAAACATTTTTGTTATTCTTGCTGAAGTCTTACCATACATTACATTTATTAAAATGAAGACATTTGGAAATCAACTTGCATATTCTTTTTTGTAATTAAAGCAAGACATAATTAAAGTAATGGAATTCCACGGGCATTCTTTGAAACATGTTTCACCTTTGCATTGTGGAAGAAGTCCAGGACTGTAACCATGAATTCTTTAAACAATAAAGAAATAAAGGCTTGAGAATTAAACCACAACAAAAGCATTCTGAATGTGTTTTCTCCAGCAATCTTCAAAAATTTGCTTATCCTTCAGAATAAGTAGAGAGGTGGTCCAGGGGTGGCTGTCAGATAGAGTTCTTTTGAATGGTTGAAACATTGGCTTTAACTATTGATTGTCTTAATTGAAAGAAAAGTGGCACTGTTAACTGATAACTCTTGGGCGACAAAGAACAAAGGACAATCAAAGGGTTAATTCAAGCCTTACGTAAACTTTTATCATGTGCTACAACATGGATTTACCAGCATTAGCAATTTGAAAGAACAGCTGTTATAATATTTGTATCTAAGAAGGACCAGTGGGTAAATTTAGCAAAACAAAACAATTTTTCAAACCATAGGTTTGCCAAATACATAACAGATGCTGACCAACTAGCAGTCTGTTATTTGTATTATGTTTGACAGCCACAGCAGCCTGGGCTGAAAAGTGAGGTTATAGAATGAAACAGAAATTGTGCCGTCATGTTTCAATCGGTAGATTAGGCCTTTGTGAACGGAAGGTCGCAGGTTTGAATCATTTGCTCGGCAGAAAAGCCACATTTCTGATGGGTCCTTTGACGACCCCCCCAGCCCCACCCCAAAAAAATTGTTCCAGAGGTGTAGATAGTCAGCCGGCCCTGCGCTCATACCGCAAACTTTGCTCTCACCTCCATAAGTGTGTGTATGCCTTCAGAAGGAGAGCAAGATGGGATATGTGAAAAAAACACATTCCAATATACTTGTAAAAATGGCAAAAAAAAAAGCTGTGCTCAAACCTTGACCTTCACTCTCACCTCCATGTGTATATCTCTTAGAAAGGAGAGCATGATAGGATATGTGAAAACTAGCACCTGTACAAATGGCAAATAAATCTTAATTTCATAAGCTGATGGGTAATATAATGTGGCCGAGGGGAGGAGCAGTAACATCTCAGTGAGTGTCAGCTTCGGGCCAAAAATTCACGCAAAAACAGAAAACAAAAATGAAGTTACAGAGTCATATTGACAGCTCAATCTATAAAGGATATTGTGGGTTCATTCAGATTGCACAACCTCAGAAATCAGAAACTGAAAAAGTCTTCTCGTGCAAAAATTAAAAACCAACAAAACATATTGGAATGTTCCAAATACGACATTAAAGGTATAGGCATGGGAACTGTCACCTGATTTGGTTACGCAGACATACTTTTCTTGCAGGAACCGGCAGTAATTATTTTATTTTATTTAAGATCGTATGTCTGCATCTCTGCCCAGGATCCCTGTCACTCACTCCTGACTGGCAGGGTTACAACATAAACATCAATATTTCACAGAGGCATAACTGGTGTGGAGGTGAAACAGCATCGAATTCACCATGACTCGCTGATCTATGTACAGACCAACTGTTGCATCCAAGACATGTTAGGAGAGGGAGAAATGAGTTTAGTCCAAATATGTCTAGTGAAAATAAACAAAACTACAGACCACCTTCCTGAGCCAGGCTCGTGACTGATCCAGTGGGAGTGGAAAGAATGTAATTGTGAATATAGCACTTAAGGAGTCTTCTTCTTTCATAGAGGACATGCTCTCACTTTATAGACATTCACACTGGTTTATCTTTTCATGCCTCAGTAGAGCAATCTATTCATTTCCAATCACTTTAAAAGAAGGCTTTTTGACTGCTTTGTTTCATAGCTTGATGGTATCTATAGGGATCTTTGTTCTCTGTATGACTATATATGTAGTCCTATAGTGGCATAGACTTTTACAATAAACCAAGGACATGCAGAGTTGACAATGAAAATTAAGAAATCACAACAAATAAATTAAAGTCTGTTTTGAATTAAGGAAGTCAGAAAATATTTCACTTGTACACTTTCCTTTTGATGTCCTTTCCCTGACACCATAAACTGAAATCTGATCAATTTCTCAAATCTGGAATACTAATGAATGGGTTTAACGGGATGCTGATTCTGCACGCTATGTTCTGTGTTGTCGCTCTTGCTGCTGAAGTTAGAGGTGTGGATGTGTAATGGATATGATGATCTGTTGTCGTTTTTTAATCTTTGAAGTTTGCTGTTGTTTCTTGAAGCGTCAAGAAGTTAACTGTTTTGTCACCGTCCCAAGCATAGCCTTGGGGCCTGAGTAAATAACATTTATCTCTTAGTGTAGGACCATGCAGTGAGAATCAGCACATTACAGGAACAAATTTATCTTCATATATTTGGCATACATGTACAAACTAACACATGACACTTGTGCCTAAAGTTCCAAGACATTTTTTTTGTCATTTATATAATGGATTGAGAATCACAGTGACCTGAATGAGTCTAAGTTATCATTGTTTCTGGTCATGATGTCCCTTCAGATAAAGTGTAATTGTCATTGAAGCTGCATGAATGTGCATGTCTTACGAACCCCCCCCCCCTTCCCCATTACAACTGGCATATAGGAGATTCAGGAGGTAAATTAAAGAAAGACCACTTATATATGTGTCTAGCTGGAAAAATAAACACCAGGCACACCCATGCACGATTTATAAATGATGTTTACAAAGGAAAATGAAGTTCAACAATTAGAATATTGCAATACTAATGCAAAGATTGTGGGTTCAAATCTCAGGAGGTGCACAAAAGAATTGGAATCTTTCCCTCTACTGTAAGTCACTTTGGATAAATGCATTAGGTAAATGACCCTAACTGACTCTTTTCAAAGTCAGCTGAAAAGCAGATGAATCAGATGAGTAACAAACAAATGTCAGGAAAAAACACAAAAACAGTCAACATCATCTCACAATCACGTTTACTGTTGCACCTCCAACTGGAGCTGGTTAGCTGAACAGGAACAAAGTGAACGTGGCGCGAATCCTAGGCTGTTATTACACGACATTTCTCGCCAATTTTGATACAAAAATGGGGCAGGTATCTCAAACAGTGGGGTAGCAAGAGAATGCTAATGCTGGGTGCAAGATCAACAGAAGAAAGAAAAAAGGTGTAAGCAATGACAATGATGGACATATAGCAGTGTACATGATAGAATGAACCTTTCACTATAAACAAACAAATCAATACATTGGAATCATTTGTCAGCAAGCGCTTTTGCATACAAGGAATTTGACAGACAGACAGACAGACAGATAGATAGATAGATAGACAGATAGATAGATAGATAGATAGATAAAGAGTTAATATGAATAATAGAATAATAGAATCATTGCACAAAAAATGCTTCACAATTCTGTTGGGGCTTCCAGGCAATATTAATCAGCTGATAAAAGCACTTCCACAGAGGAAATGTGTGGCTGTGTCTTCATGACCTGGATTCACTCTGTGCAGAATCACACCGTGCTGGAATACATCTCTGTCATGATGGGCTGTTTGCCATGTTTTAACATTCTTCCACAAAATAAATGCGATATTTGGTGAAAGGGTTTTTATGGCATATTTATAATTTTATTTTAGTTAGTGGAACATTGCTTACCATAGACAAAGAAAGACTTGAGGCATTTTTAGTAAAAGAGATAGGTATGTTAAAAAAATCCCATTTTGTTTGAATGAATTCTAATAATTGTCTGAGGTTTAAAAAGATATGTGCTGGTACAGTTACATACATATCACTTTCACATGTACTTTCTCAGGTTATGTGTACTTTCCCCTTTCCCCCATCCTTTGTAAGAAACAGTTTTTTGAATCTCTGAATTTCTGTCCATCTTCCAATGTTTGGGTGTCTCAGTATGCAACATGACATCACTTCCTCTCATGCACAAGGGCCAGAATAAGTCCCTGGAAGGGGAATGGTGTTGACCATACCTTCTGACCCTGACAGCTGTCTTCCCTACATCTTCATCCGAAGTCCTGCTGTCTTGGTTATGGTAATAAACAAATTCCATTCACTATTAATCTATCTCAATCACTTCTCTCAAGCTACAGCTTGAGATGAGTGGTGTAATTCCTGGAGCTCTCTGTTGTATGGATACACCCACTAGCTGTGCTCCAGCCAAACCACAGGCACATCTGGCATCCCAGTAAAATTATGCACATTGATTGAGTACAATGCACCATGGGTGTTTTTTGCTATTTTCATAGTGTAAATTGGCTGCTTAATTGCATGTTAATTGATAGCATACTTTAGGACATATATAGAAAAAAGTATATAAAATACACAAGTGACAGACAGTGAAAAGAACTTAATTTGGTTCACAAAATTCTTCAAAATGCCTTTAATTAAATGTGATTTTGATAAACTGTGCTTCTCTTTCCGTAAGAACATATCTAATGTCTGCTCCTGGAAGTCATGGATGATGCTGGTAAGTGGAAAAATGCACCATAAAAGTATCATATTGATAATATAGCCTTGGCTAAAATTTGCTTTAATTTTACCCCCCTGAGAAAACAGTATGTGAAATCTGAACCTGAGTATTTTTTTATTTAGCTTAGGACAGCAGTTACACTGAAAGAGAATTACTATATAAATGTGAACAATTTGGGGCAATTAAATAAGGAATTAAAACTAAAATTGCCATAAGTAAACTGATTTCTCCAAAAAGACATGAAGTGGTAATTTTCTTTCTGAAGACCTCAAGTTGTACTTGTAGTAAAATGGGGTTTGCGTGTTAAAGCTAGACAATGCCCCGACACATTGTCTCGGCAATGAAACTTTAGAGGTTTTTAAAATTGTCCAGGATTTTAAAAAGTCTGGGAATATGCATAAAAATGAAACCTGTTTGCTCCAAAGTCTTGGAAGCATTTTGTAAAACTGAAATGGGGAGAAACAAGGTGTAAGACAGGAAATCATTATAAAAGCAGAAATGCTCTGTCACCCATCTATTCAACAGGACAATGGTTATGAGGTTTAAAAAAGAAAGAAATGCAAATTAATGTACTAAAGTTACATGTGTATAAACAAAGTGTCATTAGATATTTGGTGCGTTCCGCTAGTATTCACCTGATGTTTACTAAAAAATCCATGTAATAAAATACTACTATGAAACTGTAAAAAGTAAGGAACTCCAAGAAAAAGTATGCATTCGATCAATTTCTTGCAGTCAAGCCATCTCTAGGTAGCTATGATACGTGATGATTAAATGTGCCCAAGAATGATGGGAAGGATCCACCTGTAGCCTTAGTTCCAGGCACATATCCATTTTTTAAAATATAAGACACACAGACACTGTAAACCACCCTAACTGCACCACATGGACAAAGGCCAGGATGGGTTCTTTAATCACCTGCCATTTCATCCAAAAAGGTACAGCCATCATGGGTAGATTTGTGTGAGCCTGTGTAAAGGAAAGTAGCTGTGAGCCATAGGACTGCAAGGGTCCCGAGATGTAAAATGTGCTTGCCGTCTCCCTGGCTTCCTAATTGTTGCTTAGAGGTTGATTAGAGGTTCCTAACTACCTCTGTGTTTTAGCCAAGTGAAATATATTTTATGACTCTTAAGGAAACAACTGCAGGCCCCATCACACCCAAAAGCAGCGCCGAGGATAATTGGGTTGGAGTTAAAATACATGTTGAAAGACAAAGTACAACCTTAACAAATCCTTTTCAGTGAGCCATGGTATAAGCATATAGTGTAACAGTTGTGGACAGACGTCAATTAAAATGTATTGCATGAGCATTTTTATTAATCCAGGATCTTTACAGATGTATACTTCTCTTGTGTAAAACTAAATAAATTCTTTACTGGCTTATTCCATTTGTGGTTTGAGGGTTTATTCATGATATGTACACTGTAGTAATGTCTCACCTGGTTTGAGGTTTTATTCATGATATGTACACTGTAGTAATGTTTCATATGTTGAATCAACTTACGTTCCTGTGTTTCATTGCCCAATACAGTTCAGTCTGACACCTGAAGTTTCACAATTTATTCACAAATTTATTCTTGTACTTACCTGTGAATGCACCAAAATACATCGTCCACACTATTCCCTCTGCAGTTCTTGTATCCAGTCAATAAATTAATTATACCTGTGGAGTTTTAGTCATTAACTAAAATTAACTAAAATGATCTTGGGATTTTGTAAATCCACATTGAATCATGAAAGACAGGATTATGATGAATCATAAAATCAGTATTTTTTCCCCACCTCTAACTGTTACTATGATTTACGTTCAGCAAATAGTAAAACTGCACAGAACCAGGTACAAATTTACTGGGGAACTGATCTAGTAAGTTTATGCTATATTATTTCAGACAATATCCTCTCTCTGTGCCCAGCAGGATGTCTTTTTCATGATAAAATCTCTGGTCTGACTCAAAGGATTGGTGGAGAATTAGAACAACAGCAAGCAACTCAATCAAGCCACACTTAGGGATATCATGGAAGTCCATTATATACATAAACTGTGGTCAGGTCAAGTCAGATTTGGGGCATGTACTGGTGCAGCACATTGCCATACCCACCAAAAGACTAAACACCTTGGGATCCCGGTTGGCAACCCCCTCAGGCCAACACACAGTCCAGTCCCACGCTCCGGAAACGACTGTCTATCTGCTACAGCCAGGTGTTACGTGTGCATCCCCTTGGCCTGGTCCAGCCGCTCTGGTCCCCAGCAATGTGGATCCTGAGAGCAGGATCCCCCTCAGGGAATCACTCCACATGGCTGTAGTGCCGTAACTGACGCTCCCTCACAATGCAGGAAATGTGCCTGATTCGGGACTCCCTGAGCAACTCAAAGTCAAACAGCGGTACCCAAGAATTCTCCGAAGAGACATAGTACTGAAGGAGTCCAGTCTTTGGCTCAGGTCACTGGATAGCGTCCATGTCTTGCAGCCATATCACAAGACAAGAAGCAGAAGGACTGTAAAGACTTGGACCTTCGTCCTCTTACAAAGATATCAGAAGCACTACATACCCCTTTCCAGCGACCTCATGACCCCAAACCCGTCTACTGACTTCATATGAGTCACCAGAGACATGAATGTTGCTGCCGAGGAAAGTGAACCTCTTTAGGAGGTCGACATTCTCTCAACAAACAGACACACTGCTGATGGCTGTGCCCAAGAGGTCATTAAAGGCCTGGATCTTGGTTTTTATCCAGGCCACTCGTAAGCTCAGACACTCAGACTCCTCGCTTAGTCTCTCGAGAGCCCTGATCAGAGTCTCCATTGACTCAGTGAAGATCACAGCATCGTCAGCAAAGTCAAAATCAGAGAATCTTTACCAACAGATGACCCACAGCCACTGGACCCCACGACCCTGCCCAACACCCAGTCCATGCAAGCACTGAACAGAATAAGAGCAAGAACACACCCCTGACCAGCCCCAGAATCAACTGGGAAAAATACAGAGGTTCTGCCTCCACTCTGCAAAGCATTCACAGTACCAATGTACAGGATGGCCATGACGTCCAACAACTAATACTTAGGAGAAAGTATCATTTTTCCCAGCTCTGTTAAGAGACGAGACGTTTTTAAATTGCCTAGGGAGGAAATAGTCTTCTTTGAGTTTTCAACTGGTGAATTTCACAGATCCTCCATCTTGGGAACTATAACGCATGATTTCTGGAAATCCTACATTGCCCGAGATGTGCTCATTCAGCTGGCTTTGATCGAATAAGGCTATTGATTAAAAAATAATAATTCTAATGAAATGACTGCATTATGTTGTGTTCTGTTACCGTTCAATAGTCTTCAGAGACATCATCGGGTAAGCATGAAGAGAAGACCTATGCAAATTTCAGAGAACAAAAGAAAACTGACCCCTAGTTTTGACTGCTGCAAGGATGAGACATCAAAAGAAACGTATTTCAATTCAAGTCAGACATCCCTTTTTTCAGGTGTCTGCTCAGACAATGTCTGTAAAGAATGAAGAGTTTTAGTGCCAAGATCAGGATATGGAGGTCAAAAAATGCGAAGGAGGTTATTGTTTAAACTGTGCTCCATAGTCTTGCTAAGTCACTTAATAATTGCACTTGAACTTGAGTCAGTGAGTAGTAATTCTACATTATATTACCTATATCTATAATTCTGTGTAGCATTCAGCTGCCCATTTGTGAAAAACTTGTCACGTTTATAAAAGAAACGGCAATTACATAATTACATTTTGACTGCAAATATACAGTGTACAAATCATAGTACACCCAGAATATACGTGTTACACACATTCATCTTCTATAATGGCTGATCCCGTACAGGGTCATGGTGAGCGTACCACAGCTGGCATAAGACAAATGGCTGGGCAAATGTTGATTCATACAGTCACACACTATAAACAATTTAAAGGCTGCATGTTTTGTACTTTGGGGGGAGACCCACACAAACACAGGGAGGAACTATAATCTCGTATAACTGGAGTCCAAACCCCCAAACCAGGAGGTGTGAGGCCACCATGCCTTACATAAGCCATACAAAATGCATTAAATGATGTTAAAAAGTATTTAACACAATGACTTTGTAATTTATTTCAGTTCCTCTGCAGTTTAGTGTTGTTGCCCCTGACTAACAATCTCTTTGCCCAATGCCCCAGTCTCACTCCATCTGGCTGAAAAACTGCAACTATACTTTTGAGAGAAATTCGTTGATCACTCCTGTATCTCAACATGTACAGTAGTGTACAAACATTAGTGAGGTTGTGGGCTCAAATCCGAGGGAGCCCACCTGAATTGTAATCCTTCCCTCTCTTGCAGATTACTTTTTTGTGTTACATTACACACACACACGTATACACGCACACAAAATCTAATATACTTTTGTACACAATTAATATGTACAGATGCTCCCTGGGTGACGATGGTTCAAGTTATGATATTTCAGCTTTGTGTTAATGATTTTGCCTAACTGTAGGCTAATGTAAGTGTTATAAGCATGTTTTTAAGGTAGGCTAGGCTAGGCTATGATGTTTGTTAGGTTAGGTGTACTGTATTTAAATGCATTTTCAACGTACAATATTTTCGCCTTACGATCGGTTTATCGGAATGTAACCCCACTGTAACTTGGGGAGAGGCTGTATATTTAAATTATATTTCTTATATTTTATTGTGTTGTATTTATGTGTATTACAATAGGGGGCCCAAGGGATACTACATATCAATGCACTATGTACTTGTACATAGCTATGTTGACAATAAAGAACTCTTGAGTCTTGAGTCTACTGTAACTTGCTTTGGATAAAAACATCAGAGAGATGGGAAGACAGCTGGTCACTGAATAGCTTTTCCACATTGGGACTTTGTTGGTGGATAAGATGGACAGCTGGAGGATGTAATAAGGCACAACTTCTTTGCTTGCCCTCTGTTCAGGTTAACATAGAAGCTGGATCTGGAAAAGAAGCAGAGTCTGCTTCTTTATCATGCGCACCATTACAATGTGAGGTGCTCTTAGAGTCGGGCTCTTCAAGCAAACCCGTACCTCCTCCTGGACTTCCTATGGCTTGTGTTTGTCTGTGTAAACAGCTCTGTGGAGAGGCCTTTCACAGGGGAGGGCGGTTACTAAGATCCCATGCTGTGCTTTGTTTCATAAGGACTACCTGGTGGGCTAGGGGGCCCTAGACTGGCTGTGAAAGTATTTAGATCCTGCAGGGCAATTCACATGTTCTCCTGACCCAATGCAGTTCTATTTTTCAATCTTTACTTTTCTGAAAGTATTTTAAAGCAGCGCTTTCAGAAAATATTCAGTACTCACCAATTCAGTTATTCAACTAAAGTTCAAAACTAAGCAGCTATAATTTAATGATTTCCTTATATGCTTTCTTTTCATGCTGTGTGTGCTTGGATTATGCATGCCATTAAGAATATACAGTTTACTAAGATTTTTTTTTTTAAATACATTTTCAGGAAGCTGACTTTCAAAGTTATTAGTCCTATTTTACTAGCTAGTCCACTAACCAGCCAGACAGATACAACACACCTCTGACCATCTGCTCAACGAATGCAGGAAAGGCACATGGAGAGCTGTCTGTTTCCATAGCAACTTCCTCCCCATGGCACAACGGTGATCGGCATTCTTTAAGTCTCGCTTCTCTCACTATCATACACCAGGGAGGAAGTGGACGGGGGAGGGAGAGTAACTTGTAACTGGATATTCATTACTACCCCTTTCTCTATAGGCTCCCCTAAAATTCCACCCCTCCCCTATCTTCTACCCCTCCCCCACATTCTTACATGTGCACTCAAAAATGCCATTTTGGACCTCTTGGTGTTGCTTAACCTGCAACAATTCAATTATTTCCTAATTAATACATTTAATTACTAAGAATCTTGTATTTTGATGTCTCTTAATCACCTGTAGGATGCAAACGTAACACAGAAACTTCAAACCAAGAAAATAAATGCAAAAATCAGCATGATTTCCGAAAGCTTTAAGCATTAAGCACATAATGCCTAAATTTGCAGTTCAAATCAAAAGCATGGTGTTACGCTTTGTTGAGGGATGCAGACATGGTGGCTGAACTTAAAGCTCTAACTTGTATAAGTGTCATCAGTTTATTTTCCTTTAACTTCTTGCATGTCAGCTTGTGTCTGACTTTTATCCCAAGCTAAGTACAATAAACAAGACAGACTCAGCGTGTCAGCGGCTGTGTTTGTGGGCCGCTCTGTTAAACCAAGTCGCGCATGCAGTCGCTAGAGAACATGCTCTGGAATCTCCACATCTTCAGCATGCTCCACCGTTTGTCTTTTATTTTATATTCCATTCTGAGGTTAATTAACAAATGAATGCTTGAAAGTTGTTTTCCAGATAAAGGGGGACGCGGTGCCAAAATCAGAGCTTGTGGCTACAGATGGCAAAAATTACTGCCCCTGGCAGCTGACTCCACTTCCCTCCAGTACTTGGAATTATAACCACTAAACAATAGAGGATGTTTGCAGCCCAGCATAATTGGAAGAGGATATAACTAAGATACGTAGCCAAAAGCCACAGGTGTGTCCCCATAACTTTACTAATGACGAGAACCTGGCTTGCAGAAAATCCTTTGGACCACTAACTCAGTGTGATTTGCGATGTGGGACAGCAAATTTGTTGATAATTGTTTAGAATTTGCAGTGATTCCACTGATGGGTTAGTTGACCTGAATATGTAAGGCTATTTGCCTGAAGAATGCGAATGGAAAGTTTTATACAGCCGGATGGAAGGCAAAACCGTTGCCTCAATAGGGCTGAATACAATGCATATAATTGGTTACAAACTGCTTTGAAATGATATTCCCTCCTTGTTAGTGGAATGAATGCATGTTCTGTTTGTGTGTTTTCTAAATTCACGGCCTTTATGTCACTCATAAAGCATGCTATTAATAATGACTTTATTGCTCAAGATTCTGTCAAAATTATCAGTACATTTATGCAAATAATACAATAACAACTTAAATAAACCTAACATAACATACGTTCGAATCACTGCACCGTTACACGCCTATCTTCTAAATTAATTAATGGAAAAAAACAAAAAACTCACATTTTAAAATGATGTTTAAAGATGCCCATGTGCCTCATTTGAACGTTTAACCATGATATTGCGTAAGTTTACTACACAATTACAGGAGCCAACTCTTAAGCAATGATAGAGATATCATCTGGAGCTGAAAGCTAGCAATATGTGTGTCAGATCAGTTAAGAAAATAAAAAACAATATTAAAGTCACTCAGTGCAACTGAAATGACTCAACCTCTAAAGTCACTTCAACTGAACTGAGTCACTATGATACTTTCTATTGCTATTCAGCATACCAGCCCAAGTATGAGAATGTCTTTGTATAATAAATCTTATCATACAAAAGAAAAAATATTTACAGCATGGTAATATACTTCTGGTGGACATCAGCTCATGCTGGCCTTCCGTCTTCTAAACCACGAATCCAGTACAGGGCCACAGTGTAATACCGGATCCCGTCCTAGGAAACACAGGTCACAAAGGCAGGGAACACCCTGGACAGGATGACAGTTCATAAAAGGACCGACACACAGCAAGTATTCTAGAGACATCCATCCAATTAACAGCAGGGAGAAACCCAGAGTAAAGCCATGTGATCATAGGGAGGATATACAGGCAGCACATGGCACAGTGAGTTAGGATACAACACCTGTGATCAGAAGGTCACTAGTTTGTATCCCTGGGTTGACAGAGTGATTTCATCAGTGGGCCCTTGAGCAAGGCCATTAACCCCTAATTACTCCAGGGACTGTTTAACCTTGATTCTAAAGATAATTAATGCTGTTTTGGATAAAAGCATCTGCTAAATTAAAGAAGCACATTCACGCTTCACTCACAGTGCCTGTGGCAGGGTTCCAGTGGTAGGAGCTCGAGGCTTGACCATACGTTATAATCCCCCCATTCCACTGTAATGATCAATTAATTCTCCCCTTGGTGTCCTTCCTCATGAAAACTATGGCACGCTCCTTAGCCCCTACCAAAGCCTGCAGGAAGCAGTGCAGGTCAACCCACACTGGCAGCAGCCTAGGGTGCAATCTTCTGAAGGGGCACCAATTTAGCCTGTTGATTTCACATAGTCTCTACATGGTCCTTGCTGTGGTGAGGGGGCAGTAAAGCTTACCTAGGGCTTCAACTGCTTCATCTCTTTGCTCATCTTGCAATACCCGATGACGGCATTACCCCTCCTGAATGTGATGCGGCAACAAGTCAAACCACAGTTTGGTGCAAAAACCACAAAACAAAACCGTGTCCCCACCCTCCGGGAGAAAGTGCAGGAAAACTCTTGAATAATGACTTCCGAACAACTGCACGCGAGGAAGAGAGAGAATGGCAGAGGGGTCTGCAAGCCATTCGCTGTGTGGCTTATAAAAACAGCATGTGTCACAAGTGGCAGGTCTTTTTATAAAGTGCCTTAGACTGCATTTATTTTTTAACCTGGGGTGTACAATCTATTCAGGTTTACTTATATTTGAATTTCTCAAATAAAACAGCTGAATACTTACTTTCAAATATTTTCTTGGGCCAACAAAAATATATATTTTTTTTCATTTTAGCATGATCTGTAGAAATCCTGACTTATTTACTTTCACTTATTTGACTGACAGCTTTATGTAGGTCAGCTGTCTGTTGAACAAGGCTTAATTCCACATAGGCAAATAATTCCATTTGAATAGACTGCAAGGAGTCATATACTACTGATTTGACATGGACATGTTTCCTTCCTTGATTGAAATCTAAGATGTGTTTCTGAAAGAGACTTACTATAATGAACAGATACAAAGCCCTAGTTGTCTTACTTTGGGATATATTGCATGACAATGGTGACCCCTTGTTGCAAAATCAGTAGTTACCAAAATTCTGCCCCCCCTAACAAAATGTCACCTTGTCCCCCCCAGTTTTATGATTTTATAATATAGAGTATTCAAGGGGCCACTGCAGAATACTGGGTTTCTGACAAATACAACACTAAAAAAATTACTTTATTAGTACGGCAAAAGAAGTGAAGAGGTTATATTAAATTGTGCCGCAAAATGTTTCGTTCATTCTTGCTGATATACTTGCTAGACCTACTTCTGCAATTAATTGTGAAATTTGTTTCTTTGAAGCTCCCTCAAAGTACTGTTAATAATAAATGCACCTGAACTAGGTTTTTATGTTAAAAAACATTTCCAGTTATAAGAAAAAAGTTTAATTATATAAAATAATTAAAATTCATGCCACTATAACCCACAACTACTGAATAGCTTAATGACATTTTCAGAATTAGTAACATATCATCTAAATAAATAACAGCATATAAAACAGCAGCGATCTTGCAGAGATAAACGGTAGATGGTCGGACAGGATTGCAATATATATTTTTTCTCATTCAGGCAAAAGCAGGCATAAGACGCGATCAGTGATCTCTTGTATTATGCTTACCCTCAAACACCTTTACTTTTGTCAGTGCTGCAGTATGCGGGATTTTGCGTGTGATGAACTCTGCCGCCAGACGGATTTTTCCTAGGCTGGGGAGAAAGGGCAAGAAAAATGACTGGGCGCAAAACGGGGAGATCACTATCTCAGGTTTCACATGTGGGCCCCTTAAAACGGGGTGGGTACCTAGAGAGATAGGGGAGGAGGAAAGGGGATTTCGGGATATTTCTTTGTCTGCCCACTATTTAGGACCCCGACGTGTGGCGGATCACATGGCCGCGACGCGCCGAATGGGTTAATAAAGAAGCTGCCTTTTGTTTTATGGCGCAAAAAAGAGGGAAAATTGCAGCAGTGATTCATTAGGAGGACTCTGGAGCATCTCTCCCTTTCTTAAACTTTAACGTGTGCTTATTCTTAAGTAAGTAATACTCTGGGCGTGCTTTCGGGATATGACTTTGTTTTAATTTCGGTAAAAGAACAGTGCGGTAAATCGGACACCGGCACCTTTTATTATTTGGTGTTCAACTTACTGAATACCTTTAACTTGCTAAAACATTTCATAGAAGTAATTAAAACACTGTAAACCTAAAAAGCATGTTCTAAATAAACTTCAGTCATGTGGAAACAAACGGGACATCCGAAGTCACTTCGGTAGTCTTTTGGAAATTTGTTTCAGCATCAGGTATCGGATAATATAGGCTATGTGCATTGCAAATGTGAGACATGCGCCTTTTATTTCAGTCAATTGACATTTTCTTTTCTCTTTTGTAGTAGTTATGTACGTTTATATATTTACAGATTTTGAATGCATTGTGTCGTTTCTGATGCTCAGGTGAAAATTTTATCAGTACAACTAAATGGTATAAATGCATTCTGTTATCTACATTAGCCTATAGTTTACAGTTAATGTACGCTTTCTCAACTAAACCTTATGTAACCCGGCGCTAACGTAAAGTTATGTTAATTTTATTCCAATTTGGATTTCCTGTCTGCGACGGAGGTAGGCTATACCGCAATTCCGAATTTTGGAAACTGCTTTGTTTGCGATAACCTGAACAAATAAAACACAAAGGTGTATTTCTGACTAGCCTCAATGTGGTTTACGGTATTTTTTAAATTAATGGTCTGGTTTACCATAACTTAATTTCATATGATTTCCAAAATTGCCCGTGACCAGTTAACAACAAAGAGTAAAGGAACTGGCGGTAAGTAGCCGATCCCGGGCTCTGCCGCTCAGCACCTCTTTAATGGTCTGGTTTTAGTTAGCCTGGAATTTTAACTACTTCTGACTGAACCATACCGGATAGACCTTACTTTCTCTTCCAAGATTTACTGTTTTCTGCCAGGTGTTACATGTACAATCTGGTTAGGAAAGAGTCCTAATGGAACAGTGTGCCAATGGACATTGATAGACACCGTTAGCTGAGCTTGGGTGTTGTCTAGGTATTTAAATGTCTGTCTAATACAGTCTTTTAATCTCCATTACAGAGAATTCTTCCCAGCCTATGTCCTCAAGTTATTAATTTTCTTATTTTCATCATTACAAGGTAATCAACCGCTGATGAACCAGTCAGTGTAACATGAGAATGAATCCGTAATTGGTATTGTACTTGCCTAATTCTAATTGCTTAATATGTAACCTTTTTCATATGCAGGAATGTTTGTTTTTTGCAACATATTACCATTAAGTAGTTGGAAGAATTAAACTCTGGAAGTGCCAATGATGTCCCAAGCCATAACTTGTTTTACTTGAACATGTGGGTTTGTCTAATGTTATGTGAGTGATGTAACTGAGTAAATATCTAGGGCCACAATGCAGTTTTTCAGTGAATAAGTTTGAGAGCATAAGTCTGAAACAGTGAGGCTATTGTTTCCTGGCTCGTTACCTGTCACCAGACAAAAATGGCTCTTTGCTCCCTTGCACTGGGCTCTCGATAGTTGATGCTGCCACCTAACTTTGTGACCAGGTGTGAGGAACTTAGGATTGACTTTACTCATCCACAACATGTCTGGAAAGTTTTTGGTACTTTTTTGACTAGGCATTTAACACTGAATGTCCCCTGGCTATCTTCGCACATTACTATGGCTTCCCCCCTCCCCCACCAACAGTCGTGCACATTTTGCCTAGGCAAGTGTGGGGTTTATCACAGTATATTTAATTTAACAAAGCATGCGGGATCGTTGATGTTCACCGTGAAGTCGGCCTCACCTGAAATGGCATGTGTCTTTGAAATGGGAACACACCTAGGTTTCAACCTTTTTCCTTTTCTTATTGATGTTCAAAGCATGTATGTATGTCTAAAAAGCTATAGTCATAAGCACATCTTTACACTAGCGGCTGGTTCTTCAGCCGATACTTTTCTCCTTTGGTTTGCAGGGTTTTCAGTGCCATTAATTTGGATGGAAGCTTCTTATTCCGTTATTAGACTATCTTTTCTTGTAATTTATTTAGGCTGTATTACTGTGACCCTGTCTTTAGAAGGGGTAGTATGAAGAGTAGGATTCACCAGGATGGGGTGGGATGTAGGGCGCTTGTGGGCATGCTAAGGGAAACATAAGTTCACCTCTACTGTCTGTCTAGCGTGAGATCAGGACCATCTTCTGTAAGCACACTCTGGACACTTTGCACACAACTGATTTAAAAATGTAAGAGCGCAGCCTCAGACGTGTGTGACAAAACTCTTTGCTGGGCTTCTGTGCTGTTGAAAGAATGCTTTTTAGGGAAGTGTAAATATGGCCCTTTATTTGCCTTAACTTACAGCCAGTGCAGTTCTTGTTCTCAACAAAGCCTTCGGGAATTGCTTCACCCGCAGAGCCACAGTATTACGGCTTAACAAGTTCTTGTTTGTTCCTCAAAGTCGTGTGTGCTTGCTGTGTGGTTTTAGCCCCCTAAAATACAAGCGTCGCATGCACTACATAACCACAGAGGCTTATAACTATAAGTGTGGCGAGTACCACCTGGGCCCCACCTGTGAGAGGAAAGCGTCTCATGGGTGGATGGCTTCCACAAACCGCTCCACATATGTTTGGGTTTTTTCGGGCAGCGCATCTGAATGAAGTCCTTCTGAGGGAGACAAGCTGGAGTGAGGTGGGGGAGGGGTGAGGACTGCTAAACTTTAATCACCCCCTCCACCTGGTCCTTCATGAATGAGCGGTGTTCCTCCTTCCTCTTTGGCATGGTTGGACGGATGAAACTATTACACTTCCTTATTTTGTCATTCTTTTGTCAAAATTTGTCACTCTTTGTAACTTTATCTTTACGCCTGCTTGTTATGATCTTGCTGGGTAATTCTAGAAGTAATGGGCTCTGCTGCTTCCTGTTAGCAATTTGGTGTGAGTGTCAGGCATGCTGACGCAGGTCTCCTCGTCGTTTAGTCTCTGGCACCAGACGATTGACTAATTACACCAACACAAATGCACACCCCTTTACAGCTTCAGGCAGAAAGAGCGGGTGGCAACATTGAGCACTAGCTTGAAAGATTAGGTTTATAATTGACTGGGTGTGCCTGTAATCTTGGTCACCTTTTTCTTGACCGCTGCCTTCAGTCTTGATGTAAAACTTGGTCTGTTTGCTCATTTACACCCGGGAACTACTTCTGACAGCAGCATATGTGATGACGAGTTTGTGGCACCTAAGGTTGGAAGTGGCCTCTTCATGGTAATGATGTTGTTACCAGTTTCCCCCTCCAGGTGGCTCTCACTTGAACATTATTCTGTGGCGGGTGGCTACTTGCTGATGCGTTGACTTCCAGCACTGAACTGGTATGAGTGGAACTTGTAGGTGGGGTCGGGTGGAGGGATGACAACCCAGGGATTGCCTTTGATCTGAGCAGTTTTATTCTGAGAGCAGCACATTTTCACTCGTCAATTTTTTATTTTTTTTCCAGAAGCACTTACTGTGAAAAATTTTTGGATTTATTTTATGGCAAATGTTGAGGTAACATTTAGTTATTAACCATAAGCTGTCAGGTTATTTAGCCTTGTTTCTAGCAAATTGAACTAAGTCTTCCACACATTTAGAGCTTGCTACTGAAAACACTTGAACTACTTAGTAAAGTATTTGAATTACAACACTTGGTGAATATTCCCACCATGTGGAAAATGAGTTTTTTAATCATTACCATGAACATCTCATTTACCAGTGAATTGGTGTTAATGTTAGGAGATGAGCCTTTGTCCTTATGAATAATGGTCTTGTTAATATTGAATCATGGGGTTTGCTTTAAAGACTTCTCTCATCCCATTGAGAGAAACTGTTGACATGTAAAGTGCCTCTGTAGACTTCTGCTACACTGATATGAATTGGCCAAATTAATGGGCAAATGGTACAGGTCGTGCCTGTAACTTTCCCCATTGAAATACAAAAGCAGCATTTGTGATGTTTACAGCCCATGGCCATGGAGATGTCCCTCTGTTTTCAGTGGCAGCCCAGCAGATGAACAGCCCCATTCAGCAAGTCTGTGCCACTTGTCTCTACTCCATCTTGTTTACCAGGCGTTCTTCTTCCTGTTGCCTTCCTCTCCGTGAGAGGGGCACTAAGGGTCAATTATTTGACTCATGTTTTGAATAGTTTCTGCCGATTATCAGTAATGGATGTTACCACGGAAACTGATAAGCATTTTTCCCCCCACTTAAATCTTAAATGCGTATTTGGTGTACTTGTGCCTGTTCCCACTAAAGTCTTCTATGTGTTTTACAGTTGTAAGAGGCTTACAGTGAAAGAGGCGCCATGAGTTGGAGCTTCCTGACACGCCTGCTGGATGAGATTTCAAACCATTCCACCTTCGTGGGGAAGATCTGGCTGACGCTGCTCGTTGTCTTCCGCATTGTGCTTACAGTCGTGGGGGGAGAGTCCATATACTATGATGAGCAGAGTAAATTTGTCTGCAACACTGGGCAGCCTGGTTGCGATAACGTCTGCTATGACGCCTTTGCGCCGCTGTCCCACGTCAGGTTCTGGGTCTTCCAGATCATCCTGGTCACGACTCCCACTGTCATGTACCTCGGCTTCGCCCTGCACAAGATCGCCAGGATGGATGACAGTGAGTACCACTCTCGGGGGAGGAAGAAGCTGCCCATTGACCGTCACTCTCTCCGTGAATATGAGGAGATGGAGAATAATGGCGAGGAAGACCCCATGATCTCAGAGAACAACGCAAACAAGGAGGAGAAGAAAGATGAGAATTCAACGAAGAAGCATGATGGGAGACGGCGGATCCAGAGGGACGGATTGATGAAGGTGTATGTGTTCCAGCTAGTGTCCCGTGTAGCCTTTGAGGTAGGGTTCCTCTTTGGGCAGTACCTCCTTTATGGCTTTGAGGTAGCCCCTTCCTACGTATGCACCCGCAGCCCCTGTCCGCACACAGTAGATTGCTTTGTCTCCCGGCCCACGGAGAAGACCATCTTCCTTCTCATCATGTATGCCGTCAGTGGGCTCTGCCTGCTTCTGACTGTTCTGGAGATGCTACACCTGGGCATCGGAGGCATCCGTGACATTTTCCGCTCCCGCTCATCCAATCGCAATGCTCTGGCCAGTTCCCGGCCCTCGTTGTGCCGCCAGCTGGCCTCGGCCCCCCCGGGTTACAACACAGCCGTGAAGAAAGATTCACAGGGTCGACTTCCCAGCGGCCTCAAGCCCAAGTTCAGGGACAACCTGGGCGACACTGGGCGTGAGACGTTTGGGAGCGAAGTGACCCGCCTGCGCCAGCACCTGAAGATGGCTCAACAACACCTGGATCTGGCCTATCAGAACGAGGGCAACCCATCGCGTAGCAGCAGCCCAGAGTCTAACAGCACTGCGGTGGAGCAGAACAGACTGAACTTTGCCCAGGAAAAACAGGATGCAGCCTGTGAAAGGTTAGTCATTGGGTGCAATTGGTAAATTATGTGCATGCGACCAATTGCGCCTGCAACTAAAAAATGTGACTGTCGACCTCATTTCCTATTGTGTAATTTTGAACAATTGACAGTTTAATCGTTACCCTTTTCCTTTTAGGGATCCCAGTCTGAATGTGACACACTGCATTTCTACTCGATCATTCGATCTGCAGAACACTCACTCCATGGATCGGGAGACGTCCTAAGTCGGCGCCGGTTGACTGCCTACACTGAATACTGTGTCTGTCAAGAGTGTGATGCAGGGATTTCTATATTTGAATGTGCCTTACAGTATTAAGGCCAGTGAATATCGAGAGAATACACGCAAGCTTGAAAGCTTTACCTCTCGCAGACAATGCTGGAGAGCATCTCATCCTGGCTGGATGCATGGTGGCTATATATCTACATAGAATTGGTATCTAGATCACCTGCCCACACTAGTCTTAAACCTGAGGGAATTCTGTTGCCATAATTTGTGCAGGACTCATAGGATGGCAACCTGCATATGCACCGGAATGATTAGTAGTGCAATGGGGTATTCCAGTGAAGTCTTGTTTGTGGTGTTTACATTTCTTAGTCATTCCAAAAAGGCTAACCTGTTTTGCCTTCTCCACTCCTGTATTTTGTGATGTGTGGGTTTTATTTCTGAATAAGTGTCAAACTGTCATTGTTACTTTAATTGAGGGGATTGAAACTGCAAACTGTTTAGGACTTCTTATTCTGTGGGGTAGTGGGACACCCCGCTAATTATGCAATACCCCTTCCTGCATAAAATTGTAGCAAAATTTTCTGTTTTACCTAGTTTAGCACTGCAGGATGATATCTCCTTATTGCCTAGTTTTAGGAATGCAGTCTACTGCACGGTATGAGTTATGAGAAGCAGGTACGTTTTTGTAGCTTGGATATTAGCTTTTGTCTGTGGTGTATGTTAAAGGTTTGCTCTGTTTTTTCTTTAATCCAAAAGTGTGCAAAAAAACAAACCTGGGAAATGCTTGAATATTAGTCACAACATTCTGTTGAATTCTGGTACACATTTTTCCTTTTAGTGAATTGTATATGTAGATTTGGAAAGTGGATTTTTTTTTTTTTTTTTTTTTTATGTGTTTTGGTGGAACTGGTGTGGGTTATAGCAGGTGAGGAAATACAAAAAGGAAATGCGTACCCTTCATGCAAATATACCATTAATTATGCACAGTTTATAGTTCAAAATGTTTTCATTAAGAGTATTTCATTCCTGAAAGTTGCACAGTCAAAACATGATGTTGGCTGTCCCCGTTAAATGTCCTGAAGGGAATTTTTGTTTTCTTAATGTCCATTGCTTTAAAAGTGGCTGTATTATAATTTGAGGTTAAATTTGATCTATTTGTATGCAGTGTTTCCTTGTAACCCATCTATTAAAAACAGGATTTACACTTCAGTGCTAATGGCTAGATAATGCACAGATTTTAATGTTCTGAGCTGGTGCGTCTCATCTGTGTTTGTACTTGGTCCTGAATGCTCATTTGGTGATTCTCCTAGAACTGGATGGAGGTCTTAGTACAATTGTTAGTCCGTTGTCATTAGTAGTTCCCAAATTTAAGAGCATTGAAATCTTTCTGTATTCATCGCTTGTATACTTACTTTTTAAAACTTAAAAATAAAGATTCCACTTGAACTGGCTACTGTGTGCTGTTTCTCTCCTTCCTGTCTTTCTGCTTAGAGATTGAAAGCCTGCAGGTTCATTTATAATTTTCTTTGCAATCCCATGAAAACAGAGCCTGGAGACATTGAAGTTGCACAGAAATGTTACATGGTGAGATTTTGCGCCCGCATTGCCATCCAGTTACAAAACACTGCTTACTGCCCTAGTCTGTAACTAGTATGGAAATATGAATAACTGTTTTTGGTGAGAGTCAGAGGCACCTTTCCAGGGTCAGAGGTCCCTGAGGTATTCTGAGATGTCCGATGCCCCCCCCCCCCACTGGAGTAGTCTGCATCTGAAAGTACAGGACAAATTATGTGGCCGTATCACATAGTGGTTCAAAACGGGACACTATCTTATTTGTCAATACGGGATGATCCTGTAAAATATGGAATGGTTAGCAACTCTGTACATTCTTTTAAACCAGGTTAGTTGAGGCCCCTTTTTAGCAGGGGCCCCTGGGCCTCAGCCTGGGTATGCCCCTGCCGAGAGTAGTTTTATACAAAGTTCGCATATTCAATAAACATGCATAAGAACTTTATTATATGGTAGTAAGTGTTTTTTTTTTTTTTAAAAAATGAAAATAGTTTTGTATAAAATGCTAAAGCTTGAAAGTTCTTTCACTGCTGTTTTTTTTTTTTTTTTTTTTAATGACAAACTTGATTTTGAGGCGATATAACTCAATATTGCCCTCTAGAGGTATATCTCACAAACATCTTATTTTGGCGAGGTACCCTTTAACGGAACAATCCAGGTTGAGGTCGTTTTAGTCTTTAATGAGTTCTTTCATCCATGTATATTGATTTTATAGAGAATACCTGTAATTTAGATAAGGCTGTGTAGTTCAAAAGATGGCAAGTGATGAGTTATTCATACCTATGAATAGTTATATTAATTCAAGTGACAAAATTCTTCTGTAAGTAAAATTTACTTTGCTTGAGTGCAATAAAAAAAATTGGCCACTGCTGCTTTCAGATTTTGTTCGGATCAGCATTTGACCTTTCTAGCCTCATGGTGTCAAGCTATAAGCTAAATGCAAGTGCAGTCCTCGGCAATAATATTTGGCAGTGTTTCGTATTTGAAAGAGTAGCCCCCATCGGAGGTGGTGCGGAAGCGGAGGGACTTCATGGTGCCAGGAACGGGGGCACAGCACTGCTTGATTCCCAACAGGGTGGTCATGCGATCCCAGCTGGAGCAGTTGCCGTGGCAATAATAAAAGGTGAAGATCTGGGGGTGCACAATCCAGTTCTCCCATCCCAGGTCAGCAAAGGAGATGTTGAGCTCCTCGCGGTGGCAGTCATTATAGTCTGGTCTCTCTTCAGGGGGTCTCTGGAGCAGCTCGATGGAGGACGGTGACCAAGGAATCAAAGCCCGTCGAGAGCGGTCGCTGCCCCTGCAGCGGGTGTGCAGATGTAGGAATGGGGTCTTGCTGGCATCTGCATAGCAACCGCAAGACGGACAGCGCACCTGAATCACAAAGGGCCCTTCAGCCATGGCAGGGCTGATGTGGTGGCCCACACGGTATGTGACCCAGCCATCATCCCCCTGATTTGTGGGTCCCTCGGCAATGTGGATCAGCTCCTGATTGGCAGTGAGGACGTAGAGAGGTGCAGAAGCATTGCTACTTAGAGCTCCTTCACCAGCGTAGAACCAGAAGTGGGCAGATGTGATCACTTGGTCTTGGCTGTGACCAGAGGGCTGGAAGTAGTAGGTGAAATGACTAAAGGCTTCTTGTAGGGGAAGATCTTCATCATGAGCGCAGGTGGAATCTGGAAAAACAACATGATTAATATTAAGCAAATGTATAAATGGATGTATTTACATATAAGAACTTTGGAGTATCATTTACTTCCATAGTATTAACTAACATAAATGCCGCAGGTTTCATTCCCTGTAAAACCCAACTTCCATGCTATAAAAAGTGATGTTATGGAATTGTTAAAAACATGCCACATATACTGCAGTTTCTATATGCTATGCAGTTTCCAGCATCCTGTTCATGCAAAAAGAAAATGCCTCCTTTTCTGACCACCAAGTTTACTCATAATTATTTCACAGCTGCACACTGAGATGATACTCGTTGACCCCCCGCCAAAAAAATAAATAAAATTTTAAGAAATATGTGGCCCACTGTCCCAGCAGGCTGATTCATCTGCTGTGAGTTTCTTTTTGATTTGGATGAGTGACTGACCCGAGCTGGGGAAGAGGATAACCTGTGACGTCTCCTGATGGGACCTTCTCCGCTCCACCTGGGCTGCTCTCCCCGCTCGGGATGCCTGCCCGCTGGCCGGTGCATGCTGAACAAGGGGGACCGGCGCTTTTTTCAGGCCCAGTCCTTCCAGCACTCGCCGCTTGAACCATTCCAGAACCTCGCTCTGGGGCACACCCTCTCCCTGGCATGCTCGAGTCCACGTCGGGCCCCAGAGGGCCAAAGACGCCAGGAACATGATGAACAAGTCTAAGCGTCTACTCCTCATTGTCAAACCTCCCGAGGAAAGGAAAAACAGAAAGAAAGAAACGTATTAAGCAAATAAGCACCTACATCTAATACCATTAATCCCTTAATACCTAAATTGCTCAAAAGCCCTTAATATAGTTCTATTGAATGTTCACTTTCTATTTTAAAATTCAGAAGATACAGATTCACCCTGATTCTGGCACTACTGGTCCTGCTGGTTGTTAGTCCCTCCAGAGTCCAGTACTGTCTCCTCTACGATGTCCCTGTCCAGTTTGGCCTTGCACTCTTTTCCAGAAAAAGCTAACTCTGAAATGCGTGTGCCCCAGCTGGTGCTGCCCACACTGCAATTGTGACGCAACTGTCTGGGTCACATGAATCCTATCTCTTCATACTGTAGCTGTGAGAGAGGAAGCGCAGATAACCAGACTGCAGCGGTGACCTCTGCTGAGACATCCCACTAAATATGTCAGCAAGAACCATAGTCTTCTTTGTCCTCGAAACTTACAATGGATGTTTTCTTGTGTTGCTTTTCAGATTCTAATTGCAGTCCTGAGTCCACTAGTTCATATAATTGTGTTTTATCAAACAGAGAATTTGCAAGCGCTATTTCACTGTGATAGGAAGAGTATTAAGACAGCAATACCAGAATTGCACTGTTTCACAAACAGTGAGATTTTTTAAATGACATTCAGCTCCATCTCATTAATGCAGATATTTAGATTACTAAAATGAGTCAGGTTATAAATCATTTACTTTGCAGAGTGTAGTGAAAAATTCTGTCTCATTAAGGATACGATTTTCAATAATATTTGTACAGACACATGGAAACAGAAAATAAATTGTCTTCAGGCTTCCCAAGGTCTGTTTTTGTGCCACAAAACCTCGTAGGCTAATGTTTTTTATTACAGTATCTGCAGAGTTTTTGCATGTTGGACTAAACATTAACAAAGTATCGGTGAAGTGAGATTAAAATTGTGCTGGGAGCAGCCAACAGGTGTTTGAAAAAGCATGAGGAATTTCACTGGTTTCGCTGCTGACACTGGTTTTCGATAGGCTGAGTGAATTTCCACACTTCCCATAGATCTTCTTTCCCACAAGAACACCATCTTCCTCCAAGGTGCCTAGAAAAAGCTACATGTATAATTTCCAAAACAACAGAGCCTGTTTTATCGGAAGCTTGACCTTGGTGAGAGACAAGCCTCTCCGCACGAACATGTCTAGTGTCTGGCTGTGTGCGTGCTGGACATGCGCTGACGTGAGCATGATCAGAGGGAGTGTATTGGTCATTCTCTGGGTCAGGGGTGTTGGAGCAGAGCAGTCTCAACAGGGGGCCATAGTGAGAAGATGCAGGGATGAGTCTGAGGAGGGCATGAGCACAAGACAGAACTACAAAAAACACGCATGTATTTGACATTTTATAGCAGCAAACACAAGTTTTTGAACACTTGGAATTTCTTGTTTTCCTACAGTTTAAATGCAGCGCCACAAACAAAAGAAATCACCTATGTGATTAAAACCCCAGGCTAAATCTTCGACTCAAAATAGGCATCTTTTATGGGAGTGCTCTCCAATTATTTACACTAGTTATGTGGCTTTGACCTTTCTATCCATTTCATCCCAAGTCAACTCAATGGGATTAGGCTCAGGTGACTGTGCGGGCCAATGACGTCACTTTGAGCATTCCCCTAACAGGGTATTTACAGGATAATGAAGTCAAATCAAAATTGCAAAAACATAGGGTGCACAAATACAATGTATACTATTGATTATTGCAAGTGTGTGTGGCATTTTGTTGTAAATAAGGTAGAGAATATCAGGGTGAGGTTCCTTATAGTAATCTATGATTGCCACCTATTCCTTTTGTCTGGAACTATATAAAAAAGGCTTAAATAAACAATGTAAATATTTTACTAATCAGAATGTAGAAAAACCAGCACATTCAAAAACCATCAGGAGACCTACCTTAATCCACTCAGCGGAGCCTAAATAACAGGCACAATATATTTAAGGTAAAGAGGGCTAACTGGGGTTTATTGACAGGGGTACCTGAGAGTGTAGTGCTGGTAATTAATCACTATAGCAACTCTAGGACTCCTCCGCACCCTGCAGTTACTCTGTGCACAAACAGCATGCTATTTCTCTCATGTCCATAGGCTTTCAGTAAGTTAAGAAAAATTGGATATTCCATCATCATAAGAATTCACAGCAGTGCCATTCTGCATAGATAATTTAGCATAGAGAGCATGGAGAGGCCCCATCTGTGTCAGTTCAATCGATTTCCAGTCCTGCTAAGCCTGTCTGGAGAAGAAGCACTCAAGGAAAATGAAAACCTTTGCACATGACACGGCTGTCCACGCTGAAGTGAACTTAAAATGCTCGGAGAGCTTATTGTGCTCCATTTTAAAGCTGATTCTATGAGCACGCGCTTGTCAGAAGAATTAAACTTCATTGTTAAATAGTCAGTATGTAATATGAAGATTAAGAGCCTAGACTCGTGGCTTAGGTCCAATAGGGGCCCAGCAGCTAATGAAAGCTCGTCTCGGGCTGTTGCCTCACACCTCTGGCATAGGGGGTTTGAATCTCCCTCACTGCTTTGTGCGTGAAGCTTGCCTATTCTCCCTATTCTCTGCTGGTTTCCTCTCATAGTCCAAAGAGATGCAGGCAGGTGGACAATGGTATGTGATTGTGTTTGCTCTGTGAAGGGCAGGCATTTTGTCCAGAGTGTAGCCTTGCCTTCTGTCCCTTGCTGTGGTCTCCTGTGATTTGTACTGCATAAGTGGGTTGAAAATGTTTATAGGTTTTGTATTTTATTTTATTTTATTTTATTTTACTGGTACTGGAAGTTAAACGTACTGGTGAGCAAGCTGGGGGAGGCGTAAAGACAATTTCCCCATGGGGATTAATAAAGTATCAACTGTTTATTATTATTATTATTATTATTATTATTATTATTATTATTATTATTATTATTAATGTTATTATCACCCTCTCACCTTTCAAAGGAAACACTAAGACTAATTAAAAGGGATTGACTTTGGTGACAGAGATATCAGAGGGATTGGCTCATGGAATGTGAAGAAGCCCAACATGCAAAGTACATCAACGAATGAGCCTGCAGCTTACTAGATAGCAAGATCTGACTCTCCAATGAGCATTTGTGTTGCTAAAATGACAATGCAGATATGCTAATGTGGTTCAGAATGGGTGGCAAAATGCAGTGTTGTAGCCTAATTGAGACTGCTGTTTATAATGTTACTTCTGCGTAGTGGTTACATTCCCTTTAATACTGGGGATGGAAATAAGTGCTAGAGCATGGTGCCTTGCAAAGGACATACTGGCATGACACAGTACATGAGAGACAATAATAATAATAATAATAATAATAATAATAATAATAATAAGAAGAAGAAGAAGAAGAAGAAGAAGAAGAAGAAGAAGAAGAGGCAGAAATGCCAGTGTTAAACCAGGAGGTGCAGCTACTGACAGGACACATTGCTTAGTCAGTGCAAGCCTGTACTAGTGCTGAAGATTGTAATAAATTCAGAACATATTCTATAACTTTCTTTTTCCACACAAATTTATTCTTGATTTGCTGTTTCTGTTATTTCAGGATGCTGACCTTGTTCACTTTTCGATTTTGGAAATGGACACATTTCTCCCTCTTGTAAGGAGTACTCCACCAGCTCCAGTTCATAGTTAATGGTACGATGTTGTTGCCATGACAACCAGACCCATGCCATGCATTGTGAGCAGAATCTTGCCTCGGAAGGATAAAACAAAATGTATGCAAGTAGCTGAGACTGATTTTAAAAAATAAAGCTTTGATCCTTACTGTAACAAATAAGATATATTACTAGATGCATGGTATAATGAATCTGTGTAATAAATTTTAAAATGAGACCATCATGCATTATCTTAAGAATTTAGGATAACAAATATGGAGAATTGATTTTATTTATTTATGCTTAATTAATAATTTACTTATTATTTATATGAAAATATTTTTTGTACTTCAATGTAATTAATTAAAGTTGAGGAAAATTATCAGGAGTGAAACAAAGAAATTTGGTAGCACAACAAATTTGTTTGTACTGTCCTGCTAGTACTTTTTGTGGCCCATAGGGGGAGATGTATTTTTTTTTGTGAGTGCTTAGGAAACAAATCTGAGTTTTAAGGTTACATTTTGAAGATCTGCACAGAATAGTGAAGTACACATTAAAGTAAATTTAATAGAGTCTGCATGTCTACATTTTATGTAAAATTTGAACTTGGCTTCTCAATAGGGGAAGACAAATTGCATCAGTTGTTTCATTTCCAATGTTTAGTTAGCCAGAAGCTTGGTGCATTTTGAAGAATTTCTTCTTCAGATAACATGAATGTAGAAGAATAATGGGTCATGATTTTTGCTATTTTTTGAACTTGCTGGCAGCCTGTACAGAACATGGATTGTGCTGGAAAGAGTCTAGGGTCCTTATTGGTTTCTATCTTTGACTCATGAATCAGGGCTCTAGCTCCTCCCTATAGTCCGTACGTACAATCAGGCACACGGCCACACTCTGCCGCTTCTGGTTGGCTATGTTTTTTGGGTGGAGGGAGGGGGCTAAAGTGTCCAGGCTTCTCCAAAAAGTGTGACAGTGCACAGCTGCCACTTCCAGGGCCAGGGAACTCGTCTATTACATCTCCTGGGGGGTTGAGCTGATGAAGGGGGGAGGTAGCACATAAGTAAAGACCTTAAAAAAAAAAACAAAAATAAGTGGCCGTCAGTCACAGTTGAACCGCCTCCAGAGTCCAGCTAATCCAAGGCCTGGTAAAGTGACAGCAGTACAAGGTAATAGCCAAGAAACCACAATCGCTCTCCTGCCATTACTGAAGACTTCAAAGCCTTTTGAAGTTCTATGCTGAATGGTGAAAAACAGATAGCAATACTTTTTTAAAGGCCATACTGGAGCTACTAATGCAACTTGATCAAGGGGATCTTGATCTAAAAATATCATCTGCAAGAACGTGAAGAACTCTGACAGACTCTACCTGACCCACTGGCTGAAGATTTTCTTGTAGTTTTGTAAGTAATCTGAAAGCAAACTAGGGCTGTGATTTGGCATTGCTATACTTTACAAAACAATTCTGAAAAAAGTGTGTTAAACAGGCAACCAAAGATTACGTACATTGTAATGTTTATTGTCCTACAGAAGGCAACTTCTAAATAACCTTAATAACTTAAATGCAGTTTAAGTTATTTTAGCATTTGTAGATAAGGTGCAGAGAGGGGAAATAACTTCTTGTTATAACTGCACTAATCTAATGCTCAATATTGTAACTAATATTCAAATGTTCAATAATGTCTTTATGACTTTCCGAAGAAAATCAAAATTGTTGGGAGAATACAAAGCAAGGTCATTTTGCATTGTGCAGAACAATTGCTAATCATGTTTATGGAGTAAACACAACCAGCAAGAAGTAACAAAGGTGATTGTTAGCTAGAGTCAAGCAGCGCTTTCAGAAATGAGAAAGGCAGAGGTCCAAATGATGCTGAAGAAGGGGTCTGATGATGAGGCTCATGGAGTTGCACCCCCAAGTCCCCTAATCCCGCCCAAGCGGGCCAGAATAAACCCAGATCAGGTAGTTCCCAGCCCAGATGATTCGCTTTACCCCAGTCCAACTCCCCCTGTATTCATCCGGAAGATGAGGAATGCGGCTGTTGGGACAGGATGTGACATCCGTCTGAAGGTAGCGGTGGCGGGGGACCCGCAGCCCTCCTTGTTTTGGTACCATAATGACATCCTGCTTGACACGGATAACCAGGAGTACGGAGGCCTGTGGATTCGGGACTGTCAGCCCAGTCACGCCGGCCTCTACACCTGCATTGCCAGCAACTACTTGGGAGAGGCCAGCAGCAGTTCAGTCCTTGCTGTCCTGGACCTGGGAGAAGGTAAATATGGCAAATAATATATCCTATTTTCTCTGGTCAGATGGCATTAAGTCCTGAGGTATATTAGCATGAAGCTGCATGACCTTTATAAGGGTGAAATCCAGAAGTTGTTCACATTCCTTGCTCCTTTGGACTGCCTTCTCTTGCCTTTCCCACATTGTTGATTAATGGAATGCTAGGAAGTGTGATTCAGAAGTTGGATGCTTGCAATTTTTCACTAGATACTCTACAGCATTGTTTTGGAACTTCATGCTGGTCAGTGTGAGCAAAGTCCACGAATTGTACAGTTAATTTTGCAATATGTGGAGAAGCCACAGACTGCAAAAGTTATCATTCATTTTAGAATCACTTCAGCCTGAATGGGATTAAATCAGGGGTCTCAAACTCCAGTCCTGGAGGTCCAGGAGCCCTGCAGTTTTTGCTTTACCCTCATTTAATACACCTGATTCAACTCCTTGTGCTAATTATCACACAGCTCTTGAGTCGTTGTGGTGAAACAGGGAAAAAATTAAGCTACACAGGGATCCGGCCTCCAGGACTGGCGTTTGAGGCCCCTGGATTAAATGGTTAATGTAACAATTGTCATAGAAACCATGTTTAACGAGAGCTGTAATTAAAGTAATTCTTCTAACATGCAGCATAAGGCCAAGTGTATGTAAATTCTTAAAAGTGACATTTAACAGCAGAAGAATAGCCAGGATCCACTTATTCATGTCTGCTATGGAATACCATCAAGGTATCGGGGAAAGGTCATGAATTGGAACATAGAACTATGGAATTCTTTGTTTCTATAACACAATGATTTGGTGGTCAGTTTCTCAAATAGGAGTTATTATCAGGACTCTGAGTATACCATGGGTTGTCATCTGTAGAGTTTAAAATCATACCTATGGAAACAGCACTTCACCCATAAGTCTTGCCTTGGCAAGAAAGAGCTCTGCATCAGCGGTGTCAATGACAGCCCCATCTGCCTCCGTCAGCCTTTCAGCAATACGGGATGTTTTACCGTGACCTCTGGGTTCCGGTGTCTCAGTTGTAGTTAACTTGCTATGTCGCGTAGAACATTTATGGCTGTTACAACATCAGATTTATTGTCTCGGGTCCTGCAACTGGAAGACGCTAATGTTTTAATCCCATTTAGGATATGCATGTTTTTTTTGTTTTTTTTTTACGAAAGCATTACGTCGAAATCTGAAAATGTTGAATGAAATATGATCTGTTTACATGTTCGAAAAGTTGTTTGGTACGGTAGCAAGTTGGGGAAATATTTGTCATTAGTAACTTCAATATTGGATTTTTTAGGGTTGTTTTTAGCCGAGTCCTGAGTCAAACATCTTCCCCTCCTCAGAGTGTCACCCCACCCCTCCTCTGAGTGTCACCACTCAGCCAAGTGTGCCTCTCCAAGCCCTCTGAGTGACGGCACCTCTGTGTTTCAGCCCCCTGAACTAACTGCTCCGACCGCAGCTGTCCTGTCGCTCAGTCCCTTTGCCTATGCCCTCCCTACCCGCTCAGCCACTTTGTCCCTCCCCGGTTTGGCCAGTGCCCCCCAGTTATTTATACAGAAGAATGTGCCAGGCCTCAGATTTTTGCAATGTTAATCAGCCTCTGCCTCTCCCCTTACACCGAAAGACATCATGTATAATTATAGCCCAAACGTAGAGAGTATTTTTGTTTGTACAAATGTAGTTTATGAGCAATATTTTAATGAGATTTTCATAAGAGTGAGTGGTTGTTGATTTAGTTTGTTGTATTAAGTGCCCTTTTTCCTCTTCAAGTGTCAGCAAATGAATTTACAAATTTACAAATTAGCTGTCTAGGTGTTACTTCTCAGAAATAGAAGAAATTAAAATCTGAGAAGTGGCTTGATGTGGACTTTGTTGGTTTTATAAATCGTCTTTTTAATGTGTGAATATGAAAACGTTGGTCTTTTACTCACATTTGCTTTATCATTCTATGCATACTTCCTTGTGCTTCTAACCTTATTATTTCCGGGGTTTTGGTTAAATATGTATGGTATTTTACGATATGTTTTAGTGGCCGGTGTGGTATGCAGCCGCTGTGGTGTAATCTAAGCACCATTTCAGAAGCTTAAGAACATCACCTCAAGGGCATGTTCAAAGACGAGCAGGAGATGAGCAGTCTGACCACTCTTGTTGGTGTCCAGGCAACCGCCTCCTTCACAGCAGTCTCTTTGCTGGCTGATACACAGCAACTCATCTGAAGCCCACTTGTAGCAAAAATGGTTAATTCCCCCAGAGTTTAAGTAGCCATTTGTAACCAAAAACCAGGGGGGTGGGGCAGGTGGGGGGGGGGGGGGTGTAGGTGTGCAGAAACACAACGGGAGCTGAGCGTTCTCTCAGAGGTTCCCCCCACACTTACACGCCTATTGGCATCAGGCCCACACAATCTACAAATATTCACCATCAGCTCACCTCTGGACACCATAATTACTGTTACAAGAAACTTTTTACGTTTGCAAGAGACACCATTTTTAACGTCGATTATTCAGTCTTGCAATGCAGCTGTCTCATTAGCACAGCTCTAGGTGATGTTTGGAACCAACAGGATTTTAATTATCACTGCTAATTTAAGGCCGTCGTTGGTCTCATGAAATGTGACAGCCGATATGCTCTGATTGGTCGTGATTAGAGACTCTCTGTTGCCGACGTGTTACTTGTTGGCATTGTTTCTTTAGACACAGATTGAGTCTGTCTTCCATTTTTTAATTTTTTTTTTTTGTGTGAATACATTTGTCCCTTATCATTCTGAGCAGGAGGCCTCAGTTCATTTTAGCATTTGTAGATAAGGTGCAGAGAGGGGAAAGCCATGCCTGGGTACCAGTGACAGCAGGACGTAAAAACCGACAGCATCAGAAGCAGTTAGCTTCATTCCATGTCCTCAGCTTTGACCAGCATAATTTGCATAAACAAATAAAGTACTTTCACGTCAGCTATGTGCAGTGCTCCCTGATGCATTCCGTCAATTGCTAGGGAGCCTTGAAGAAGACCTGCTATTAGTACCACCATGTTATCAAATTTGCTTAGTAAAACACTTCCTTCATCTCCAGCGAACATAGAACTAAATAATTAGTTATCCCATTTGGAAATTAGTCATTTAATACCCTTTGGCAGCACAGCATGGCTGGTCTTATTGACAACTGTTTTTATATCGGGTCTAATGGTTAGTCTTTAGTTTTTCATTTTCTTAAAAGCACACTGGCATCTTATATCCTCTCCTCCTTCCTAGCCGCTTCTCCTGGCGCTCATAACCGGCTTTGAGGAGGATCTTTTTTAAAATACGCCCTCTCCAGAGGCATCGTATTTAGATATACAGGCTACAGTAGGTGGTTTGCTGGGAATCTGCTCATTAATTTACATGTGTGCAAACTGAACACGTATTTTTTATTTTTTCTGGTTGTTTGAATTGCGACAGGACTTTTTCCTGCTCTTGTAGACAAACTGGAAATGTCCATACCGCCATCTCGTTTTAAATCATCATCGCGTCTTCTTCCTCCCCTGACATTAATTTAGGCAAAGACAGACTTTATAGAGAAATGTTTGTAACCGCTACATGGTGAAAAATGATTTAAAAAGTGAATAATGATGCTGTCAATAAGAGAAATTTGTATACATTTTGTATTTACTACAGTTATGCAGTTGATTTAATTAAATGTAATTGTATGCCATTCTTACTAGTTTATGCCTTTTGATTTTTTCAAGGGGGTATGATAATACTTAAAATATGAGCTGCCAGGCAATTTTTATTTTTTTATCTGCGGCACGCTATCCCAAACATGTCACATTAATCCATCATCCACTGCTTCCCCCCACACCAAAAACTGAATCTATAGTAAGAAACCCAGCAGAGTAAGCAAGAGCATCTGAAAAGTCAGTAAAGGTTATGTGCATAGATGCAACACCAGAGCAATATGCATCTATAGACAATATCCAGCAACTGAAAAGCCAGCTTCAACCAATTTTAAAATGTCAGATTGTGCAATAATACCTTTGCATTACATTTATTAGAGTAAAGCAGCCACTTAGAATGTGTGGAATTCTTCTAATTCCTAAATGTAATATGGTACTGTTGTTAACTGTGCCTTGGCTATGTAGCATCCCATTATGCATCCCAGTGTAATGTAAAATGGCCCAGTTCAGAAGATGTCCATTGTCCCTGCATGAGTTTGTCCATTATGCAGATGCAAATTATCCAAGCATCTTGGCCAGGGAAATTAATTACATTGACCTAAGTAAGCCATATAAATCGACCTGAAGGGACGATCAACTAAAGCATATAAAAGGCTTCATCCTTTTATTGAAGCTGCCATGATTACTTGGATTGAATTAAGGCACCTTGTTTATAGAAATGGCATATTTTGCGTTCCTATTAATCATCCCATTCCGCTTATGTTGTTTTCATCTGATAGAATTATTCATCGGCATTTTTGCTTGGCATGAAACCGCCGGGCAGGAATGCTCAGTCCTGTGTAATCTTGAGGCACTTCTTGAAGGCGGGACGGG
>JAAGVU020000035.1:7728327-7747763 GCA_011763525.2 Mormyrus iriodes
ATATATAATACAGACTACACAAACAAACAAACAACCCCCCCCCCCCCCCCCCCCCCCCCCCCCAACAATGGAGAATCATGTGACTGAGTCAGTATCCAAAGCATGCAGACAGGGTGTAGAATTTTCATTTGATTAAGCACTAGAATGTCAGGAAGCATGATCTAGGCAGTTCAAATGTGGTATAATTGCCGGTGTAGATCGTTCCAAAATTTCAGGTCCAGCCAGCCAACAGCACTATAATACCTACAGTTTATAGTGAACAGTCGGATTAACTAGTGACATGTAGTCAGCCACAGTTCTGTGGGTGAAAACCTTGTTAATAGGAGAGGTCAGAAGAGAACGGCCAGACTCGTTATCTCTAACAGGAAGGTCAGAAGTGCAAAAATAACAGCTCAATACAACAGTGGTGCAGACAGGAACCCCTTGATTGCGAAGCTCATCGAACCTTGAAACAATTCTGGAGGCAAAAGGAGGTCCTACAGTTCCAGATAGAAGTATTTAATGTTCTACAGTCTAATATATACTCAGTCTGTCAAAGTAATTAGGTAGCAATTAAGCCATTATTACACATGATGTCCGCAGTGCATTGAGTATTTTTGTTCCCCGTTTTAATTGAAATTATTGATTTAGTGTTGATTCAGAAATACACACCTTTGAACATATTTTTAATAAAATTTTATCGTCTTTATGTAAACAGCTGCAGACTTACATGAGAGTAATTTACCGTATACTCGCTGGGTGTGATGAAATGTCTGATGGTTTCTATCTGAAAGATCTAGGTGCCTCAACAGTACGGTTAAATTAAGCGGAGCGCCCGTATTGCAAAAATGGCAAGGATTCTGGTGATACAAGTCCTCACCTGATAAGCTTTACAAGGAAACTGGCAAGGGTAATGGGCATTTGTTCAAGAAACGGGGGCAGTGCTTCCAAGCTAACCTTATCCTGTCATCTCCAGTTTGATATATATAGAGGACAGACACAGTATATGGTGCTCTCCATGGTGCTGAGTAATAATATTAGAAAGTTATGCATAACAGATGAAAGCCCAAATAGTTCTAATGTGATTAAGGAAATCACATTATAGAAAAAATGGCATCGTAAGGTTTTTCTAATGACCGTCCTGGAGCCGTATTGGATCTTTGTGCGAAAACGAGAATATGTCAGTTGCCAAGGGCCACATTTAATCGAACTTGCATTTAGTTTCACCAAGAGTGTCAAAGGAAGGTTTTTAAATGATGCAGGGGAAGAAAATAACGATAGTTTGATTGTCAGAGTTGAGGACGAACACCATAGCTGTTTGATTAAATTAGGATTCAGGCGCTGCGTGGTACTGGTGGTACTGTACGTCATGAATTATTCTGTTAGTCCTGATTTTTTTTTTCATAACATTACTCATCCTGTAAATAGGTTTTCAGCCCCCACCCCCATTAACTGCTCCACAGCCCTAGTTTTCACGGCACAGATGGCCGTTTTCTGATCCTCCCTCGATTTCTTTCTCAGTTGGGGAGGGGGGGGGGGTGGCTTAGTGGGGCACTGTTTGAACCAGTCAAGTTTTGGCAGGTCACTGAGAGTGTGCATCTTTCTGGAAAATATAGCTGGATGCCTCCAGTTCACCGAATGAGGCATGTGCTGTCTCAGGATATCCTGGGACACACAAGCCTCCACCACATTCCCCAAGCCCATGTGGGCACCCTGATGCTGTTCTCAAGTCAAGTGCTTCCCTACATTCATTGTGCCAATCATGGTGTCACACATGGAGTAACATTCCAATGCACTGTGCAATATATACCAATGTGCAACTGCAAAGTTTTAAATTAAATAAGATGGAATTGTAAAATACAATATACTTTTCAAAAGCACAGTATTGATGTTATCATCTCTCTTTGTAGAACACTGTATAATGCCTTATGCAGTAACTAACATAATCCAATTTCTTACAAAGGAACAATGTCACAAGATGCATTGCCCTAGGGGGATGTGTTATTTATATGTGTGGGCTACATATTGGATTAATATTGTCAACGAGATCTAAAATCTGTCATTTCAAGTCTGCATGGCAGCTGGCCGGATTTTCAGGTACCTTGCATAAAAATTAAACAGCCCATGTGCCAGTGCTTTGGGGTACCTTTGTGGGTAGTGTAGTTGCCTGCTATCTTAAGGGGTGCCGGTTCAAATCCCACCTTTATGAGTGTTTTGCCTTTTAACTGGTATCTCCAAATTGCTCATAGTGTGTAGCTGTGTGTGTGTATGTGCCCTGAGATGGACCGGTATGACCTCTAGAACCCTGCTTTCTGGAAAAGGCTGCAGGCTGCCCTGTGATGCTGTGCAGGGTAAGTGGTTGGAAGATCGATGGATGGACAAAGAGTTACAGTTCCATCACAAGACCATTAGTGTGACGTTTCTTGAATACATGGAGAGGGCTATACACTTAAGCTGCCTTTACTCCGTTGGCAGTAGGAGAATCTCATGAAGTGTAATTAAAAACAGTGTATCTGTGTAGCTCGTCAGGTAGAGAGTTTGTACACTGTAAGTGTTACTAATTAGGGTGTCTGGTACCTTTAGTTGTTCTCCGGTTGCCCTGGTATTAGCCATGCTGTTTGAAGGATGGTAGCACACATCGTTGTACGTTGTTACTTTCCTAGCAGACTAATTGGATAACTGCATTACAGTATAATATATTACCAAAGAACAGTATTTGACCTCCTCTGTGTTTCATCACAACACATAGCGCTACAAACAACGAACTCGGCAGAAGACATGTGACTGAGTACTGTTTTCAGTTTTTGTCCTGGTGTTTCTACATCTGTGAAATATTTCAGTTAAATTCAAGAGATTTTTACTTTTATGATTTAAGGAGAGCCCCGGCTATATTGATCAAAAAGTTTCAAATTACAGTTAGAGATTAAATGGAAAAGGTCACTTGTGACATGCTGTGGCCTTTGTCTGAATGGCCGCTAGCATCTGTTCTGTACATTATGGCACAACTGTTATGGCAGAATAGCTGTATAAAAATGGTAATTATTTTTTCAGAGGGTGCTATTCAAATGGATTGAACGTACTGTACATGATGGCAGTGGAGATGTTATAGTCTGATATGGGCAGCATTAATTAGCCAAATGGGATTTAAGTGTTTCTATAAAGCTACCACTGTATTTTGTCAGTCAGCAAGGTCAGACTGTGGAATTCTTACATATTTGGTCAACAAATATTATATTTTTAATGTGAATTTATTTGTTTATTTTGCTCTGATTCTGAACTGTTATTCTTAAGTTTAATGCAGTGTCTTAATTTAGTTACCAATATTTGTGTTATTTTGCAAGAGCAGTTGATAACATTTGCTACACGCAAGTATGACAAAAAAACAATGCTTTGAACGGCTTGAAACACAGAGAACTAACTGCACCCCACATCATGTTGCTCTGAACAGAAAAGTTGTCATCCTCGAAAGGCTATTAATTACACAACAGCAGATTCAGCAAATTCCTGGCAAAACCATTAAATCAACAGAGCTGTAATTGGTCTTACAGGAGCCTCTGCCACTTTGTCTGTTTCCTTGCCCTTCCCCCAAGCCATTCATGTGCTTCTTGAAGGCTTTTCTGGCATCCGTACACTTGACAGATGCTGGTCATTGGTAATTGTGTTAGGGACCATTTTTCAGGCAGTGATGAAAAATCAGAGTCATGGTTGCTTTTTGGAGCACTGCAGTGGCAAACTAGCCGGCCTCTGTCGCAGATTTAGCTTGTTTTATTAAAAGAAAAGTTAAAGTAATGAAAAACTGGGTCTTTCTTCTTTACTTCTGTAGCCCAGAAAAATATTTTCCAAAAAAATAAACTTAATAAATAGTGTTTTTAATGATGCTTTATTGCATCAGCAGGTATACCTAGGGCCTGGTTTCTGCGGGTATCAGTAAGATTCTGTTATTTTACAAGTGCACTGTTAACAGAGAACCAGCTCCTTTGAGAGAAGAGACTGGGTGGGATTCAAGATGCAAATGCTTTATTGCCATTGTGTTATACACAACAAGATCATGTTAGTGATCTCCAAAGCCGGTGCAGTCAAAAATATGAAGCAAACAATATATGCAAGAGGTAAATACATAATATAAAAATAAAATATAATAAATATATTGAGGCAGTGAAACGATTAAGGAAATGAAAGTAGAATATGTAGGCAATAACTTAACATAAAGTGCTAGGGATAAAAGGCAGGAAGGCGAGCAGTGGATCCGGTACTTGACTAAGCTCATGTGGCACCCTAGGCAAGCATCTCCGCTGGTGCCCCTCACCTGGATCCTTGCCTGGTCACAGGGTGCTCTGCCTTTCAACATTGTCATGTAATGGATCTGAGTGTTACTGGTGACATGTTATAGGTCTCTGAGTGTCTTGTATTTAGAAGACACAAAATGCATACTGTCAGGATTCTGCTGCCTCATCTTTCCTTTAATGCCTTTATCCAATCCAATCTCTAATAATTCCCGTCAACCTTTGCGTCCCTGGTGATGCTGAAGGTCCACTTTGAGTCAGAATTAAAGACGTCTCACATGTTCCTTATGATGACAATTCATTGATAGTGTCACCAGTACACGTGTTATGTTTGGAGTTTTCAATTCAAAATCAGAAATGCACTTTTCAATACACTGATTAATGAGTTAACAGGGGCGGAGGTGGGGGGGGGATATGAAGCCAAAACGATGGTCGGGGGCGTTTACTGTTTACACTTTAATTATTTAGATATGCCTTTCCAGTAAGTGGGGCAAATAGTCTCATTTAGTAGCTACCCAAGATCATCCGCAATTTCTAAATGGCATCTAACTCGAGAAAGATGAGTTGAGAGACTATAGGGCTACACCGTAATTATAATGCCAGGTGTCTTCATATAAACACATAAGTGTGAAGAATGCAATTAAGGTTATGCAATTACAGCATTTGGACAACTTTTTTCATTGAATATGCACTTAATATTTTCTGTATCAATGTTTACTTGCTCAAGTGTAGAACAGTGTGTTTTATCTGAATCTTTGATGCATAAAAGTGATATCCGCACTGCCTGCCTCCTCCTTTCTCCTGAGATATTTCAGCACAGAGAATTGCTATATTCTGTAGTATTTCTTCAAGCATTCTTTAGTCTGGCACTAACTTGCCCTTTTTCCTTTCTTATTTCAGAAAACTGGACACTCAAGCCGAACATTTGGGAGGTTTACCCATGGTGTGTTTGGGTTCATGGATAATAACTTTTTAAGGCAGGAACAGTATTAAAAACAATGTTCTTACTGTAGTGTTTTGTAATACAGATATTATTATAATATAAAATACTATCAAATAATTTAGCTGAAACCTTTGAGTAGCATCTTTAGCTTAACGATGCTCTGATGTAGGTCGTTCCATCTCATGACATGTGTCATCAACAACTTGAGAACGTCTGGAAACTGCCAGGTCTGGGATTTGTGGGTATATAATGAAATCTTACAACTGCAAAGTGTATACATAGAAACAGCCAGTTGATTGTGGTTTTCTTTTAATTTGAGTATTACAAGTGATCCCTGGAGGCCCAGAAACAGCTTATGAGAGCAGCTCTACACTGCTAGACTTATCGTAGAGGGAAAAACAGAAGCACTGACAAATCAGATTTTATTGGTGTGTCTGTTGTCTACAGACACCCTACATGGCCACAGATGTGTGGCGAGCTGGGGGGGGGGGGGTTACCAGACCAAGCAATATGCACAATACACAGAAACCACATCTGGATTCTAGAATTGGTTTCTGCTGCTGATATGATTTTTTTTTGTTTACCCAACTGTATATTCCTTCCAGAGACAATTGATTTTCTTTTACCATTTTCCATAGTTTTGCCCTTTCAGAGATCCCATTTCTGAACACCACTAATCAAGCAAGTTCTTCGTCTCAAGAAATCATTAACTCACTCAGTACTGTGGAAAGTGATCAGATAGATAGATAGATAGATAAAAAAAACAGACCTTCATACAGTTTAAAGAATATGTTCCAGAAGAAATGTCTGTCATGGAGTGAGCTTTGTGTTTGCTTCATTTTTGTATGAGAATAAATATTTTTATTCTTTTAAATATAATCAGTGTTTTGCTTTATTTACTATTTTGAATAATTTATTTTCCTCCTGTTCGTTGTTAATATTCCTGCCATGTCTCGTAAAAATCTAGCATAAAGAATATTCATATTATTAAAAATCAGAAAGTGATTCGCAAAATTAATTTATGCATAATTTATTTTTCACATAAATTACAAGACTAAATGAAATGCATTTATGATTGGAGTTTATTATGGTTTTGTTAAATTGAAATTCATAGGATAATTAATGTTTATTTTATTCACTATTTTATGTTTCATTGTTTTCCATTTCAGTTTTTGCCCCTGATGGCAGTAATTGATGTGACAATAAGATGTAAAGCAGAGCCCGTTTTCAGCTGTGTATATGGCAGTATTTCATGATTTTTATTTTTTATCTTATAAAGATTATTAATTTTAGTTCTAATTAATGCAATAATTTACATTCTTAATTTTCTTTATTTAAAATATTTAATATTAGTATCTTATTATTTTCTGTGGTTTATTTTAAACTTTGAAATGGTAATTAAAGGTAATTTACCATCAATAAAATATTTTTAAATTTTTATTTTAAAATGTTTTTTAAGAGGATGTCTTGTGAATAGTTGGGAAAAATATTACGTTTACAAAAACAATACAGTTTAAAACAAAAGTATAATGCATACAGCTTTGAAAATAAATTTTAAAAGTGCTTCATACTTAACATTCCGCACATGTTATATCTGCATTACCGTTAACATACGCCATGTAACACACGTCCAGGTCATGAATCCAGTGCTCATTTTCACTTTGGTTGCATTCTTGGTGAATCCCATTCATCAAGGCTAGACTCCAATTCTTTCACCATTAATATAATTTTCCAGTGTAACAAATAATCTTTAAAATCAGGTGTGCTTTTTGCTTGCTATAAAAAAAATACATATGCAATTTGCTGCAAACTCTATTTAAAATAATTACAGATGTGCATTGCAATGGAAAGACATTCTGCTGTAATATTAGCCAGCTTGCATCTAATAAATGATTATTGGAGCACAACAAAAAGCAGATGCCATGCCGACAGGTAGTGAATAGCGGTGATCACCGGGGAATGCAACTGACTGGGAGAGGGGCGTGGTTGGTTTCTATAGTAACTGTGCTCTTCTGTCTGCTTCTCCTTGCTGCCACTATGGAAGCGAAGTTTTCCGCTCCTGCAGGAAACAAAGTTATGGTAATAACCAATATTTGTTGTCTTCTTTTGTTCTTCAGTTGCTTGCTTGCAGTCCTAGCTTTGTCTTTTAATGCATCGCCTTCTTTCAGCGTTATATCGTGGGTCAGTGACAATCTGCAGCTGTCTGTCTTTGGCCCTCTCCTGCTACCTGAAATGTCACAATTACTGATCACGATTTAGCACAACCAGTTTCCTTTTCATCTATCCAGACTCAGAGACCACAGAAGATGAGGCTGCAGAACCACAGATACCTATGGAAACCAAGGATGGTCAGGGTCCTCAGGAACAGGTTGCCCACAGAGTGCCTGCAGGTAATTATCTAATCTTCATAAAAATTTTTACATTTCGAGTGTTTCAGTTATAATAGCAGGTCATGGGTAGCTTTAGTGTTCTGTCAAGCTGTTGCCCATTTTCCTTTTAAAGAACCTCCTTTTTCGACTAAATTGAGGTCTGTGGTTGGCCGTCATCAATGTTACAAATTACACCCTCTGTTTCAGCTGGTATTTTTTTATGTGTAAATCAGCAGACAGTATAAATAGCTACACAGCCTGGTTTCCAGAGCAAGACAAAATATAGAAACATGGAAATGTGATGGGAAGTGAGATTGCAAAGAAAGAGATGGAGATTTATTCCGATTCTGTTACCAAGGGCAACCTACTGGATGGACTCTAATAAGATATATAGAAGAATGTTCCAATATTATTTCTCTATTTTTCTATTTCTACCTGCTATATTTTTAATCTGTCATAAACCATGCCATAACAGCGCTGTGTACAAATTCTTGGTTGCTGTTCAATTCACAAGGTGCACAGTAAATTCAGTAGAATTTATTGTAAAAATCCCTTGGTGTATTACGAGCAGGAGGTTCTTTATGATAGTGTGTCGTCTTGTTCTGTGTAATAGCAGGATGGAGCAGGTAATATTATACCAGTGTGTATCTTCAACAGGTTGTTTTACACTGTTTATTATCCAGGGTGTATTTCGTATATGCATGCGTACGTTATCAAAGTGAATTTTGGTCTCCATGTGGTGGGTTGACATACAATACCTGTTGTACATGTGAGCAGATATGAGAGTCTGCTGTCAAATAAATAAATTAGAAAACATGGTGTATATAGAATGTGTGGATGGCAGAATCAGAAATGCCTTATAAACAGAGCATTAGATTAGTGTCAGGCTATTCGTGCTAATGTATTCATTCATTATTTTCTATGCTTGGGGATATATATCTTGTTTATAGTTCCCACTAAACATGTCCTTTGTGAAAACTGTGCATTAATGCAGCAAGACGTTGGTGAAATTAGTTTGCTCCCACTTACTGATAATTGAGTCTTGAATGATACATTTCTTCAGGAAAGCCCAGCACCCATGGGGCAATGAAATATCCTTGGAGTCTTGATTCAGTAATGACAATGACAATAATACTTTTTAGGCAAGAAAAAGGTAAACTTGGCCCAAATTCTTTTGAAAAGGTTAATTGTGAGAAAAGGATTATAAAATGATTTCGTCTGAATTTCCATCTGAATTTCTGTGTTTTAAAAATGTGGCGTATTTGAAATCTTTTAAATTTTAATAAGGCATGTTGTCGTGGTATTAACTGAATCAGTGGTTATGCACTGACAAATGACGAAATGTTTTCTTTAAAGGTCAACTATATTCTTAAACTTCATCGATTTTTTTTTTTTTTTTTTACTTAAATATAGCTCCAGTTCCAGTCCAGATTTACATACATTCTAATATATAGTTCCAGTCTTACACACTCATAATCACATTATTGTTACAACATTATGAACAAACTCTCCAAATATAGCGAGGATAACATGAATGGTGAATAGTGTGGTTTTCATTCTTTGGAATGAATCTTTACAGTATGCATATAAAATAATGACTACTGGAAAGAAACATATTGTTATTCTTAGATTCTTGTTCAAAAAAAAAACCCTCCCCATTAGTGTCAAAAGGGGAAAGGTCTATTTTTGAGTGATATTGGCTAAAAATAAACTTTAAAGACAGATGTGAATTTTTGACAGGCTAGCAAACTAATCACTTCCTGGAAATCCTCTGGGGAAGATTCTGCATTTACTCTTATACCTGCTTTGGTGATTTGTGTTTTTGACAGTTTGTATCTCTGTAAACAGAACAAATGTATTCAATTTTATTGTAGACTTCTTCACACATTAACATTATTTTTTCTTTTATTGCCACCTCCAGGCGATGGTGACAGGATGACAGACATCGCTCCAGATACAAGTGGCCGTAGGGGTTCCCAAACAGACAGCTGGATGGCCAGCCAGAACACAGTGGTAGAGAAGGAGGTGTATGCCTTGGGTTCAAGAGCCCCGGGGCTACAGGATGTCTCCAAGCCTGCCAGGCAAGCTAACGGCAGGGAGCCAGCGGGAACCCTCATCAGGCACCTTGGGGTCGAGCCTCTGATTCGGGCATCTCGCGCCAACTTGTCCCGGCCAGTGTGGGGGTCTGAGGAAAGTGTGTCTTTAGCAAGCGATTACTATGGTAGCACGTTCAGCCTCTACCGAGGAAGGACTTTTTCTATAGCCCTGTAAAGCAGACACGCAAAACAAACAAACAAACAAAAGGCCACAACACCAAAAACCAAATAAAAACAAAGACAGCCACAACTCCACACAAGCTAATATTAGCTCTACAGTAGACCCTGGTTATAACATGCTGCTGTTGTTAAAATACAAGAGCTTAGCACCGAGATTAAAAAAAAAGAAAGAAGCGAGATCGAACAAATCACGTGAAATGCAGAAACAGTTGAGGGCAACATGGTATCACTATATGAATGGCAGAAGATACAGAGTGAGGATCGACACAGTTGCCAGAATCGTCTGAATCTCTTTCTTACTGTCCACTACATTCAATTTCACTTTGATCCCAGGTGATACTCTCGTGCCAGTAAAGCTGGCTGCCTTGAATATTCAGCTTTGATACGGCCAGATCACTAATGAAAGGCAGAGGTACGATAAATCAACACGAACAGTCATTTAGCTTATTGACAATGTATTACTGTCACAACATTCATATTTGTCCGCATTATGCATCTGTATTGTTTTATGCCGGGGAGCTCCTCATAATATATTAATATTTGCCGCACAAACTGGATTTGCACATTTGTGTTATTTTGGTTGTAGTTAGGTTGGTTTTACTCTTCTGTATCTTCTGAGTCATTCATCCCTGAAGTGTGCTTTTGCACTTATGTCATAGCCAGGGTTTACTGTAAATATTAACACCATTTTCTATTCAAAGCCTTCTATCTCTTTTATCACTCCTCCCAACATTCCTCATTTCTTTCTCAATTTATAAGTGTTAATTTTTATTGATAACTAATTATTCCATAATTTAGTTATATATTTCTTTCCATGTAATGTAATATTCAGTATCATTTCATTCATTTGTCCATTTATTTAGAGCTCAGGGTTGCACTTCAAAATTCTCTAAATATCTTTAATGCAAGTAGCAAGACAAGATGTCAGTATATCGTTTTGTTAATTTTTTGACACGTTCCTGCCTCTTTCGTCTTTCGTATTTTGTTCTTATGATTTTTTTCATATTTCTTGTGGCATTTCCGTTCAATCTTTTGATATTTACTACTGTCTGTTTCTCATGACTAAATGTAAAGTGATCTGATTTACAATGTAGGCTTATCCAGACGGAAAAGAATGACATCCTATATCATGCAGTTTATCTGATATCTAATACTGCATTTACCGCACAGACTGATATTTTTTATGTTAAACAGAGGCATGGCAAACCAGGACACATAGAAATCTCTCAAAGGATTGATTTTCGTATAATATGTGGCAGCATTCAGAATTATCCTTTATAAATGTCAGAATACAAAAATAACAGACCCGTACCAAAACTGAAATACGCTTTTCTCCATTTAGTGTTGAAATCAATTTGGCATAATATTTTCTGATCATTGAATTGCATTGATTTGTTGACTTTGTGTGTGTTTACCATTCAGTATCATGGTACGTCATTCATAATTTAGTTAACGTCGTTCCTAAATCATTTTTCCATTAAGATTGAAATGTGAGATTCATAAAGAGGACAGAATGCTATTTAATTTGATATCATCTATATTACTCATTGGAAAAACAAGTGCTTGTTAAAGGAAAACTTTTAATCAGGACCTAATCGAAGAGTTTTATAAATGATATTAAACATATACAGCCATAAATATTCTGTAATTTATCTTATTCATCGAGTTTTTGTAAACATACAAAAGAAAAATCCTTTCTGTGGCTAACAAAATTCAGTAAATTCAAATAAATTCTTCACAATGTCAGTTAAAAAGCACACTAAACAAAATAATTTAGAATAGTGTACTTTTAGAGCCAACTCTATAAACTGAAACATTTACTGGACAACTTACTCATACGCACATGCAAATTTATTATTATTTATAATAATAATGATTGATTCCAATATACATAAATAGTAATCTCTTTTTTTACTTATGATATTGTCCTTCATTTAAATTTTTACAATTTCAGTTCATACTTTCCTTTGACCCCCTTTCTTCTCCATTTGCAATTATTTGAGTTTTGATCCACATACCAATAGATGCAAACGAAAAAGAAAACCAAATTTAATAATTGGCACATTCCGGAACGTTTGCTGTGATCTATGGGGTTTGTTTACCTTATTGGCAGATTGTCTTTCTCTTACAGCATTAAACACCAAATTTGCATCTCATTGTGTGTGGAGCATCACTGACTGCATTGGTTTTTCCCATTTGTTGCCGTGTTCCTCTTTCCGTTACCAGGTGATGTTTTCAGCATGAACGTAAGACTCTGGTTGCATGAACTTATGTCAAGAAAGGCATCGTGAAGGGTGGTCCTGATCAAGAACAGTTTTCACTCACTAGAAAGTGCTAGAAAGACATTTACCATTATTCAATTAACAATAGAAACATGTACATTTACTGTATGTAAAGGCTGTTAGAAAAAAAGCACATTTCAAGATTTACATATATTTAAGTATCATTTTGTTTGATTAAATTTGAACCATGCACACTAGTGTTTGCTGTTCAGCTACTTGTACATTTCCGAATGAATTTCTTCAAAAAATATATGAAGACACTACGGTCTATTGAACCAAATAGTAATATGTTTCACCTTATCTTTAATATTTATATTAGGGAAAAAATTGGCACCAAAAAAATGTAATGATTTACCATTTGAATGGAAAATATTCTATGTCCAGTTAAAATAATTACAATGAAGCTACAATTATATAATTGGTCACAAATTTGGGTCATTGTTATTGGATGATCATGTATACAATGGTTTATATCATGTATGAATATTTTTATAAAATACCTTCCAAGATTCAGTATAGGGGAATGATATATAATGTATTATTTATTTCTGGGAAATCAGGCATTCAGCTATTGCACTCCTGCCTGATTGTTTTGTTATGGATGTTTTAACCACTGATTCTGCATAAACTTGATATATGACAGACTCGTAGTTACAAGCATCTGCTGACTAGGAAGGAAAGCAAAGAAACAATATACAGTAGGTTTGTGCAGAATGCAGAGTCAGTTGATTGCAGCTGAGTCAGTACTGCATTAGCAGCAGAACTGCCTTTTTATTGTGCTTCTCTGGATGATAGCCAGGCTTTCACCAGCAGTTCATTCAGTTCACACTCTTTACTGCATCTGTCTTGACATGGATTACTGTGTGCATGTAGCAAGATTCATTCTGCACCTTTCTTATCTTATATCTTAATCCTGTCAATAATTGCTGATATTTGTTGTTATAGTCCAGTTATGTTGGAAGGAATAGGCTGGTAGACACCATAGAACATTCTAGAGTCAATATACATGTATACCTTCAAAAATATCAGTGTTTTGATATATACAATATATGAAGACACTGATATTTACTCACAAACAGCTGGTAATTTTTGTCAATATAGAGGTATCATATCAGTAATTCCTTGCCATTTATCATATTTTTACACATATATTATTCCAGACTTCAGCATTTGATGACATCCACATGTAACATCTTTATTTAGATTTGTATTTCAATCTTTTTTTTATTCCATAATATTAGAAATGTTTCATAATGTAGATACCTCCACTTCAAATTCAGTTTATTTTTTCTTTCCTGTCCATTTTCTTTATCCTATGTTCATTATAGTAATCCTTGCATTCAATGCTTGAGCTTTCAACAGCATACATATAAAAATTCTTAAGCCTTACTCAGAAAGATAAGCACTTGCACTGCAAGACATTCCTCTTTCCAAAACCAAGGGCGAAACTGGCTTCCTGTCCACTTCCAAACAGCTGGGCTCCTCCCTCTCCCAGACTTTTACCCTAACAGAACATTTCCCTCAATCACCTTCTTTCAGGGGCCAGTCAGAAGACGTTTTGAGGGAAGCTTCCCCCCAAGTTCTCCCACCCCCCTCTCCCAAAATTAGTCACCGTACCTCCACCTCCCCATTACCCAGTCGTTCTGGGTCAGCCCCTGCCACACCCCTCACCCCCCGCAAGAAAGTGATTGTCCCAAGTGAATATCAAGACACAGTTCCAGGAGAATTTGAGGAGAAGATCAAGCAACCAAAATCCTCAGCCATGTCTCAGAGTAGCAACCTTGACTCCCGTCCTCAGACCCCTGTCAGTGAATATTCCCGGAAGGATCTGACACCACGGCCATCACCAAAGCTTACTCGAGCTAGCTCTAAAATCATTGAGAAGGTACGAGTATTTGAGGAAAGGAGGAGAAGTATTGACCAACCTGAGGGATCCATTTCTGGACGTTCATGGGCAGGGTTCCATAGGACCCCTTCCATTGACTCTGATGATGGTGGCAGTCGGTTAGGTATCTCAAGAGAGAGTTCCAGGGAGGACCTGAGAGAGGCACTGAAAGCTGATGCTGCTCAGAGGAGATCCAACTTTAAGCAGAGGGCTGCTTCTTTGGAGGACAGGCCTCGCTACTCACAAAAGGTTCAGGACATTGAGAACAAGTTCACAGAGGAGCTTCAACGTATTAAGAAATTGGTGGGGAAGCCCCATATGAAAAAATCTTTCTCTACAGAACAACTGTCCTCTAAGAGTAGGCAGCCTCTGAGAAAACTAGAGCCGATTCCCCTCCAAGTCATCCAGAAACTGCAAGACAGGGAACGCATCCAGCAGCAACAAGAACAGAAGGAAAGAGAGCAATCCCTTGAAAAAATCTCACGATCACTAAGTAAACCGCAAGGTCAGCATTTACAAAACACACAATCAGAGCTGTTAGATGCTCAATGGTCAGACACCGAAAAAACTCCCATTTCTAGTGTTACTGTGAGTAAACTTGATGAAGAACCTGTTGTCCTAGAAGCTATGCCACTAGTTGAGTTACCTGGACAAAGTTTAGCTCAGCATACACAGAGAAGCAGCCCAAAAAGGGAGACACTTCAGAACTGTTTACCAACAGAAACAAGAAGTATAATTGAAGAGAAACCACCGTCTCCTGTTCTACCAAAAGAGGAATCTCCGCCAAGGAGAGTTGAATTGCCCATACGCAAAGTGGATCGGAGGCCTGTTAGCCCACTTGTGCAGAATGAGTACAAGCATGTCAGTGAATCTTCTCGCATTGCAGAACCCCCAGCCCCACTATTATTAAAGGAAGAGTCTAAGCCACGAAGGGTTGAACTGTCAGTGCGTAGGATAGAACAAAGGCCTGCCAGCCCACTTGTGCAGAGAGAGCTTCCTTGTGTCCAAGAACGCCCATCCCAAGTCCCATCAATGCTTGCGGCGCGCCCAAGCTCCCCTTCACCTGTTTCCAGTCCATCATCAGAGGAAGAGAAGATGGACCTGGAACTACCCACTGTAACGGCTTCTCCCAAGCTTGCAATTCCTGCAATAATTGTCGAAGAAGAATCCATGGAAGACGCCCCTAAATCAAGTGACAGAAAAAAGAGATCCAGCACTGCGAAAGATACGAAGAGTAGGAGAGGGAAAATGCAGCGTGCGCGACCCCTTTCACCTGAGGAAGGTGAGGATCATGTTTTTCTAATGCCTGCATCAATAAACCAAACTCATCCTCTTGTGAATGATCTGTGGTTGTGTTCATGCAACCAAACTCTTTTTAACCAGTCTTGTTGTGGTCCTAACTGCACTACTAACCCATCTATGCTTGGCCGTCTGGGCAGACTCTTCAGACGACTCGTACGTGTCTGCAGGAGAAGACCCCCAGGAGATGCCCATGTTCGAGTATCCCCTACAGGACACCGTGGCATCCGCTGGAGAAGAGGTGCAGCTGAACTGCATTGTCGTTGGGACTCCTATTCCACAAGGTAGTAAATCCTTGCCTTTTCTGTTTTTCTTATTTTATTTGTCAAGGGGGGGGCATTTCATAGTCACATTTTATATTATCATGGTTTCAGACAAATGCCAACATACTCCTATTCAAGTAGTATAATATGATATGTAGAACATGTTTTGTATTATAAGTAGCCTACAAAACTCATAAAGCAGACAGGTAGATGAGACCTATCTGCTGGAGTGTACTTATGGATTTCCTTCATTAGTCACCTGGAAAAGAGAAAATGAAGAGATATCGAGCACGCCAACTCATGTGGTCAAAGTGGAGGGAGAGAGGCACTCGCTGTTGATCAAACGAGCGAAGAGGAGTGATGCCGGGACGTACCATGTGACAGCTGTCAATGCTCTTGGGAAGGCTTCCTGCAATGCCACCTTGTTCATCAAACCGGGTGAGTAAGCCTTAGAGAATTTATCATCTACATCTGCAAGCCGCATTTAAAGACAGAGGATCCCTCTGATGCCATGTAGGTCCAGCAAATGTGTTAAGTCCCTCATTTTATGGAGCTTTATCTAAATAATCGGGGGATTTTGGATCCTTTTCAGACCCCCTCAGAGTTAAGCCCTTCATCCTGAGAAATAACCTTTAAACCCGTGATATTCATTAGGTATTCAAGACAACACAGTGTGAAAGACACCTTGTGCCACTGATGCTGGGAAGAATGTGTTAGCTTCAAAACACAATAATAGCAGTAATAGTAAGGAGCGAACAGGCTGTTTTAGCAATAAAAATGATAAATATTACTAAGTGGTAAATATGGTGAATATGGTATACACTGTTTATTTTTGAAAAAAAAATAATCTGTGAGCTATTGAACCAAAAAGAGCAGGCAGGAAAACATGTTAAAGGAAATCAAAATGTCTTTTCAAATTTCAGACGATCAGTTTCAAGCTACAGATAATGACTAATTAACAATAATATTTCTATTTCTTGGTGCCTGAATGGACCAGAGCATTTGTTTACAGAGCTAGTGCCAAACCATGCGCAGCTAAGTTCCTTCAGCACACCCTCGACTTAATAATTGTACCTTAGTCTGCTTAGCATCGCTCAGTACATATTATCTGACAAGAAAGACATTTGCACATAAACATACATGTTGGATACCTGCATTTATTTTTTAGCTTTGCCTATAAGCCTCCTCCTGCACCCGTGCTGCGAACCCCCTACTCACTCCACGCTTCTCCCAGCTTCTTACTCACCGCAAGATGCTTTAATACTGCATCCAGCTGAGGTTCTTCTCTGAGGGTTTCCATGGCAACCCGAAAGCAAAATCTATCGCATGAATTGTTAAAAGCACGCTGGTTTCCTAATCAATTTTAAAATGGAAAAAAAAAAGATTGCATAAGCTATCTCTGTGTTTTGTGTAGTTTTTGAAGAGATTAGAAGTAATTTAATCTCTATTTTCACTGGTGATGGAGTCTTCTCATTGGCACTGCTACAGAAAAGCATAGTGTCTGGCCTCTCATATTGAAACCCAGAGCTAATCTTATAGACCCTGGCAATGTTTTCTTTCATTTTAATTGAATCACCTGCCTTAACAGATCAGATTAGCTGACATAATAGAGTGGGATCTGAATGAAAATGTACTGAACCCCTAATAAAGAAATAGCCTAATTCCTGTGGAATTAAATGTTTAGTATGGTAATGTGAAAAATACATATCGCAGACAGGCACAACTTTTGATTTCTCATGTTACTTTTCATCATAATAGAAAGCACCGTTCATTCAGCTTGATGTCAGGGAAGTGATACAGCATGAGAACTAGTGATCCAAGATCTGCTTATAGTCAGAAGATCCGATTGGGATTAAATAACCTGGCTAAGATTCAGACTTCTTCTCATTTCTGTAATATATATCAACAAAAGCTGCTTAGCACTGTCATAAGCATGCAAATCTTTGGTATGTGAAAGAGAAATGATTGCTGTTGTATCTGGTGTTTCGACGAGGTCGCTTGCATTTTTGGAATCAGATTGGCGCTCATGATCATGAACAAGAGGCCAACTGCCAAAATATGTACACTATACTAAGAAAAAGGATGTCTGGTGAACTGCGTCCCCTGGGTAAAAAGCAACCAATAAAACGTTACTTCAGAAAAAGTTCTGAAGTAATGCTACGATTGTAGAATTGCGCAGACTCAATGGACACTCCAACAATCGGTCACTAATCATTCTATTCCCACAGTATGTCTCTATAGGAATCTGAATATATGACTTTAGACTATATATGACTATATATGTACATCTGGCCACTTCTACCTTCAGCCTCATTCCCCACATGTCTGTTCACTGGCAGAGCCAATGCATGAGCAGCGGGGAGGTCTCAATGTGCCCATGGACATCAGCAGCCCAATCACGTCTGATGAGGAGTACCTGAGCCCCCTGGAGGAAGGAATGGACTTCGGAGGGCCATATTGCCAAGTTGAGCCTCGGAAGATCGTCGACGTCCGGTTTAGGGAACCTCCCGTTTTCCAGGTTCCTTACCAACCCTCCGCGTACAATTGTAGTTACAGAACCTCTATTTTTAATATTCTTAAAATTTGTAACCAGATTTAATAATTACAGAGGTTAGTATCATGCTTCAGTTCTGATTTCAAGATCTGTTTTCAACAGGTAGCCCTCACCAACCAAGTGGTGACAGAAGGACAAGAGGTCACCATGTCTGTACGGATACATGGACAGCCCAAGCCCATGATATATTGGTAAGCTTACCAGGAGTCTTGTATATCTCTATATCCAAAATTCAAGATTTTATTTTTCACATGCTCAATTATGCTGGTACAAGTGAAATGTAAATCTAGCTTGCTGCTGAGAGTGTGCAAAAGAGAAGTTAGACAAAGTGCAATTAAATAAAATTAAATTAAATTAAATTAATTAAGGGGGCATAGTAAGTTAAAACTAAGGCTAAATAGAAGATAAGTAAAAGACTATGTATAAACGCAATTCAAACAGTATGTAGATGGAAGCATATACAGTGTGCATGATAAGCAGTGTGAGAATGGCAGTACATACAGTGTGCATGATAAGCAGTGTGAGAATGGCAGTATATACAGTGTGTATGGTATGCAGCGTACGAATGGCAGTATATACAGTGTGCAGGGTAGGCAGAGTGCAAATGGCAGTATATTCAGTGTGCAGGGTAGGCAGAGTGTGAATGGCAGTATATTCAGTGTACAGGGTAGGCAGAGTGTGAATGGCAGTATGTACACTGTGCATGATAAGCAGTGTGAGAATGGCAGTATATACAGTGTGCATGGTAGGCAGTGTGCAAATGGCAGTATATACAGTGTGTATGGTATGCAGCGTACGAATGGCAGTATATACAGTGTGCAGGGTAGGCAGTGTGAGAATGGCAGTATGTACACTGTGCATGGTAGGCAGTGTGCAAATGGCAGTATATACAGTGTGTATGGTATGCAGCGTACGAATGGCAGTATATACAGTGTGTGTGGTAGGCAGTGTGCGAATGGCAGTATATACAGTGTGCAGGGTATGCAGTGTGAGAATGGCAGTATGTACACTGTGCATGGTAGGCAGAGTGCAAATGGCAGTATATTCAGTGTGCAGGGTAGGCAGTGTGAGAATGGCAGTATATACAATGTGCATGGTAGGCAGAGTGCAAATGGCAGTATATTCAGTGTGCAGAGTAGGCAGTGTGAGAATGGCAGTATATACAGTGTGCATGGTAGGCAGTGTGCAAATGGCAGTATATACAGTGTGCATGGTAGGCAGAGTGTGAATGGCAGTATATACAGTGTGCATGGTATGCAGAGTGCAAATGGCAGTATATTCAGTGTGCAGGGTAGGCAGAGTG
>JAAGVU020000035.1:7748848-7760742 GCA_011763525.2 Mormyrus iriodes
TGGAGGGTTTGAAAGCCCTGAACCCGGTTTGGGGATTAGGGGGGGTTTTGTTGAACCCCTTAACAAAAGACACTGCCAAACCCCCCCCCCCCCCCCCCCCCCCCAAAAAAAAGACTTCAAAGGACTCATAATTTTTTAAATAATGGAAGACATCTTTCTCTGATGTGTCTGACGCCTTCAGAGTTTTTGATCCTCTATTGACTGAGTCCCCACTAGCAGCCCATAGACCCGTAGAACTTTAAGAGGTTGATCACATGAAAAACAAGACTAACTAAATTGATGTGAATTGAACTGAAGAAATCTTATGAAGTCTGAGGCTTATTTGAGAAAGTTCTTAAGACATTCCAAAAAAAATTGGACTTCAGACTTGGCTAAGGGGACAATTAAAAACCACACAAACAAAGGGAGCTCGGGAAGGGCCAGTTGTATCACAGTGGATTATTTTGATCAAAGGTCTTTAAAGGGAAATTCTTTTTAACTCCAGTGCTGTCTGGAATTCTTTGCAATGTGCGTGGTAGGCATGGCTGACTTTGATTCTGGCAGGATAAAGGTTGGATTTCTCCTGTTTTAGATTTATTTCAGTTTTAATGGGGATGTAATTTTGAGATGCATAAAGGCACTTAAGGGTTATATCGACCGCTGGGAGATTAGAATGCATGAGTAATACTGCCATTGTACTATATGACTTAGAGAACCTTTCTGAAACTTTAGGGAAGCGGTTCTGATTTCCATTGTAGAATTTATAATCACCTAAATTGTCCTTTCCAAACAGCTGTGTCCCCTATTTTTCCATTTAGTGCCCCCAATGGAGCCAGTTCTGACAATTACTCGGCATGTGAGTGATGTGGCGGTGAGTGCAGGAGAGACGGCACTGTTTGAGTGTCACATGACTGGGCCACAGGATGTGGACGTCGACTGGCTTTCAGATGGCAAGCTGATCCAGCCAGCACTGCTCAACTGCAAGATGCATTTTGATGGCAGAAAGTGCAGGCTACTGCTCAACTCAGTGCACGAGGATGACAGTGGCACCTACACGTGCAAGCTGAGTACAGCCAAAGGTTAGCCCCAGTCCTAGACATAACTCACTAAAACATGTGTCTGCAAATGCGTCCAATAGCATAATGCAAAAGCAAAGTTGATGATTATGGAGTAATAAAATGTCTTCCGATGCAGAAAGCCAATAGCAATACCGAGCATGTCACACTTTCTTATTAGAAGCCAAGTAGGGTTGGCACTTGCTCACTATTTGCTTCTGAAATTTTTAAGAGCAGTCTAATGCTAGGAAGCTGATGATATGTAAGGGACACAAATTCCCCAGACCAAGTAAGAGTTGGCATTTTCCATTGTGGTGAAAGGGACATGTTACTTTAGAAGGTACAGTTCTGTAGATAAGGTCCTGACTCATTGTTGTCATTCAAAGTTTCTCTCACCCTAGACTTTTTCTGGACCCTTTAACCACTGTTCCAGTGCAGAGTTTTGGAGGGGGCGGGGGTGACTGGAGTCTATTCCCGGCAGCATAGGGACAAAAGGCAGGAGAACATCCTGGACAGGATGACAGTCCTTCACAGCGTACACACACATTGTAGCAATTCAGAGAACTGCCAATTCACCTAACTGCATGTCTTTGGGAGGAAACTGAGGCATACATAGGAAACCCTGCAACATGTGGAGAACATGCAAAAGAATGGATGTGTGGTTTAGGGCCCATGATCAGAAGGCTGCTTTCCCAGGTTTCCCAGGCTCATACACCCAGATTTGCTGTATATGTGACATATGTGTATGTAGATAGCAAGATGGGATAGGTGAAAAGACAATTTCCCTACGGGGATGAATAAAGTATCATTATTCTATTCAAACCATCAGTTCTGAAGGTGTGAAGCTTCCCACTGAACCAATGTATCACCCTTTTTCTGGACCACTAATTTATAAATAACGTAAAATAGCTTCCACCCTCCCATACAAGCAAAATGTCTGCTGAGATGGAGATGTGGAGCAAATAGGCAGCTGTAGCAACTATTTTGCACATACGGTGCTTGGTGCAGATGATGCCATGATGTGCCGCACAGCACTGCATATCTGTCATACTTTAAAATAGCACAGCTATATGAAGCTCGTCATCTGTAACTTACGAGCCGTGCTGCCTCCATCATCATCAGACGGAAGTGATCTCAGACATTATCCTTGTACGTGCTGTATAACATCAAAGGCAGACCCTCATGCGTGGAGAGCTATAGATTAATAGCTTGTTCCAATTTTTTCACATTTAGTTCTTGCTTTTGTGTCTTTTAAGAGGAACTGACCTCCACGGCCAAACTTAAAGTCATGCCCTCCATCGAGCCGTTATTCACTCGAAGACTGGACGTCCTGGAGGTAATTGAGGGCCGCAGTGCACGCTTCGACTGCAAGGTCAGCGGGACGCCACCTCCTCAAGTTAGCTGGAGTCATTTTGGTAAGTTTTTTTTTAATACTCATTTATTATTTCTAACATAGTGGTTTTCAGACTTTTTGGACCAAGTGCCACTTAGCTTCAGACCAAGGCAGCAAAGTACTTGGTTGAAAAAAATCACAGTAACCTCAGTCAAAGTAACAAATTACCATAGTATTCTTCCATACCACTTGGGGCCACTCCAAGTACCACTGGTGCTGCATGGACCACAGTTGAGTTGAATGAAACTCTGAAATTGTTTCTTCCTGTCATTCATGTTATTGTTGGGAACCCATAATGCTTGTGTGCGAATCATGGAACGTCCTAAATGTCTCGTCAGAATCACGTCAAAGTATCTTTATTGTCATCTTCAGCAGTTTTAACCATGGGTCATACACAGAGATGAAATTATGATCTCATTGGGCAAAGTGCAAGAAACACTAATAAATAAAATATAAACACAAGAGACATTTAAACAATGATAATGACATACTGTAACCCACCGACACGTGGACAAAGACCAAAAAATACAATTAAAAATAAAGTTTAATACAGTGTTAATCAGAGTTGGTCGATCCTATAAGTGACATAGGCGGCTGCCTAGGGTACTTCTGAGGGGGCTTCAACTTGCCAACCAGTTTCACTTTGCCTCTGATGGCGGTGCCGGCGGTGATGCCACATCGGCTAGGACTGGTACTGGTGTTATAACAATGTTTTGGGTATAGTGGCTGCCCAGCCGATATCTTTCACACGTCCACAGACCACGCACTGGAGAACAACGAGAACATACGTATCCTGAAGGAAGGTGGACGGCACTTGCTGGTGATCACACACGTCAGCAGCGAAGACGAGGGCTTCTACACGGTCGTTGCCCGTAACCAGCATGGCACAGCAGAGTGCTCTGCCGACCTGTACGTCCAGGAGCCCCGGACTGCCATCTCCTCACAAATGTAAGCAAGCCATTTTTTTACCTTCAAATAATCATGTCATTTTCTTCCCTGCTTTGTTCCAATATTTACTCCTGTCTGATTTTTGCAGCAATAATCCAAGATGCCAGCTTTGACTTCTTCTTTTTTTGTTTTGTGCTGAGAGTTTGTTTGAGCACCGTCATAATTGAACTGTCACTTTTTATCAAACAAACATGAGCAAATAAGATTCAACAAAGACAAGATTAACTAAAAAATTCCCATTATTTATTCTGACGAGTCTCCCTCTTTTTTCTTTTTTTCCCTGGGTGCTCACAGGGCGAAGCTGGAAAAAATGCCTTCCATTCCTGAGGAACCAGAGGTGGCAGAGAGCGAGGTGGAGCAATTCACCATGCCAGATTTTATTAAGCCGCTGTATGACCTGGACGTGGTGGAGGGCAAGGAGGCCGTGCTGAAGTGTCGAGTGGCCGGCCTGCCATATCCCAGCATCACCTGGTTCCACAACGGCTGCAAAATCAACAGCACGGACGACAGGAAGATGGCACAACGTAAGTCCTGCGCGGGACTTTCCTCAGGTGTATTTTTGGAGTTGCTTATTGCATTACCACCTCATCTCGTTAACACGTGTCTTCATGGGAAGCCTTCCCTGACACTGCTATAAATATTTTGGGGCCAGGCTGTCAACGTAGAATTGCCAAAAAAAAAAAATGCGATCGGTGCGCAATGGCGACAGAGAGCGATGGGTGTAAGGTCTCCATGAGATTGACCCGTGCCCTTCTGCCTTCACCCTCATGCAGACCGGGACATTCACAGCCTGGTGATCCGCTCTGTCTGCCATGCCCATGCTGGGGTCTACAAGAGCGTCATCTCCAACAAGGTGGGCAAGGCTGCTTGCTATGCCCACCTCTATGTGACAGGTAAGAAGGCAATCTAAGCGTCTGTCTTCCACTGGCTTAGACCAAAATACAAACATAAACCGTACAGTTCACACACCAAAATTAGAAACAAGACAAGGTCATGATACTACTCTTTATAGTCCAATTAAAGTCCAAAAAAGCAAAAACAAAGCAATGATCAGCATATAAATATATGTGATGTCCGTTACTCAAGGTTCTGAAGACATGAAATTGAACAAGTTCTGAATTATGTGCAGTGGGTTAATGGACCATTCATTAAGATGGTAACCCTCCAGTTCTTTATGAGAAGAAGGAGGTGGACATCAGCTTCATATTCTGTGCCGCAGAACTTCCCATAAAGTGTCAAAGATGTTAAGATGTGGGGTCTGGGAAGCTAATGGAATGTGTTTGACTTAATCTTGGTGACCGTGTAGGAGCCCTCTTCTTTACTGCTGACGTGTGTGATCACCAGCAAAAACTAGTTTGTTTAGATGTTTATACGGGTGCAGTTTCATCTGTTAATAAAGGAAAATCATGAGAAGACATTCAGTTTTGTCAAGACTGGGTCATGCTGCTAAATAGTTTCTTTGACCATTTTTGAGACTCTTGTGGTGTGTAGGAGCTATTCCATCCCTGGCAATGAGCTTCAGTGGCTTTAGCTGATACAGTGCCTCTGTATTTGGAATAAACTGTTATGGTTTTGAGATTTTTTTTGTAACTAAAGCACCTGCAATCTGGGCCCCTCATAGTCTTCAGACTCTTTGGAACCGAATTAGTTGCCTCAGGTTGCTTTGTAAGCCCAGGCAGAGTGCTGATCATCAGAAGTCTTTCACAGCTGACAAATTCAGCTAACTGGCATTCAACCTAATATGACTCCACCATTGTAGCTGCGTTTGTTATTGTGCTATTTACTACAAATTCAAAGGTAAACTCATGTGGAGTTTCTGTTATTTTGTATACCCCCTTTGATGTAAGCTTTTCATATAAAAATTGCACATGCTTATAGCCGTCAGCGATCTTAACAAAATATATTCCTATTTTTGCTAGATATTCTTCCCGACCCACCAGAGGGCCCTCCGATGATAGAGGCCATTACCGGAAAGACCATTTCCTTAAGCTGGACAAAACCCAAAAGGCTTGATCCTGCATTAGGTATTATATATCATATAGATTTAAACTCAGATGCATTATATTATGCTTTATATTACAAAGTTCATTACTTAAAAAAAAAAGTTGTTCCATTTCGCAAATACAGTATGGGATAATATATCAAGGATATAATGACATCTCCTTAATTGCTTTTCAGATGTGGTTTTATGTGCTTCTCCAGTTGACCTTAAACGAGTCAGGATTTATACCAATATTGACATTTCACTCCAAACACTATACATTTTAAGTGGTTGCAAATTGCTAACTTCGCCTGCTTTTGCTAAATTAGCTTTACTGTTTAGGCAAAACAATTTAGGGGGTCAGTTTTTGTAAATGTATTTTTTGATGGTACGTTAAGCAATTCTGTTTGCAGATGCCAGCTCTTTGATGTATGCTGTCCAGCAACAAGCACTGGGTTCAATTCAATGGACTATCATCGCGTCCAATTTGAAGCAAACTTCCTACACAGTAACCTCGCTATCCAAGGGAGTTCGCTACTTCTTCAGGGTCTTGTCGATGACCAACAAGGTCTTCAGCAAACCATCTCCACCTACAGAACCCGTTCAGCTTCTGGACAGAGGTATAGAGGAGTGGATCTGGAAGCTAAGCACATTCAGAAAAAAAGAATTTGCAAAGAAATTAAACAAATTTTCATCTATCTGCTCCCAGGTCCATATCTCCAAGAGGCTCCAGTCATTACTGACAAGCCAGATATCGTGTATGTGGTTGAAAACCAATCATTAAGTATCACTATTACCCTGAACTATGTCCAAGCCACAGTGACATGGAAAAGGCAAGTGCAACAGTCTGCCAGGTCTTATCATCTATATTGCTGAAGGCCTTGGCAAGCTCATACAAATTACTGGAACTAATCAACTGCCTCCATCTTTTCTTCAGAGGAAATACATTCATAATGAACAAACCTGGCGTTTTTGAGATGAGTATGCCAGATGACAATCAACACGCACTGCGGATCATCAGGGTGAAAAGCAGTGATGTTGGCCAGATTGTCTGCACAGCCAGCAACAGATTTGGCAGCGACTCCTGCATCCTAACACTTGAAATGGCAGGTGAATGTAAATTTATGCTGAAATAGAATTTTACATTGCTGATTTTGTCCCTCTATTACAGCCTGTGCTGTGTTATTTTACGTGTTTGTGTTGTGATTTCCCTAAAGCACCACCTACTTTTGAGACTATCATGGAAGACATGGATGTTTGTGTGGGAGAGACTCCACGATTTGCAGTAGTTGTTGAAGGAAAGCCTGTCCCGGACATTATGTGGTACAAGGTACATTTCAACGTCTGTTATATGTAAACACTAATGAAATATGGTGACTGAGAGGGTCACAAGAGTCAGTTTATTATATATCTGACAATAACTTCATTATTGAAGCAGAGACAGCTGGAATTCTTTGAAAAATTATGTTTGGAAATTGTGACTTTCAAATATGAAAGACAAACGCACCTGCCTCTGTGTTTAATGAATAAAAGATCAGTCCTATGAATTCTTTATTCAGGCATTAGAATCGTCATGGCGATGGCATAAAACTGTCCTCCAGGCCATATTAAGGCAAATGCAGGGTATGCGAGAGTCAGCCTTAGCTCTATTCACTTCCTCCTGCTGGCTTTCCTCCTCTGCTGGCTTCAGCAGGCTCGACTCCACAAGCCTGCTCCTCAAGTACACAAGCTACCAGTTCAGGGATAGTATGAGGTTCTGCAACACTGATGCCCCCACCAGCTACCTCCCCCACTCACTCTATAGCTATCTGCTCCATCAGGCCATTCACTATAGCTTGTCAAGGTCTAGAGACTCTGGGCTCTTTCCAGGAGAGAAAAACATAAAAATCTTGCTGATGTCAACTTCATTTTATTCCCCCATTTATCCTTGACTAAGATGATAAGTCTTATATTGTACTGTATCTGCATTGGCAGATTAGCTTTAAACTCTACCTAGTTGTTGTTTGCCATTTCTGCTCCAGGAATCATTTTCTGCCAGCTACATTGAGTGGGTGTTCTATTACAAGCGTGCAGATGCAAACAGTTTGGGTATTAGGTAATGCCTGGCTTTCTGCCTTCAGGCTGGATCTTCGGATTTGACGGTTTTTGTTCTCCCGCACACCAGTGCTTATGTAATGGCTACAAACACTCCATATTTAAAGTTCTCACCACTGATACTAGGCTGAAATACAACCATAAAAAGAAGTACACAGTTCTTGCTTTGGCAGTCAAAAAAAACGAATCCTTGGTTGAAACAAAAACGATTACAGGCATTTCATTGCTTTGTTTGTCGATTCCAGAATGACACCTTGCTATCAGAAAGCAGCCACTTCACCTTTGTGTACGATGACAATGAGTGCTCCCTCCTTATACTCAACACTCAAGAAGAGGATTCAGGAGTTTATACCTGCACAGCTAAGAATCTTGCTGGGAGTGTTTCCTGCAAGGCTGAGCTCACTGTACACACAGGTAAAAATTATATAAATCTACAAAAGTATCCATAATGACTTATAAAATACTTAGGAGATTAGTATGTATTCAGCACAAATGTAAGAACAGAAAGCAAAATTAGACACAGTTATATGCAAAAGTTTGGGTATCCCTGGCCGAGTTGCCGGTTTGGTTGATTTCCTAAGAAAAACAATGGGAACACATCATCTGCACTGGAACAAAACAGTTCAGCCATTTTTAATGTGCAGTCACCTTATATTTGCTTTTTTTAACAGTGTGGAGAAAAAGCAAACATTAAATGCTGCAGGTGCAAAAATTTTGGCAGCCTTCCAGTCAGTGCCTGTGGTGGAATTCTTAGTCTCCAAATGTTTCCTGTAGCCAGCTGAGAGCCCTTCTATTCTTGCTTTAGGAACTTTTTTTTTGTCCTTTGCAGTACTTTAAGTTCAGAAATATTCTTAGGTCATCTAGCATTTGCTGCATTTCAGATTTTCAAGTCTAATGATATTAAATAGTTTGCGGTTGATTTTTTCAGTAAGTTTCGCATCACTGGCTTGTTGGAATGTCCAACCTCTTTTCAGCTTCTTCGCAGACTGTAGGACATTATATTCCAAAATGTATTGATACTATGCAGAATCCATTCTTCCTTCTATCTGTGCAATAATTCCTGTGCAACTGGCTGCCAAACAACCCCACAGCATAATACATCCACCCCCATGCTTAACAGTTGGCAAGATGTTCTTTTCTTGTAATGCTTCTCCAAACATACCTTCGCTTATTGTAGCCAAATAATTCAGTTTTACCTTCCTCTGACTATAGCAGTTGGTGCCAAAAAGCCTCAAGCTTTTTGAAACATTGCTTTGCATACATCAGACTCTGTTCTTTGTGATAAGATTGCAGGTTTCTTTCTGACAATTCTTCCATGTTTATGCAACCAATACTGCTTTGGGGACCAATGCATCACTCTCCCTGTGTTGGCTAAACCTTCTAGCAGGTCCTTTCCAGTGATATGGGGGCTTTGTTTGATCTTCCTAATCAGTCACCAAACCGCTCTATCAGAGATTTTTCTTTTGGTCTTCCGGATCTTGCCTTGACTTCAGCAGTTCCCCTTAACTTCCATCTTTTATGATATTGGGGATTTATGACAGGGGAAATGGCAACCAGGAAGCATTTACATATCGTTTCATATCCTTCCCCTACTTTGTAGCAGTCAATTATTTTTTATTTTCTGATCTTCAGAAAGCCGCTTGGAGCAGCTCATATCTACTAAGCACAAACATTCCAAGTCGTTGGATGACTCAGAGAATTTATCACGGTTTGGAACTGTAATCAGCTCACTTAGATTAAAGTCGAACCAGTCGATGAAAATCTGAGACCTTGCTTAAAAACGAATAGTAGCGTGTCAGCTGGAAGGTCACAAGACGAAAATAGGTTCTTTTACTCTATTAAAATAAATAAACGGCAACTGTTCATCAAAATTAGCTTAAATGTGCTATGTTTAATTTTTTTTTCAATGCAGATGTTGTGTTCATGTTTTTATTAGGAAACCAAAAAAATGTACAATCTGGCCAGGGATGCCCAAACTTTTGTGCACAACAGTATTTGTTGTACTTTGTCTGCATTATACATTTTTTATATTATGAACTTCTTAGAAGTTGGGTGGGTTGCAATAAAGAAAATTTCATATGTAAACATTATTAAAAGCATTTCTTCTGGTTTTGTTTTTCTATAATGATATAATGTATCACTCTTAGTCAAATATATTTCAATGCACTGTTCATTGATTAAGAATGATTCCCAATTTATTGTGAAATGGCACCTAAAGCATCTTGAATTTACTGTTTGCTATTGGCACTAGCTTTTTGTAGGCCTTGTCATGACAATACAAAATTTTTACTCTTTTCTTGTTCCAAACTGTCATCTTGCAGAAAAATATTTAAATCACAAAACAACAACAGAAGATTTTTAGCTTTATTCTTATTAAAGAAACCAATTCTCTGGAGGTTAGACTGTAATTAATAGCTATGTAGGACAGTACGAAATTACTCAGGTGGCAGAAATAGAATATTTTAAATAAAGCAGAAAATGAAAGTGAGAAAGTATATTACAGTACTGATTCAAATATCAAGATAATAATTATATTATTATATTTCAGTGTCAGTGATGAGATGTGCCTTGTTATATGATAAGTATTAATTTTCTTGTCATGCTCCTTTGGTAACTGACACATTAGTGGAAATGTGTATCTCTACAGAGCCATTGTTATGTGGGTGATACAAATACTGCAATTAAATCTCATTGTTATAATTATTCAAAGGAAGAGGAAGATAATTAAAAATGAATGAGTGAGTCTGTGGTTTTAAAATCTATACATGGAGCAGACGCTGTAATGCTCAGCGGTTCTCAGTGATCGACCAATGGGGCGCTTCCTAGCTTAATGAATCTGTGGCCCTGCAGCTAAACAGGAAAAGGAAGAGCTGATGGAGGATGAAGAAACGATTCTCAGGAAGATGCGCAGACTGACCGATTACTATGACGTACATAAGGAGATTGGGCGGTGAGTCATCGCTGAATACAGGCTATTGTTTTTTTTTTTAAATGGGACCGGCAAGCATTTGCCTGCCAGAATTGAAGGGAAATTTCATCATTGTCTCTGTTTATAATCATTGCAGAAACTCTAACCCACTGTAAACAAAAACAACTGCAGCTATTGTGTGTAGGGTCTATAATGACAATGTAGAGCAGTTCTGAATGATCAGCGATGCTTTTGGCTTCTAACACTGAAGAGACCAAATGAAGAAGGATTACAAGAATACCATGAACCCTTTCTCCATTTAAAATGTGCACAGATTTACCAGATAGCACAGCAAAACCAATCATATCAAATCCATGTATGATACATTTATTATCAGATGCTTTTATCCAAAGGGGCATGCAGTTGTGAAAGCTGAGTCAGCCAGGCCCAGGAGCAATTAAGAGTCTAATGGTGAAATCATTTTGTTGTCCATAACATTTGATCTGGCGACCTTCCAATCACAGGCACAGCATGTTAACCTGCTGAACTGCACTTCACACCCATTTATACATACCATTTATAAGCTGTGTGGATATGGTTACATTTCACATTCAAGAGGTAAACAAAGTGTATTGAAACAAATAAGCATGTCCTCCCGCAGCCCAACCCTGGGACTAACCCATCGTAACCCACTTTGCTCAGTACGTGGTCATGTTCCTGCCCTACACGATAATGCCCATGTCTCACCACCTTCCCTCCATTTACACTGTCGTCTGCTGGGTCCAACTGTTACTCATCTATGACACCCAATGCAGTATTGAGTCACCACAGAGTGTGACAATGAGTATGTTTGTGCTGATAATGGGCCTTTAAATAGCAAATCTGTGCGATATGTTCCTTATCTGTTTTTGTTTTTTTATTGTGTGAACCAATAGGCTTTTTTGCGAATAATTGTACCTATGATGTCATATAACAGTAGTACATTTAAGTTGCTTGACATCTGTGATTCACAAAGTTCTCTTTAATATTTTGCACAACATAGACTCATTTTAAAAAATGCTATGTTATGCTGTTGTTTTACTCCTTACATTTAAACTGTTTCTGTCAGAGATTAATTGGAAGGTAGAAAAGTGACTTCTGTGATTCTGGGTTAGACCAAGCAGCATGAGGAGAATGAACTTTATTGTGGTAGCATTACCTGTATGCGTCTGTGCTCCAGGGGTGCGTTCTCCTATGTGAAGCGAGTAACACAGAAAGGAAGCAAAGTGGAATACGCAGCAAAATTCATCTCTGCACGTGCAAAGAGAAAGGCCTCGGCTTTGAGGGAAATGAAATTACTCTCTCAGCTGGACCATGAGAGGATCGTTTACTTCCATGATGCCTTTGAGAAGAAGAATGTCGTCATAATCATCACTGATCTGTATCCTTGATAGTCACCCTTCCGGTCTCACATTATGGGTGTTAAAGCAGCGATATCGTACACATCACGGGGGAGCCAGTGTCTGGGGTATAAAACTGTAATTTCACATAGCTGTT